>JAUMHQ010000078.1:10836120-10851926 GCA_032361165.1 Enteromius paludinosus | reverse complement strand
CATGCAGCACAGATGTGAAGCAGTTCTCAAAAACAGTGGTTATTCAACTAAATATTAGTTTAGTGATTCACAGGAAAGCTAAGTCTTAATGTTTTTTCAGTTTATGATGTAAATATTTGAGTTTGCATTGAAAAAGGCAGACACTGCAATTTTTTGAACAGCCCAATATCATTTTTTCCATCATTTTCTGTAAAGTGATTAAAATATTGATAGTTTTTCTTCATGTTTTGATGAAGAATATAATGTGCAGTGTTCCCTATAAATGGAAATAAAAATATTATAAGAATTCCGAGCTTTACTAAAACACACTGCTATTATTTTGAACACAACTGTACATATTCATACCTTTTGATAGGGTACTGCCCCAGTGACAGTTCTGTAGCTTCTTTTCAGAGAGTGTAACAATGGCCTTTATAAAATCTGTTATGTTTTGTGTTATTAGCACTATAAAACATTCCATCCTTTTTTTCATAAAATTAACAAATTAAAAAAAAGAGTTAAATTAACCAAAGATTAAATTAGGTTGACACCCTCGTTTAATCTCTCTTTTCTAATTTTAGGTCTCTATTTGCACCCTCTATGGCACCCAGCTAATAAGCAAATAATCACGCTATAATTAATAAAGTGCCTGAGCTTGACCACAGCTTTTTTTCTGTGTGGCACACTTTCATAGAAATATGTCCTTAAATTACAAAACTAGCATTATAATGTTTTTACTGAATAACAGGAATGACCCCTATGTCGTGCTCTGGAGCACACTAATAGTAGAGAAAATATTATATTTTTAAAAAATGATTATAATTGTTTATGGGGAGAAATACAATTTGTGCTGAAAGAACCTTAAAAGAGAGGTTTGAGATACATTTAAGTAACATACTTATTCAAAATAACAATGTCACTTTACCCCCAACAGCATGTAGGCTTTTATTCCAAATACTATCCTTTCACTTATTCGAACAGTTACTGAATAACTGTTTGACATTCAACCAAACTGAAAATGGGGAGTCTTTTGTCTCTTAATATGTGAAGGTTTCAGGGTTTCTCATTAGCGGTGTAAATCTGCAACACTTGATGATCCGTGACTTACTTCACTTTTACAACCCCAATTACACCTCACAATGACAACATTAAAATTGATCAAATTACCTCAGATTTGATCTTTTTCATTTATTTTCAGCTAACCGTCCTGATACTTGCAATTAGCATGAGCTGTGCTTTTTATTTGAAACCGCATCTGCTAAAAAAAAAAAAAAACATCAATGTAAATCCTTGGCAATTCATTAAAGGATATGCAGTACCTGATGAGAGACGTCAAGTTTTGACAACTTTAAACTCTGCAACATCTGTTATTTGTGCGTAATTGTGGTTGTTCAAGTGAAGTGAGTCATAGATCATCCCAAGCACTTAATTCCCAATTTACGACTTAAAATCATAATTAAAGTTGTTTTCCCATAAATAACCACACTTTTTGTTTGCATTATTTGGACTTTCGACTTCATGAGGGAATTTGCTTCGCTCTTAATCCCAGCAGCACTGAGTAAACATGTCATGATTAAAAAGGCAAACAAACGTTGCAGAGGGAGTTATATCTTTATTTTATGAACCGTCCTCTTTCGAGCTCCCACAAGGCATGTGTATCTTTGGGGTACAGATGGATGAGAGGGTGGGCCAAATCCAATCTATCAATGGCCAGTCTGGCACGCTTTTGCCGTCTCCACAGAACTGCCGCAAGGCCTGGGCAGCAGGCTCTCTGGCCTTGCCTAATTCTAATCAGATGGGCAGACCGTGTGTCTGTCAGGGTTAATGGGCTAGAGATGGTGGTCCCTTTAGAGGGGCCTGTGGTCAAGCACTAATTAATTAAAAACTCATTGTGAGTGTTCGAGAGCTTTAAAATACAACAAAGAAGGCGATTAAAAGCTGCACGACATGTCTGTACCATAAATTTCCCTCGAAGCATGACCTCTAAAAATAATGCTCCATGTAGCACAGCGTAATCTTACAGAACAGAACGAAATCCAGAGAAATTTAATTGCCATCCAAACTCTTCCAAACAAACCCAGCTTTATTTATATTTGCAAATTGTACTATGAAAGGGAAGCTTTTGGGGTGGTTGGAGTGTTTTGATTGGCTCTTGTTGGCTGCATGTTGACAGGACCAATAGCGGCTGAGTGGCGAGCGCAGCGGGAGAACTGCCTGCCTCAACGCGATCATGTTGCCTCCTCTCCAACATGGCTTCCCCTAGTACGCTCAAGTAGAATACATTCTGATTAGCCATTCTGCAGCTAAATTACCTCAATTCATTCAAATTATTGTTTTGCCTTTTGTTTAAAGGCCAAGATATGTTTGCAAGTTGAACTACCTGTAAACTGTCATTAAATGCTTCAGGGAAATGAGCATGATGCTGAAAAGGCATCCTGAGTTGACTTAATGCAAATACTTGTTTCTGCCGTCATTTTTTTCTTTGCCGCCGGTGGAAATTGGACTTTTTCTGGCCCGATACACTCTGGCCTGCGATTCCTCTCCGAGACTTCGATATTCACGTATTCCACACGTTCTGTATGGTGCTTGTATCTTCACGCATTTTCTCGGTTGCAATTATGTTGATCTAGGCACAGCCAAACATCCTGTCAGCGCGCTTCACTGAAGCCAACCCGTGGTTACTCTAAATTTATTCAGCAGAAAATAGACTTCAAGCAGACTGGGTAGAGACCCAGCAGAGAAAGCATAGGTCACATTTCTATGAAATGCTGCTCTTTTTAATTGCTGCAGGAGATACTGTCAAAGTGATAATCCGAGAGATCAGCATTTATTGGCCTGTTCGTTGCGCCTTTTTTCAGATTCAGGCCAATTACAAAGCATGCAACTTTTGCTTTGAAAACCATATGGTGAGCAAAAACCAGATTTATTGCTATCGAAGAATTCATTTAGGCTTTAAAAGTGCTGTAAAATAATGCGTTTACTTAATTAGTAAAGGAAAACTATTAGCTGGACCACTGATATACTTTTGCGTCGGTTGCTTGTGAAATGATACCCTTCGAGAAAAGAAGAGGGGGTGTCATAATTAATAACCGTTGACCTTACTTTGGTGGCAGTTGTAAAACTCTTCTGTGTTACTTTACAGTGAAAGCAGCTGTCAAGTGTGTCATTGATAAGTGTTACTCCGGGCTCCCAAAGGCTCGTCTATGAGAATGTGTGCATCTGGGTGTGTTAATCACCTGATTCATCCTGTCACATACACGCACATGTACAGAGACACGCACCAGGCCTGGTAGAGAGGCTGGGGGGTAGAGAAGGTGTCAGTCCCCGCCTTATCTCGTCAGAATTGACTTCACTCAATTACCTGACATAGCACAGGGAGGAGAGGGGGAGGAAGGGAGGGGAAGGCCTGCCAAGTGTTTGTAGAAACACTTTAGCAGTGTCAAATGCGATACCTCCATCGCTTCCTCAGCAAAGCAACTCCGGTTTTCACACCGGGTGCAGCATCAAAACTTGGATGCGCATCAACTTTTCCAGAGTGGGAAATGTAGGGACAAAAAAACAGTCAGAAATGACACAGGAATCGCACTCTGGTGTGTGGCAGACTGCAGAAACTTTGGCGGGTATTGCAGCAAAGTCGCAGTATCTTGTCTAACTGGTCTATAAAACAATGTGTTATGCCACAAACGAGAAGAAGATGGATCTACATCTGCGCTTGGGGCATGACTACACGCCGAGCAAGAACTATTGAACGTGCCACTCACCTGACAGGACGACTTCCACCAGGTCCCCTTCCGTAATTTCTGCCGCGCACCTCACCAACTGCAGGATGTTCTCCGAGTTTGCATCATGGCGGAAGAGAAGAATCTTGTCATACATGCCATAGAAGCCACATTCTGGGAACTGTAATGAAAGAAAAATGATGTCGGTCAGATGTTTGTACAGAGTAAGGGCAATATTGAGGGGGTGGTGTGTAGTTTATGATGCTTACATGAATTGCTTGTCTGCTGATGCCAGACATATAATGCATTTAAAAGCCCTGCCCACATATTCAAATTACAGACAACATTTCCCATACCTGAAGCTTTTCATTTAGCTACTAAAAGTACTCAGAAACCACATTATGATGCTCATGGGACAAACCTGACTGACAAAGACTGATTTATAGCGTTAAATGCTTTGCCTTTTTTTCATTTTTTCTCTCTTTTTGGCTGCTCCTAAACAGTTTTACGAACAGCAGCCTCACAATCAATTCAATGTCAAAAGAAGAGAGCAACATATTGACTGACCCGTGTAGACCGCTGGGGAAATGGCTCACTAGCCTCATTCCCTATTGATCCCTGCTGGGTTGAGTTGCAGCAACACTGCAGAGAAGGCCTGCATGTAATGGCAATTCAAACCTACACAATTCACAAAGGGTACTCACATCTAAGCTATTTGGCTTTTATTACACCACAAACAAAAAGATCACAAATAAAAACTACCATGGCTGTCGCAACGAACAAAGAAAATGTGTGTGTATAAAATGCTTTATAAATATAATAGTGCTAGGAATTATTAATCATCATTAACTGCCTCCAGAATATTTTTTTTTTTTAGTTACACAATATATGTGTGTGTGTGGACAGTGTATATTTATTATATATACATGCATGTATATATTAAAGAAAAATATTAATATGTTTTTATGCTATGTTTATATATATATATATATTATAAACATTATATAAATATAAATACATACACAAATACATGTGAATATTTTTTTTATATTTATATATGTACTATATATGTATGTATGTATATATATATATATATATATATATATATATTGCTATTAAAATTTTAAGCACATCAGAAGTAGAATTAAAATATATTTTTTCTAATATTAATATACCTTTTTATTATATAATAATATTTTCTTATATAATATAATATGATAATAAAATATATATTTATATATATTTTATTAATTTTGATATATTTTATTAATTTTGTCGTTCCATTTCAACTTCCTGTGTGTTGTGTCCAATTCAATTCAAATTCCACAAATTGAAAGTCGGCTAGCTCTCAAACGCTCAACTTTGTTCAACCTTTTCCTGGTTAAATTACCCTCACACTTGATAAACACTTTTCTGGTTTTGCAAAAATGCTGCTGAGAGCACGTATGTGCCTGATAGTCCTGTATGCATATAAACCTACAAAGATTCAGGAAGCCGCTTCGAATGAGATTTCTGAAGAGGCATCTACAGAGAGCAAAGTATGGCACGGAGCTGAAAAGGAAGTGAACGAACGTGGAGAAAATCCAATTTCTAAATAGAGACACCGAACAGCAGTGACTAACGTCGAGAAAGAAACTGCGGGATTACAAAACAGCTCCATCCAAGATATCTGGATGCTAACAGACCGTGGAAGCATATGATGATTATCAGACTACAGGTTAACAGATTGAACACTAATCATTCGCCTTGTTCCCAATCCAATCGAATAGCCGTGTCACATTTATTCCCAATTCCAAGTGTGCCATTTTACAGTCAGAGCCTCTAAAGAGCATCTGATCGGTGCAAATGTTTCAAGCTCGCTTCTAACCAGAGCACTGGTTTCGAGAAAACAGTGATGACTCTATCATTGTTTAGCAACCCGGCAGAGGAGCTCACCTCCGAACGCCCACACAAGATGTACACTGCACCAAAACCGCGCTGCTAGCGTATCATTCACTGAGGCGGTAGACTCGCCTTTTAAAAGCATACCACCGCAAGCACGCATTCCAAACCAATGCGTGGAAATTCGATTCGAGTCCCACACACAGACTCTCCTCCGCTCTTCTCACGACATTACGACGTGTGTTAGATTCAATTTGACGCCGCTTGCAGGACAGAGTATCTGTTTTCGCGTTTTCTTTTGGCGGTTTAATTGTGCAGATTCCTTCCCCTCTTGTCTAGCTCTAATGAGTGCTACACAATGAAGATACACAGAGGCAAGTGTGCTTTTGAGGTCACCATGACAGCAGCCTCACTGTAACAGTGTGGGTTGTCATGGCAGCGGACACCCAAGGCTCTTTCCTGATTGAGCACTATTCATTTGTTTGGCACAAATGGATGCACATATATCTGCTGCATGTCTGAGCCATCAAAGCCGAAGACACACCGATCCTTGTCATTAACCCCTTGGGAGATGTCTGGCTCCGATCGGTGGAATCCTCTGACAATAGCTCTATGTTATTGCCTCTTAGAGAGCTGCCCAGACCCCCTTGCTTGATGGTCTTTCATGACTGTCATTTTCTGCCATCTCTCTGTATGTGTTTTATAGATGACAGGCTAGCGCAGCGAGAAGAACATCAATTTGGATGTTGTCTTCCCTTTAAACAACTGGTTGCTGAAGCTGGTTGTCAGGGTGGAGCGAGCACTTGTGTGTTTCGAAAAAGGCAGGTATGTTGAGAGAGAGAAAAAAAAAAGATGGACGGGCAGAGAGAAAGAGCGAGCCAGCAAGTGCTCTGAAAGCTCGTAAGGAGTGAATCATCCGTTCTAACTGTCAACCCCCTCTCGCCTACGCCGTACCAGGCTCAATGCCCTGCTCTTAACGCTAAAGCGCCGTTCCTTCCTCCCAGCACCGCTTTGACATCCTAAAGAACCTTAGCCCTTTAATTACTCAAACTAATGATATCAACCTGTTGTCATATTGGGAGACATGCATTATATTACATACAAAATACATATTGGATTACTGCTATTACAATTAAGCTTTAGCATGTATAAATACTTTTCAGCACACGGTGAATGTGCACGAGGATGATTTGCAACCGATTAACCTTTGCATTGATATTTACTACTTTCAGCCGAGCATGCATGCAAAAACACATTATACATCCATTTGTAATTGAACTATATTTAAATAATTACTTCTCGTGACCTCTTAAAGGTAGGTTTTATGTAGTGCAAATATGCGCAGTGTGATTGAAATATGGCCGTATAGTTAGTGTCATGTGACTTGCAGTGTAAGTTGTGTCTCTCCACTGATTTGCTTTATAGGAAGTAGTAGATCATTTTGGTACCTTTGCATACTGCACACTTTTATCTTTTGTTTTAGTTGCGTTTTCTTGTTGAAGGTAATGATTAGTATTAAAATAGTCTGTCTGATCTGTCTGAGTGACCACCTTTGTTGCAGGATGTACAGTTGTGCTCAGAATTATTCATACCTTTGCTATCAATGCAACAAAAATCTCACCTTTCATTAGAGAATAAGAATTTAAAATGGAAGGAAGGCAAGTAATACTACCTGTAATTCAATACTTTTTGAAACATAATTTTGCCAAGACAGCAGTTCTGAGTCTGCACATATAATGACTGATAAGAATAGAGAACATATGACATGAACAGTCTGTTGGTGTTTGATAGAATGCATGATGCCATTTATCTGAACAAAATATCCAGGATCTCTGGCAGAAAAATGGGGCCACAACACTAGCCAAGTTTCCATCCAAGGCATTTTTGCCCAAAAAGTATTTAGCTGATGTAAATGCTAATTATCGATAACATTTTGTAAATGTCGACACGGTATTTTTTCGTTTAACTTTAGCGCATGAATTCTGTATCGATACTTCAAATGTCGCAAAAAAATGTATGGAAACACCTTTTGTGGAGAAAAAGGGCTTTAACGCAAATAAATGTAGTGTCACGTGACAGAATTAGTCTATTGGCAGCCTGTGTTCAAGGTGTTGCTTACGTCAAAGCACCTTAGCCTCTTTCAAAAGTAAAAATTTATTAGGCTTAATTTTGTCCAGGATATTATAGTTAGAAGTTTAATGCGTTACTGTGCGCGGCGCGAACACTTGATTTTTTTTTCCTCTTATAAAAGTGGAAACGGCTTACTATACTCGTTCAAAAATAAGACATAATTCGAAATATTTATTTTATTTGTGTACATTCACAATACAAACGGTTGTGCTTCTGTAAATAATTGGATGCAGCTTACAAGAGCGCATCACGAGAATGAACTGAAATTCTGCATATAGGCTGCTACTTGTGGTTTTTTTTCTTTCGTTTGGTTAATTTATTATTTATTTACAAAAAATATATATTTGGCTTATGGCCTTTTTTTCTTTTATAGCTTATGTTTTTCTCTGTTTGCACATGCTCTGCGCGTGATGTGACGTGAATCCTCATGTTCTGTTCATGCTGCTTTTTCACATATAAAATTAATCCCTGGAAACAAATCAAGCTATTTTGAATAGGTCACAGCCACCTATCAATTCAAATTTAATTTACTTGTAATTTAGCATAATCTTGTCGGTTAATAATAAAATAACCTAAATTAACATTCTTATTTCCAGTACAGTCTAATCAAATTGAATCAGGAAAACAACAACTGCACCAGCTTATGAATAACAATGAATGGCTTGATGCTGGAGTATCTAAATAATCTATAACAAAGTGCAAAAACATGGAAACTCATTAAACTTTTTATGCAGGCCTCCATAATTTAATAATGGACTGTTTTTTTTTTTTGTTTTTTTTTTATGAAATGGATTTGCGCAGTAGGTGAAATTATGTATGCAAACAGCTTAAGTGCAGGGTTTTTTTTTTTTTGCGATAAACCAAAACGTATGCAACAGTTTTTTTAAGGATGACATCATCACGCACACCATTTTATCGGTAAAAGGCCAGTTGGATGGAAACAGGCTGGAGACCACAAATTTCGCAAATGTTTTTTTTCCCGCAAATTCTCTTTGTCGATAACAAAACAGCGTAAAAACTGGATGGAAACTTGGGTACTGAAGATCCAGCAGTATATTTCACTGTTTACGAGACGCTACTTTTTATCCCTGTGTGCACCCAAAACTCTTGAATGCTTGCTGTTTCATTCGACTATAAAACCCTGTCCCATTTGAAATTCCAGTCATGTCTGAAAACTGTATTTGCTGGAGTTTGTTTTTGAATTAATTTTTAATTGAAACCTTCATAAATCCTCATGTGATAAGGTACTGTTTTCAACTTTTTATTAGGCTTGCTGACCCCAAGAATGAGACAGCTATTCTCTGCAGTCGTGATCTTTGGCCACTCAAACTATCCGCTTCACCCTGCTTTAACACAAAAATTTGTAACATTTTCTGTTGTTTGGAAATTCTTAATTATTGCCCTGATGGTGGAAATGGGACATTTCAATGCTTTAGCTCTTTTTGTACAGGCCCTTTCTAATTTGTGAAGTTCAACAATGTTTTGCTAAACATCAGAAATATATTCTTTGATTTTACTCATTTTGATTAATGATTAAGGGAATTTGGATTTTGTGTTTTCTCATATTTATATTCCTGCGAATCAGAAAGCCATGGCTGGATCATTTTATGTTCCTAGTCATTCTGGTGTGATAAAAAAGCGTGAATGTAAATATACTTCAAAGATATTTTAATCATAAGATTTGTATTTATTTATTTATTAGTTTTTTTCCCCCTTACCGTTATAGTTTTTTTTTACATTTTGAATAGCTGTATACCGCTGTTTAATAAATAACAAGAATAACAAAGTGCACTAAACAGTAAAACCCTGCAAACAATGTGTTTCAGATTGCAACAATAAATTACAAGCGTGCAATATTACAACCTGTTTTGTACAGCTAAAAATAACCAAAATCGGTGCAGTCACCGGCAGCCTCATGCATTGCAATGGCTGCACACTAAAAATAAGGTGCATATAGTAAAGATGTAGGCATATTTGAATGCAGTGTAAATGTAAGGCTACACCATGTATAAGGGCGGCCATGAGACTATATCAATCATGGCTGTCATATAAAAAATGACATAAAAATATCAACTTGATATAAAATCAGGGCAGTTCATGTGACACTTCACTTCAAAACAAGTATAAATCACAGTGAGGATTGCAGACTAAAGCTGTGAGCTATCAGCAACAAAGATGACAATGACAACAGCAGCGCATATGTGGTGATGTCTAACTATATTAGGCTACGAAATCTATGCCAGCTGAAGAACAGACACCAGTGACGCACAGACCGTCGTCTTGTAATCAGTTTTGAGGATGATAAATAGGCAAGAGGCTATGAGCAGAGGAGAAATAGCTGTTCACACTGTACCAAAGTCAGTAGAGCAGTGTGGTTTGTTTCCTTGTAGTGCTATGAGCCATTGCGTGCAAAAGCATGAGTGAGTCAAATGTTGCGCCACATTGTTTTGGCTCAAATGTTCGCCTCTCATATTTGGCATAACTATATACATGATAAGCAGATGCAATACTATGAAACATTTTCTTATTCACTGTAAAAAAAATGATTTAATCATTATTGTTTTCATCCATTTGACTCGTCACAATCATTTTTGGCACGTCAAGAGGAGTTCTCTGAGTTTCAACTTGATTTATTTCATTAGTTTCACCATAAGTAAATTCAGAGTGGTTGGGTGAAGAGTAATGAACTTAACACTGTTGTTACTTTGGCAGTGAAGTTTGCTGTGAGAAACCGTATAAACGTGCCAGAAGGGAGAACGCTTTGTACTCAGAAATATAATTTGCAATATTATGCTTTCCAAAACATGTTTTAAAAATGTGGCGGACGACTTGTATCTAAAATTTAAGAACGCTGTCACTGACGCACCAATAGAGGACAGTGCAAACATTTGGGTTGTTTAAGGAATGGCTGCATTCTCTCAAAATAAAAATGCAAAAATGTACACATCATACATGTCCTCACAGCATACATGCAAAACTTAAAGAGATTTTGAAAGAAACTTTTCTCATCATTTACTGACCCTTATGTCATTCCTCTGACTTTCCTTGTTCTGTCCAACACAGAAGAAGATATTTTGAAGAATGATAGTAAAAAGTTTTGGTGATCACAGCAAAGTTCAAGAAACGATTAACACTACAAACCGTGTTTGTTAATGTGTTTATGATGTATTAACGTATGACTGCAAATAAAAGAGCTAATTGTGTCATAACATAAAGCATTAGTACAAAGCACTAATAACTTAACCAGATTCTCTGTAAAATTACTCTGCATATACCCTCAAAAGCTGGGGTGTACCTTTTCAAGAGGGACATGTTTGTACATAAAGGGTCCATTTTGGTACCTTAAAATTACATATTAGTACTTAAAGTGTACATATTTGAACCTTATATGTAAATAAGTGTACCGGCCCAGTGACAGCTTTTGTACCTTTTTGGATCTTAAACCTGTTTCATTAAAGGTGCCATAGAATGCATTGAGAGAATGTTTTAAATTGTTCTCTGATATGTACATAGAAGGTATGTAGCTTAGGTAAGGGGAAAAAATGCCCAGAAACGGTTTTACAGGTCCATTTACAACCCTAGAATACAAAAATATTAAGCAGCCCAGCTGTTTATGGCATTTGTGATGATTTCTTGAGCACCAAATAGTGAATGAAAAGTGGCTTTGTTTTCCATTGACTCATGGAAAATAAGCATTTAACAGATGCATTACACAAACCAAATCAATCCAATAATCCATGTACTCAACATAAGAGCAGTTCCTGTATAAAATGTTTCACAGTTCACACTGGAAATGTATCATATTAGATAGAGAGCTGTAAAGTACATGGCTTTGCACATCTACCAGAAAACCAAACACACTAGACTTCAGAGAGAGCCAGTCAATGAGCCTAGACAGCATGAACCCTAACCACCATCAGTCAATCAGTCTGCCCTAGCCATGTGTAGTCTGCAGGTCGGGAGCTGCTGGCTGTGCTGTAACAACCACTGATCAATACTATTGGAGCACTGCTCCTCTATTTATACACCCTATACACACACACACAAGGAAACAACCATCTGTGTGTTCTGCAAAAGATATAGCTGCTGCATCAAGATGTTATAGACAAGGTTCATTTCATATTAATATGTAAGTTAGAGGTAAGAGTTCACCAAAAAAAATAATTTTATTTATGAAGGTTAATTTTAGAGTTAATTTCCTGTATGGACAAAAAATATCCTTCAAAATATTTCAAGTTCAACAGAAGCAAGAAATAAAGTCATATAGGTTTGGAACAACATGAGGGTTAATAAATGATGACAGAATTTCTTTTTTTTATGGGTGAACATGCCTTTTAATCAAATCTATATACTGATTATTTCTAACGACTAGAATTTGCATAGGCCAAAAAAGAAACAAAGCAAGCACCAAGTAAAAAAAAAAATCAAACTAATCATTGAGATGGTAAAGAGATTTCTGTCTCAATTTAAAGCTCAAAATTAATATCTCACTCACATACTGTACATTTACATGTGCTTAATCCTGTGGAGAATCATCTGGATGAGCGACACTATAAGATGAGACTGCACACTGTATCTAATTACAGCTCTCTTTTAGGACTGCTAAGATTCTCATTGTCACCTTAATAGCTGTATGTTCACACTTTATTAGTGAGTATTTTACAGCTCTCTTCCTCAGTGCCGACATGCCCACTAACTAACCCTTGGCAAAGTGCACTCTGCTGGAGACAGCGCAAGTTCTGTTGGGCTTTGAGGTGCTACAGCAGATCATTAAAATAACATGACAGGCTTAGCGGGTGGTGCACCTCCAAATTGACTTCATAATTTCGATATTTTGCCTATGATAGGGTGAACTGGACTACCTCACACAGCATGAGGTGCAACAATCATGAAACAATATGTAAGCCAAGCGTTTGTGTGCTTCTCCAATCACTGTACTGCTTTCATATGAAATCAACAACATTTAAAGTCCTGATTAGATTGACTTTTTTATTAAAGGTGGCATTTTTTTTTAGTTTGGTTTAAATATGAAGAGTAAAGGAGATTATGAAAGCTATTGACTTAAAATGAATTGCTTTTAACTTGTTGCAAAAGCATGTTTTATTAAAAGGGTTAATAAGGATGTCCACAATAAAGAAAATGTGCTGTATATCAATTACAAGTAATAACATATTTGACATCCTGAATGTGTGTGCAGGTAAATATATGTAGGCTAAAAAAGGGCAAGTATATTAAGGGTATTAGTATTCATTTATGTGACAATTTATAATAATGGTTTCTATTAATGTAATAATATTTGTCTATTCATATTTTATATTGATATGGAAAAAAGGCTGAATTAGCATTATCATATTATTTAAAAAAAAATTAAAAACAGCTGTGCTTCCTAATATTTTTGTCAAACTTCAGGATTCAACAATGAACAGAAAGTTAAAAAGAACAGCGTTTATGTGGAATTGAATTTTGCAACATATTAAATGTCTTTAACTGCCACTTTTGATCAATTTTTCACATCGCTGACCCAAAAAATGTCAAAGGATATTTCACCCGTTACATACATGTATCAGTAAAACAAACAAAAAGTGCTTAATGCTTAAATAAATCAGACACTTGATCTGTGAAGTTCATGGTGATGCGTTAAGGTTCAACTTGAATATACCTTGTTATAGGGTTTTTTTTCAGTAACTGGATGTACAAACTAAAAAAAAACCACTACATGACTGTGTTTGTGCTTGGTTCTCCTGAAGAGATAATTGTGTTTTCCAAACCCTGCCTGAACACCCATGGAAATGATGTAACCTCCCAGTAAACGGCATTGACACTGAGACAAACACTACATATTTTTAGTCATTTCAATTACTGCAATATGCAGTGTTTACTTCATTACTGAAAGCAATTAACAAGTTTCTTTGTTAACTCTCCGTCGTATTTCCATGTTGGCTACATGAGAGTCCACATCTCAATAAATGCTATTAAATGAAAGAGCAAAACTGAAGCCCTGAGCTCCATATGGGTGAACCTAACCTCAGGAAGAATATTTTGCCAGAGCCGCAGTATTATATACAACAACAAGAATCCATTCAGCCTCCTGATTGGCTGACAGACCAAAGGGTGCTTTGCAGTGTCGCTACACATTGTTACAAAATCAAGATGAATGGGAAGCTATGAAGCAACGGTTCTCGAAAACAGACGTAAGCGTACATGTACACACATGCGCGCCACCATGTATCTCATGCTAATGAAAGCTCTTTGAATACTCTCCAAAACAGCTGCTCAACAATGGTCTATGTGCAGCTCTCATCTCTCACCCCAGTGTGGGAGTGTGTGTGTGTGTGCGTGTGCGTGCCTGTGTGTGTGAGTGCGTGACCCCACCACACATGGCTCTCGTCATCATAATGGCACTCAGATAAGTACTTCACAGGCAATCATAATCAGTTGCCAAGCAACTAGAAAGACTAACATAGAAAGACCAGTGCTGGGAAGATGACCATATAAGCTAATATCGATAATTCAAATATAATCTCTTAGGCAATGTAAATGTATAATTGCATTAAAATCTACAGCTTTCAAAGCCTATTTCATTGCAACTCTGTGAATAGCAAAATACACACTTTCAGAGAGACTCCATGTGCGTCAATAAACCTAGCTCCACGACAGCGAGGATATTTTTTTACATGTTTTAGACCCATGATGAATGCATTAGGCTGACATGAAATCACTCGTCAAACACAAGTAGCTGTTATGCACAGCCGTCATCAGCCATGCTCATCTGCCTGCCATGTCTGTGCTATGGACTGAGCAATGGATCGGTTAGCGCTTAGCATGAAGAGTGCGGCAGCCCCGCTGATTAATAAGAACACTTTGAGGAGCGGTAATGCAAAAAGGTGCAAACTTCAAACAAAGGCGCTATCACTTTAATTAAGCCTGATAATCCAGAGCACTAATGGATTCACAGTCTATTAGGCAGCCCCTTGATAGCACTAAGGACTTTTGTCAATGTGAGAAAGAAGAGAAGTGGTAAAGAGAGTTTTCAGTTCTTTCACTACAGGTCATAATGCTGCCCTTTGTTGCTAGTTTTATGTGCTCCTTTTGGTAAATGTATGGAGCGATTCTGTTGAAATACAGTTTTGTTTTTTTTTAACCAATATCTCATCTAAAGTCTATTTAAAATCACTTTTGGAAATATCACGTGCTTGTCTTTCATCAAAGACGATTCAAAGTAATTAAGAAATCTCCCAGAATGCTATTATGAATCAACTGAATCATTCACACCAAGGTCTGGTGAAGTCCACACCACAACTGTAACGATAACATCACAGAGCAACAATATCATTGGAGTCGCTTTCAAATTGATTATTTTCCTGCTGAAAAACAATAAAAGCACTGACATCCAATCAGAATAATCCACTGTGGTTTCAGTAGCATGTGCATTGAAAGCGGCAGGCTACATAATTGCAGCATGTGCTTGATATGTAATTTTTGGTGTGGATGCTTTATAAACCTAGTTATAGCGCTCGGTGGTCTTGAAGGAATAATTCACCTCAAAAATGAAAATTGTCATCACTTACTCACACGTATGTCATATTAAAACCTGTATGTTGAACACAAAACTTACCTCCATTGTAGGGAAAGAAATACATCAACTGTTTGATCACCAGCCTTCTTCAAAACATCTTTCTTATAGTTCTTATATAACATAAGACATATACTCATATAGGTTCAGAAAGACATGAGGGTGAGTAAATGATTGACTGATGACTTTTTTTTCTGCTATTCGAATTAAACACGATCAAATCTGTGACACATTTTTATTCTGTTCTTTGAAAATGTGTTCCTCAATCTGACCTTTATAATCTTACAGTTCTTACAGCAAACATCTCCATGTTCTGTTTATAAAATGAAAATACAAACATACTTATCTATATAAATCTCAGACTTGCTGGGAAGCATTGTCTGAGATTTAGTAAAATGTAAAACTGAATTGACCTTGTCATGGTTGAATAATAACAGTTCAGTACACGGACATAACATACTGTGAGTCTCAAACACCATCGTTTCCTACTTCTTATATAAATCAAGTGTTTGCAAAAGACGACT
>JAUMHQ010000078.1:10786921-10817097 GCA_032361165.1 Enteromius paludinosus | reverse complement strand
GATCAGTTACACTCGATGGCGTGATTTCTTGTCCCTGATTGGCTGTAGTAGGCTCAATACAGCCTGATGACGTGACACATACAAACGTATGCATTTAAGAAGTCTAATTATTTCAGTAAGATAAGGAGAAGGTATTAAAAATATTAATACTTAAACGGGCCACTGTATATCCTCTGATGAACTGGTTTAAATGATACATGTAAAATATCTCACAGCAAGTGAATCGTTTAAATGTACCTTTAAAAATGTCCTTCCGCTGACGTACTGAACTGCTAGAATTAAACGGCTGATGTCACAGTTACACACGGCAGACTACCTATGTATGTGTTTTTGGGCTGAAGGAGTGGCCTGAGCGGTTATGCGTGAGTTCTGTGAAACTGCTTGGTGATAGTAACTAGTAATGTACACAATGAAACACATTCAGGCATACATTTGGACAATAATTCTTTCTTTCTTTGGTTTTTAATGTGCATAAGGGCCTATAAAGAAACTGACACATTATTCACTGAACGCAATAGATTTTCTGCAGTAAATAAGTGTTACTAGTTATAGTCTCCTTTACATTACAGCTTTATTTAATATATTTATTTAGTTCTCCATCATAGCTCTGCATTACACATGTTGCAGTGTCATATTTAATGATGTAATTAATCTCCACAAGGGAGAAATTTGCCAGAGTCTGTCACCCCGTGGCCATTTTGACAGGTCCTGTCAGGGAGATACGAAGCCATATCACAATCCGCGCATTTCATTTATTGCTCTCCTTTGCCCCAGCAGGCAAATAAACAGCTATATGTTTTCTGTCAGAAGCAAGAAAAAACCCAGTATGTACTCAAATATTTTTCACCTAATAAACACAAGTATTAATAGATTTCTGACCTTAATATTATACGCTTCTCAATGTCTCAGTTTGCTCCTGAGCTATATATAAGACACCAAGGAGAAAAAAAGAAATGCACAGTGATTTCGTTTAAAGCTTATAAATAATCAAACTTCATGAGGTCAGATAACAGCAGAACGTAGTATAAACATGGCAATGACAACCCGTTCCTTCGTGCCTCGCTGATAGCGACACTGAAAATATATGTTACACACTTGTAGCAATTCCCATCCGGATAACCGGCTTCAGAGAAAGTCCGCCGGTAGATAAATGCAAATGATCTTTCAGTGGCTTTATTTCTCCTCATACATCCATGTTTTAAGATTTGAACTTTAGCAGCTAAAAGGTGTCAACGTTGCTGCTATCCTGGAGTGTAACAACAATGAAATAATCCACACACACACACACACACACACACACAGAGCCATCTGGCGTGTCTGTCAGAGGACCTGACAGTCTTACCAGATATCACAGAGGGTGCTGTATGATGTCACACAAGAAACAGCCACCAAAGTGATTTCCCGCCCCCTCCTATGCACAGCACTATTATAAACCGTGAACACACTGGCTCTTTTGACATATACGCTCCTTCTATAGGAGCCAGAATACATCTCCATGTTTTATCACTGAGCAAATTGCCTGGAATACACAGGCAAAAGATATAGGTATTATTTTGCACCTTTAAAGGCTTTTTATGAGTATGACAGTCGAACTATAAAAACGTCATTGTAGCATATATGTGATGCTATTGTAGCTTCCCAGGCTTCGTAGGCCTCACACTGTCTCTGAAACAGACCATTAAGCCAATTACCATAACGTAAAGCGGAATAAAAGGAGGAGGGGCCTAATCCCCTCTAGCACAGGTCTCCCATGAGGAGTAGGTGTGAATATTCGCTAGCATCTCGTCCCGTGTCCCCTTCATCCCTGCATACAGCTTTCTCCCCTGCCAATCGACCCCCCCCCCACCTCACTTCCAACAAACACACACCGAAGCGCCTAGCGCACTCCTGGCATAGTGTATATAATATGTAGCTAGCTAATTGCAAATCATCTGTGATGTACACGACTGCTTCACTAATTGCCGCTGGAAGCTGTGCTCATTAACTGTTCTCATCTGGCTCGGTACACAAGCTAAACAACCTGCAAACGATCCAGCAATTACTGTTATTTTACATCGACGACGCCAGGCGTGCTTGAAAATAGCTGCTGTAAATAACAAAAGAAATTTGGCTGCAAATGTCTGAAAACGCGTCGCCGCCAAAAAAGAGGCTCATTAAAGAGTAGTTATTTATTAAAGAATTTTTGAACAAAAGACGCAAAAGCAGCAGGGCGCTCCTGAGGGACTCGGCGAAGGCTTTCCTGAGTTCGATGGCACGCCCACGGATCATTTATTGACCAAACTGAGTTTTGTTGTTTACCAATAAAATGGTGGTACACTGACAATGTTTGTGTAACATATGCCTCACACATACTGTATGTCACCAGAAAGCAGCCTTACAACTGGGTGAGACAGCGTGTGTGTGTGACGGAACGAGAGGGCTAAAGAGAGGGAGTGTTTTTCAGTCATACTGACTGTCTGTCTTCTCACAGACACTTATACTCACGCATATATTCTCAGCTCCTCCAGATGCCTTTACATTTATTCATGTGCACAGACGCTCTGTCAGGGAGGAGCCTCGATGTCCTGGTGGCTATAATGAGTGTTCATTTTTGGGACACTCCCACAGATACGTTGTTAGAAATGCTAATTCGTTCATTAGGTTGTAGCAGGCTTCAGTCAACTGTCTCAAAATCCGTCAATGTTTGTCATTGTAAAAATGTTACAGTAAAAAATTATAATCTGCAACTGTGAGCCATTTTACCATTCCGATGTAAACGGTTTAATACCACACTGTGTCATTTTACTGTAAAATACTGCTTTTGTGTGTGTGTGTCTTTTTCTTCAGGAAAACAAAATATGAATTTCCACAGAATTTGTCTAGTGACAGTAAGGGGATATTTCCAGAAATTGATGAGGTATGAATAAATATTTTATTCCGTTATCAGGAATGTATGTTTTGTATAACAGTTTCTATTATTTAGTGTGTTTTCCTGATGCTGTCGCCTTTGTGTGTGTATGACCTTGTGCATTGTCTATATACAAGTGGCCGTGTTTTCTAGACGAGACACTTACAATGAACTCTTAATACAGCTTGTGACTTTCTTCTGTACCACCTATATTATTATGGTGGTTATCAGTTCATTTAAAGGCAAAACAGCAGATTTGGATACTTCAGGTAGTGTACTACAAATCTAATATACTAAAATGTTGTATAAAGTCTTAGTTGTAAAATGCATTTTTACTGTGAATTTCTGGCAACCACACCTGCTAGATTTTTTTGCAGCATATGTTTTTAGTATGTAGTCTAATACAGCCTCCAATTTAAAGAAAAGCAGAGAACAAATAGAGCAATCCTTGTAAAATCAGATATTTGTGCTGCTCAGAATGAACCTGTAGTGAATATCACCAATTTCCATGAACAGACTGTTTTTATTTAGTATGCTTTGAAAACAAATAATCATTCATTCATTCATTTAGTTATGATTACGAATGGATCTATATATAATATCTTTTGTGATGCAGTGTCATATGTTATGTGACATTACCCTTTTTTTTCCCATATCATAACAGATTTCGTGTCCATTTATTTTTTCAGTTGTGAACAAAATGAAGGCATGTTTAAATAAAAACAGTCTGAGACATTTCACTACATTCAGAAACCATCAATGGCCGCTCTCCATCTGGACATTAGGTCTATTACTACAAATGTTTCTAAGGTTTGATATGGGCAAATTAAAGCAAACCCTATTAGTGGGAGTTGACTCATTATAACCGTCACAGTCAATTATCTCTCATTAGTAATAACATTACAATAACTCACTGAGCCCTATAGAGTTTAGCTAATTATTTTCATTGTTTCCTATGCAGCTATATGTAATGATGTTTAGAAATTCAACAAATAAAATGTAAGGAAATGAATATTGAGATACATTTTGCAACAAATCTTTGTAGAAGAGTCACTGAAATATCTTCAAAATAGATGAATAGCAGATAGAAAACCTTATATTTCTTAATCTAATAACAACAATAAAAATGTTGCCATGCCATGACATTAAGATAAATTACTAGGCCTATATATATATAAAAAAAAGAAGTAAATAGGATATTAATGTAAATTAGAGATATAACAAATATGTAAGCCAGTCAGCTGCATTTCATTATATTGTGGGCTAAGAAAAATCGCATTGGCAAAATGTTGGAAGTCTCTGAGTTTTGCTTTGGAAAACACAAAGCTTAATAACACACTCAGACACAAAGTAGTCCTTCTCTCTTTCCCTCCCTTTTACCCTCTCTATTTTCTGTTTCACATACCCTTTTCGCCACATTTCCCCATACAGACGCGCACACACACAAAGAGAACTCATTTTAATGTGTTTATGGAATGTAAAGCCATTCATTTTCGAAATCCTGTCTCTTAACCATTATCTCTCATTGTAACACATAAGGGCGGAGACAGGAGATTTTGCGTGTGGGCGTACAACAGGCTTCTCTGCGCAATCCTCTTAGAGAAAACGAGAAAGAATGGCGAACTGAAATTAATCCAAAAAAGGTAGAGACTCCAGAGGAGGGAAAGAGAGGCCATTAATGCAGACATTGCTGGTAGACAGAAGGACACTCTATACCAGATCGGGATAATTATTCTAGGTGTGTGTGTGTGTGTGTGTGTGGCGAGAGAGAGAGAGAGAGAGAGAGAGAGAGAGAGGGAGGGGGGATGATGAAATTGCTTGATTAAGAAAGAGAGTGAGAAAAAGAGAGGGAAAAGAAAGGGGGTGGGTAAATATTCAACTTACCGTTTCATTTTCCTCCCTTGAAAATCAAAAGAGTAAAAAATTGTGCAGATGTGTTCAGACGCATGACTTCCTGTAATAACAAGAGGACAAATATATCAATTTCTTTGTTCATCTCCATCTACCACTTGTAATATTTAGGTTTGATACTCCAAGAATAAATCCGATGATATTTTTGCCCACCTGCTGACAGCAATCTCCAAAGGGAAGCACATTATATTCGTATATTGAGATTAGCATGCGTTGTGGCTTTTACCGCAAGGGACAAAATTTTATTTGCTTCCATAAGGCCTGACTTAATACGCCGCTCTGCATGAAATTCATTATGGAATCTCACTGGATGGACACATATTGAAAAGACACGTTATATCACTAACATAAACCTCTTAGGTTACACTTTATGTGTATATCTTTGTCCTGGAAAGCAAAAGCAACAGACCCTAATCCAAATCACTTGGCATCACTTTTAGCTCTGCCACTTAATCTGGTCGGGAAAGCGCAGCTAGCTCTATACTATCCAGTAAAAAACATATATGTAAGCCACAGAGCTCAATGGGAGCAGTGGCAGGCCGAGTGGGTTGTGAGCTGAACTAATGAAGCTCAGGTTGGAGGCTCATCGTCCTGTGCTTTCCCACCTTTCACAGACGCTACCAGGGGAATCAATTTGAACAAATACAGAACATATTGTGGCTGGGTTCATTGCAGCGTTAATTAATGTAGCAGACGCTAAAGAAACTCTGAGTACAGCAAGTCCCAATTATCCAGGGAGCAGCCAGGAGCTGATTTGCCATTTGTTATATTAAGTATTTGGAATTAGTGGAGTCCAGGTATAATTAAAAATTGTGCCACTTTCACCTGCAACATGTGGAAACTTGTTAATTCCCAACTTTCCCCCCCTTTCCCCCATGATTTAACAGATGGTGAGAGAGGGAAAAGGAGTGCTGAGTGAAAGAAAGAAAAAAACATGTTGCTGTTTAATGTAGAAGTAGAGCGAAGCTTAATAAAGCACAACTTGGCAACACTCTCAACGGTTTGATGTGAATGAGGGGACTACATTTTTTTCTAATGTTGTGTATTTTTACAGGTTTGTAGTGTCCGTGAGAATTAGCCAGTCACGTGCCTGTCGTTTTTCACTCAGAGGTTTGTTGGCGCGATAAACCCCCTCCACTTTCGCTGTTTGTTTGTTTTGAGTCCGCCTTCACTTTCTGTACCAATAAAACAAAACACCGGAGGTAGAACACAAAATAGTAATCATTTCGATCAACACGTCGCAGGACCTTTTCCTTGAACATCCAGGGCGGAAACCGGATTGTACGCATTGAGGAAAATGCTAGTACGCAACATCCTCTAACACACAATTTTTCTGATGCGTGCTCAGTTTGCGCGCGCGTAGGTGTGTGCACGCGCTTCCATAGGCCTTGTGTCTGGCGTCAGTTTGAGCGCGCACGCGTGTGTGTGTGTGTGTGTGTGTGTGTGTGTGTGCACGGTGACGTGGGGCTCAGTGTGAATCATAGGGTTGACATGGAAGACTTCAGTCACAGGTCATTTAGCACAGTGGGATTCTGTTCCACCACAGCACACATACACAATCATAGGCACAGAAATGCTGCTGTAAATACGCAGTGCCTCGGATCCATTTTTCTTGTACGTTTTAAAGCATCTTTACCAGAAGTTGAATTTTAGTCTTGGATAAACCACATAGCCTACAGGCAGCCGTTCAAAAAAAAAAAAAATGATGTGCGAGATCATGGAAAACAAGCAGTGTTGTTTTCTAATGTGGACAAACAAGTGTCCATCAAATCGCACTTAGTTCCTGAGCGCTCAGACAACAGTTTAAAATCCGTAAATACAGCGCTCTCGCGTCGATGCGCGCTCGCACCGCAGCAACTGTGAGCGTGACGAAGACAATGAGTGAGACAAACAATGCGGTAAAATGTGCCACTGCCAAACCACACAGGATAGGATGTGTATATGTGTTGGATATCTCTGCTGACTCTGTTCCCTTACAGTTAAGTTGTGATTTCGCTACGCTTCGACATACACTAAAATCTCTATAGCTTTAGCTTTCTCTAAATTATTTCTATAATTGGACTGAAACGTAACACTAAGCTACTAGAGAGCGCGGGTCACACCTTCAGATTGTCTTTAGTCTATAGTTTATAAACGATCAGATCAAAAACTCGCCAAAATAGGACTAAAAATTGACTTTTACAATGTATGCGTGATCCTTAAATGAACCAAGACACTTCAAGAACTCAACCCGTCAAAATCAAATCCAAACAGGCATCCTGAACTATTTTAAAGTTACAATCAGCTTGTTTATCGGCGTGTGTTTATCTACAGACGCCTGCAAATCAACAAAATGCACCTTGACAGAGAAGCTCGTGCGTTAGGCCTGTATGAAATACCATCATAATTGTCAAAACTAATTTCCCATTCATCCTTAAAATAACTGGATTATTAATCATACATGTCACGCGAATTAAATATCTCTAAAAGTCAGCTGTGAAGACTAGGCTACATTTTGTATTTTTAACAGCGCGTCCACAAACCTTTTTATATCCCGATCAAGTTCAATTTTGTCCCTTTTCCTCATTTTTTATTTTTTTTTAGTTTTGGGGGGGGGATTTTTTTTTTACCTCTGAATTTCATTGCTCTTAAGGCACCGGGGTCGCAACTTCGGTGACATAATAAGGGGGAAATATCAAAACCTCAGTTAAAATGTAACTATGACTTGTTCTGAAGGGCCGGAATAATTTCGCCAAGTTCGTCTCACAGAAGAGTTTGTTCTGAATTATTAGCCTCGCGTGCCACAGCGGTGTGGTTGTTAAGTTGTTTATTTGTCGAAAAACACCTATGCAGTCACAGCCTAATTGATAAGTGAGTTGTGCCTTATGTAAAATCAGATTTAATCCAAATGCCTTTTCTAATAGGCATGTTAACAACACAAGATATTAGTAAGCAGTAGCACAAACAAGTCATATTAATGAGCGAAAAATATTTTGATGATACATTAATGTGTCAAGAGCTGTGGTTTCAAAAGGAATGTGTATAATTAGGTTTCTTCTGCAGAAACAGACTGAAGTTAAAACTGAGCTCTCAGGAAGGGGCTTTCACGTGAAACTTTATGGAGCACTGCCATCTACAGGCACGATGAGGCAAAGCATAGCTTTAGTGAAACGATAGCACTAAGGACATTGAATAGAACTACATTTTTTATTCAATTGATTTTGTGCTTACTTTTTAATATTTGTAATGATTTTTATTGATTGAATGCATTTTATTTATAAATCAAATGTAGGCGAGGCATACTTTTTAAAATCTTTTACTTTTCTATAGATTTATAGTTTTTATAATTATAGTTTCTAGCTATAGTTTTTATTTGATTCAATTAGCTATATTTAAAACGCGTAAAGTGCTCTACAATTCTGCAAAGTGTTGACTTTCTTGACATTTTTCAATATTAAAAACGCATGATCTAATCAGACAAGCAAAAATGCTCGGATTTCTTATAGGCCTATTCAAAATTGCTCGTGATAGACATAATGTAAAGCTGCTGTGCGTGCAGATATTAGAAAAATCACCTCAGTGTATCGTTCTGCGTTCGCATTTACTTCCACACTGTCTGCTAGGGGGCGCTGCGGATCTAATCTTGCCTTTTGGTGTCTGTCAGAGAGAAATGTTTTGATTTGACACCTGATCGTGGCTTCTTTGGACGCTGAAAATGTGTGATTTTGATATATTTAAAGCCTGATTATGAATCCAAAATGAAATCATGTTTAACAAGCTTCATATGCAAATGCATTGGTCTTCAGACATTCACATTTATAACCTCTGTCTAAATGTCTGGACCTCTCTTTTATACTTAACGCTTGATATGTGATTTTTTTTTTACAGCCTGATCTCCTGTTCACACTCATAGTTCGCGGCGGAAGAACAATCAATATCTGCAAATTCAAATGGGAACAGTAATTCGCACATGGGCTTGTATACATTGAAAACAATTCACATGTGAAAATCTTTACATCACAACAATTTACGAGTGGATATCCGAAAGTGCTGGAGATGAGCGGTGAGCGCTCTGATATGTATGCCTATAAGTGGAAAAACTATTTGTACGTGTGAACCACTCTTGGGATCCCTTCCAGACGTCAAATGAAATTGCGTGACTGAGGTGTGCCAGATGAGCGGACGGGGCTAAAGTGGTCATGGTATCTCAAAGAAGCAAATGCCCAGCAGTGATAGGATTTGTCCTTGTGGCTCAAGCTTTTGTGGGAAAATAAATTAGCTTAATGGTCAGATATTTCTTACTGGAAAGTTGCCTATGGTTTGCTGTAGTTGACTGTACTGGATCCAATTAGATGCTGATGACCTATGACCTATATTAAGCCTGTAATTCAGTGTTTGGATTGGTTGAACCTGTTTGTTTCTGTCTGACTCAAACAAATGATCAGGGATTACGGTAATGAGCGATGACCTGCTAACTCCATGCGATCAGCTTACATATAAACCTGTTCCAAGATAATCCATAAATCTTTCAAGTACACTAATTTATGACAAATGCTTAATTGAGTGCACTGGTTTACGCAAAGGAGTTCATGTTTGCAGCCATCATGTCGTAATCCACACTGTATTTGTAAATATTATGGCCTTTGCCTGTTGACTCCAAAATACTGGTGCAAACACACATGTTGTAAGGATTTGTATTGTCGCATGTCACCACAGTACTTTATACAGCACTTGTGAGTGATGGAAAGTGTCAAAGGCCAGTCAGCCTTGGGACAGTGTTTCCACCTATTCTTGGGTACAGTACAGACACCTAAAATGAAAAAGAGTGGTGTAAGGTATTGCAAGCTATATCAGTTTCCTTCTAAAACATATTAAAATCCAAATTAAATGTTGGTTTTTATAGTGCTGTCAAATGATTAATCATGATTAATGGCATCAAAAATAAGTTTTAGACAAATATATATATTATATATATATATATTAAGTATATGTAAAAGACATACACGTACAGCATAGGTTTTGAAAATATTTACATATTTATATTCATATCATTTATTTATTTTATATATATATATATATAGAAACGTAACGTTGTTTATGATAAATATAATATACACAGTACACTGTAAACAAAAACTTGTTTTGGATGCGAGTAATCGTTTGACAGCACTATTTTTATGAATTAAATAAAAATGATATACATATTTTTTTTAAGAGTAAAACAAATATGCATAATAAAAGTTGCCCCTTCCTCACTGCAAAAATACTATTTGATTGATAATAAAATGCTTTCCTGTGTTTTTTTATGATTATTTACAATATTTTTTATATTACAATATTCACAATATTTTAAAAAATCTAATTTGCAAGAATTTTCTGTATGTTTTTCCAGTTAAATATCAAATATTATTTTGACTCGTTTCCAATAGAAATATCCCCAAAATGCCAAACTTCAAATATATTAACTGAGTTTGTTTTCTGCATTTTATTTCTTTTATTAGTGTGTTTTGTGTGTACATGTATTATCTGGCAAAAATTGTCATTCCTGAAAGTATAAATAGTAGTTTGCCATAAGACAAAATAAATGTATACTCAAAATACAATGTATGTAGAGAATTCTTATGTCATTTCTCTTTTCTTTCTGTAGATCTTTTTAAATGAATGCTTTTTTTGCAATGTATTTAGTCTAATGCCTTTTAGACTAGTAGGCTGTAAATGTGGGTAAAAGATTTGAAATCTATACTTACTATTACTTTCATAAAAAATGTTTATGATTGCTCAGCAACACTAGCTGCTATAGCTACAGAAAGTATACATAAATGTCTTTCAGCACTTACACTATAATCACGTCTCTTCTCTAATGCTTCTTCTTATAGGATTCACACATGACAAGGTACTGTGTGATTCATGCCAACGATCTGAATTAAACATCAGGGTCTGAAGAATGGATGTCTCCTCTCATAGGATATAATGCATTATGAATCAGGAAACAGATAATGTCTAATGTCCAATCACACAGACAGTGCCAACACGAGAAGGAAACTTGACTTAGCCAATTGATGTAATAGTGTTTGGATGGCTTACGCCATTGAGCTCTGCCACATGAACTTGAGGCCTAACACGTTGATTTCTCACAACCTGCCGCTTGAATATCGTCTGAACGGCAACATAAAAAAACGGAGAGGCAAAGAGGGTGAGTGGAGTGGCAAACAAAAGTCCAGCTGTGAGCCTGTAGAACCAGCGTCTAAATGAAGACGGAAAAGATGGAAAACCAAATGTGTTAGAATACCATAATTTACATTTGAAATGCATCCACAGCATATTACATTCACAAAGCGTTTCATTGAGTCTTCAAATGAGTATTTCTATGGATTTATTTGTCTGGGTTATTTATTTATTGATGTTTTCCGTAGTCACACTGAATGTCAAATTGTATGGGGCAGGAGCTTAAGCAGTCATGCAACAGCAGGTGGTGATGCTTCTAGGATAGACAAGCTGCGCATAGACACACAAACTGCCAATCAACTGGGGTTTGTATGGTACAGTGACTGTTGAAACTCAGAGACAGAATCACTCGTTAGAGGAGCTCCAAATGTCAAACAGGCCAGACCTAATCCTTTTAACTTTAGGGACGTAGCCCTGTAAGGTTAGAAAGGATACGTATCGCAGTGTAGCGACATCTGTTACCTTTCACCCTATAGAACAAAAAAAAAATCAAATGACATTCTTCAAATTCAACCATACATTGAGAAATACAGAATATAGTCACAGGATGGATTGGAGTATATAAATCCCACAGGAAAGAGGCGACACTTTTATTCACAGCACATGACAGTGGATGTAAAAGGATTCCAGGCGTGATTGGGGTTGCTTATAACACAATAAGAGTTTTACATCTACACTGGCTATGTGTATATATGTAGAGTTTGCAAATCTTTTGTCATATTGTGTTAGTTAGCTAGTATTTTTAAGTTATTTTTTACTACAGTTTGATTAACTGAAATGAAAAAAAAAAAAAAAATTATGTTATTGTAATGTTTTCTTTTTTTCTGACTCAATTGTGCTTTTCAGGCATGGTTGGGTAAAATGCAAAACTGAAGAACTGACTTCCTTTTAAAGTCATGAGTTTGAATTTGCATTATATTGGCCACGCCCCACAGGAAGTCCGATTGGAATTTGGAATTGGAGCGACAGGAAGAGAAGTTTAATGCACCATCAAGAAAGGTAATGCATGCCCTATAGTTAAATAATTAAATATGTTGAAATATATAAATTAATTCAAATATCTTTCTATACTATGTTTAAACAAAACTTTGTCAAGTCTTGATGTTTCTAACGTTTTTTCCACATTTGCTTCTTCAAATTCAAATTCACAAACAAATTTTAATGGTCAGATATTTTTAAAAGACACCCTTGATTCAACTGTGAACTGAAATTTTGCGTGGTAATAATCTAGACTTTCACAATGCATATTTAGCACGCTTTTTCGTCAGCATCTTTATTAACCAAGTTTGAATGGAAGTGTCAATTAGTTGGTAAAACCTCAGCAAAATGCGCTCAACCCCTGAGGCCATCTATGAACACAGTGTACAAAAGACAATAGCGAAAGTGTGACAGCTTGGATCTTAGACCAGGTGCACCTATGCTGATCAGCGTGGTTGAGACAACTCTATGTGAAAAATGTGGCCTGGGGGTGTTAAAAACTAAATGGAGACAGAACTGCTCTGTCAAATGAAATCACTAATTATGACTTCCACCAAATCCCTCAGTGCAGGGAACTGACGGCTCTTTTAATGGGACCATTGGCATAATGAGAAAGAGGGAGAGAGTGAGAGAAACTGTCTAAAAGGGGAGTCTAGCGTTGACTGACATCTTTGATGTCGAAACCAATTAGATTGGGCAGAACGGAGTGGACTCGCCGCTCCCCCTTCCCCGAGTTTATTATATTCTGTCACAGACGCAAGGCTCGATTTGTCAATTCGGTATCAGGTTGTGTGTGTGGCTGACGGGAAGGGGGATGTGGAGATTGACAGGGTTTGGAGGGCCCGGAGAACAAATGAGTGTGTCTGATAATGGGCATTCCACGCACCGTGTGACATTTTCTACCCAGCTGTCCGTGGGCCTGTCTAGCGTTTAAAGAATCGGGCCCTTTGTGCGGCCACTCTGAATGGAGGCCCTGAGCAGTTTCCCAGAGAGGAAACTGAGAGGCTAATAGAGCGAGTGAGATGTGTTGCCAGGTTCTTTCATTATGTCCATATTCCAAGGGTTGTGTTAACGAGGCGCCGCCTCAGGTTGAGAGTAACAAGCTGTCTATCACTCCACAATCACATACACGAGCACACACACACACACACACACACAGAAAGGGGGCGGAGGTAGAGAGAGTCCCGGTGCTAACAAGGGCCACAAAAACCACCGATGTTAGGTGTAGAGTTCGGTGCCACATCAGTTAGTGCCTTTAAATGGGCTTCAGAACTATAAAGTACACGTCTAGAGGAAGACACGGCCCGTCTGAAGCAGAAAGATTGACTGTAGCGACTGTAGCGAAATTCTATGCACAAGGTATCCCAGACCAGTATTTGTAGGGAAAAAGCAAGGAAAACGCTGTTAATAATAGAAAATGGTAGGAAGCTGAGAAGTAGAATGCAGTGGTGATTCACTAAAGTAGTAGTAAATACATTCTGCCTTAAAGGGACAGTGCACCCCAAAAATGACAATTCTGTCATAATTTACTAACCCTCATGTCATTCCAAAGCTGTATGACCTTATTTTGTTGGGGGAATATTTTTGTTTTTGAATATATTATTTATGCAAGTGTAAATCTATCAACTTTATATTACAGGCATTATAAAATTTAGGCCCTTTTTAAAAAATAATTATTGCTGTGGCACATTATTTTTACTTAATTGTTAATACCGTCACGTTGTATAAATTCATACAAAATCATGAAGTAGTTAGGTTTTCTCTTGAGATCGTAGCATTTGCTTAAAAACAAATAGCGCTGTCAAACAATCAATCGCTTTCAAAATAAAAGTTTTTGTTCACATAGTAAATGTGTGTACTGTGTATATTTATTATGTATATATATATAAATACAAACTCATGCATGTATATATTTAAGAGACATTTGTTAAGTTTATATATTAGATATATATTATATATTCACATAATGTGTATTTATATACACACAGTAGATTTATTTTGTAAATAAAAACTTTCATTTTGGATGTGATTCATTACAATTAATCATTTGACAGCACCAAAAACAAACACAGCATTAGTGAATCATTGACTAAATTAGCAACAACAAACTGTTGGAAATGGCTAAAGTATGGCATTTAAGTGCCTTTGAGTGTCATAGTTTATAAGTGGGATCATCAGTATTATTTTACATGGCAAAGTATTATGCACTTCCATTTGATATGATTACTGTATCATGCCACTGTCAACTAGATTTTTGGAAGTAAATTTGCCTTAGGTCTTAGTCTGCTAAACTTAGAGTGAGTTCAGGGGAAATTCGGCTCAGCAGCATTACTTTACTCCATTTCTCTGTTAGTGTTGTCACACAGTACAGTGTACTCAAGTACATTGATTTCCAGGTCAGTTCATTCATGCATTCAGAAAAGTCTGATTCCTGTGGTGTGTCGATCAGCAGCAGGAAGAGACCGTTTGGGAATCCAGATGATTTTTTAAAAATAAAATTAAGCGTTATATCACTTCTCAAATGAATAAAAATGCCACTCAATTAAATAAACTGTGAGTGAGTAGTTTTCAGTGTATCTTTATTATGCAGATATATAGGAAAGCATTTTTACTTCAGTGGTTTTCTTTGCCTCGTTCACCTCTGAGTGCATTCGGAGGGCTACAGACAACCTCTTTTAGGGTGCATTAGGACCTATGAAACATGTACTTTGCCTTGTACTGACTACTAAATGCAGAGCTATGCTCATCGCATGGAAGAGCAAGAATCAAAATAAAGCAAAACAACTGTGTGGAAACACAAGGGAATGTGTGCAAGCAAGCACCAGGAAGATCTTCAACTTCTACTGTGTTAATGTGTCTAAACAGAGACTCTCATTTGCTCCCTGTACAGTTTTCAAGACAGAACAAGAGGAACGGAAATAACAATAATAATAAAAAGAGTGTTATTTAATTAAGTATTGGTTTGTTTACCATAGGCGATTTTCTGATTCTTAGTGCTTGCTTTAAAGTGCTGTTTGTGCTGTGGTAATTTAGGTCATTCTTTCTGAAGTCACTCAACCAGCTGACACGTTTTGGTTTGCAGCCGGGTGTGAAATCAAGATCCATTTTCAAGCTCAAATTAGGATGTGAACTAATACACAAGTATCCCATTTTCTCATATGCAGCCTTCAGAGTCGGAACAATTATCCACCCAACCCGTCCAATTAAAAAAACCTCAGAATTTACGCCGAAAACATACGTTTTGAACAAAGCCTCTGTATTAAATGATGATGAGGTGAAGGGTTAATAAAGCTGTATCTGTTGATTTGGCAGTTTTTGGAGCTTGTTGAGTGGGGGGCAGCAGCGGGTGGGGTGCGTTCCCTCTCATCTGACCTTTTACAACTTGCGTCCTTGTCACAACATATCTCCTCTCACCGATGACCTATTAAACTCCCCTGGCCTCAGTCATTCAGCTGCGCTACTGTCAGTGTGCGTGCCTGCCTCTGTGGACACTAAATTACTCTCTCCAAAGTAGGACACGTATAATCCTCCCATGCTGTATCCCAACATGCCAAGCTGCAGGATAAATAAATAAATGCAATCTCTGGAAATATTACACAAACACTGAAATCTGCAGCTTTACAGCATTTAGAGTGGGGAATCATGAAAAGACCTGTCAATCATGACTGAATATAGCGGCAATAATTCTGATTGATTTAATCTGAGAGGGAAGTGTACACCATGTGTTGCTAAATAAATAAACATATCCAATTTGGTGTGTGTGTGTAATTCAATAAATTTGATTGGATTATATATAATTCAATATATATTGAATTTAAATATCTAATTAATAAAATATCTAGTTTAAATCACAACCAGAAAACAAATTCAAAAGGCACAAGTATCACATGTTACAATTTTTTTTATTAATATTTGACAATTATTCATTTAAATACTAGACTAAAAAAATATATTTATAAATATATTTTTTTTTTTAAATATATATTTATACTAAATTGTTATAATTGTGTAACAATTCAAATATGTTTTTTAATACAATACAATCAAACAATAATGCAAGTATTTTATACATCTATCATAAATATTGTGGTAAAACAGTAAAAGTAGATTCATTATATTTCTATTAATAATTTAAAATACGTTGTATTAATATTGCATTTTTTTTAAATTTAAACATTAAGCAATTTTTTTTAAGTTTTATAAATATAAATTATTGTAAAAATTATATAGTAAAATTAATTTTATTTATTTATTTTTTGTTTTTTATTTCCAATAAATGCAGAGTTCAGATAAGTCTCACCAAAACTCTGATTCTAATTCCTCATGCTCGAGAAACCAGTTTGTTTGCCATCAGTGTGTGGACCATTTTAATTGTCCAACAAATATGAAAAAATACAGATTGGTTTCTACATTCCTATCCTTTAGTATCCATTTCTATACCTTATCCCCGCCCTCTTTTTTTCTCCATCCCTTCTGAATGGTCGGCGACTCGCCCTTCACTGCACCGGCTCGGCCTCTGCTTGGCTCCTTCTCTTTTTTTTTCTCCGTCAGAGTTTGCGTGCCGTTTTATAATGTTTTCATTGATGTCAAGACCTTGGTATAAAACATGACTAGCACTGCACTAATTCTCCCTGCGGTCCCCTGTGTCTTCCCCGGGCTTCCTCCTTCAGCGAGTGACACAGCTGCAGGACTATTTACCCTACGCCTTATTTCCCCTTTATCTTAGATGTCCCAGGATGTCAAAGGCTGTGAATTTAATATTGATTTTATAAAGTACTTTTACTGTAACATGTCAGCTTGGATTAGGCTCAAGCGCTCCACGGCTCGAGCAGTGAGCCGGGTTTGCACGCAATGTGGCTTTGCTGGGGCTCTCACTGAGCAGCTAACTGGAGCGAGTGCTTTATTTATTAAAGCGACAGTGTGCTGTGAAAGCAAGGACAGCACACAGCTCCCAGCGATCGGCCCGTCTTGTGTACACAGCGTCGGGGCTTTGTGTATACATTAGGCTTGGCAATAGAAACCGATCGGAGACATTTGGTTTGCTGATACGTAAACAGACCGATGCGTTTATAGATTGTTTCGAGCCCCAGTGGCACGGTCCTGGAGAAGGGAGAGCGGAGCCCTTTACACCTCTTCCTTCCCCCAGCCTCGTACCCTGCTCGCTCCCCCCTCAAGGGTTGACGTGAGTGAGAGATAGCGAGGTAATTCCACACCCCTGATACTCAAAATGTCAGCTTGGAGATGTCTGCTTGTTACCACACTAACTGTATCAACACATTCCCATGATCCAACACAAACAGCAGATCCCGAGGGTGCGTGTACAAAAATATAGTGGGGAGACTCTTACATGCTCCTTATTACTCCTGAAGAAGTGCTTAAGAGCTTGCGGGGGAGTTTTAACTATAAACCCTAGCGCATAACTATAAACACACCTTTCATACATTTATAAAACACTTATTTCTTAAGGCCTTAATCTTTTTCAGATGTAATGAATCGCGTGTGTTTTTCCAAAATCAATTTCAGGGAAGTGTGAATAACTTAATACAGCATGACTGGGTTAATTTTTTCGGATTACAGCAAGTTTTTCTCTTATATTTAGTAATTGCCATCCCAGTTCAGAGGCTTAGCCCCCCACTACATGAACTTCTGAGCTTTTTATCTACATGGTGAAGTCGTATATGCATCAATAAGTAAATAAACTGTTGCCAAATTGTGCAGTATTTGTAAATCCAACCCAGTCTTACGGCAATTCGAACATTTTACGAGGTGGCTAATTCGTACAAATTCATACGATTTTTGCTAAATCTTATGTATTTAATCCTATGAATTTGTACGAATGACCTACACCTAACCCCACCCCTAAACCTACCCGTTATTGGGGTTTAGACAAATTGTACAAAATGTACGAATACGTACGAATTGGTCGTGAGACAGTGTTAGTAAATAACTGGCTGAACGTCTGCTGCATGGTCGCTTCAAAAAAAGTCTCAAAACTTTCTGGAAATAAACATTGTGCACAACAGGTTATTTCAGTCTTTTACCATGCTTGTACCATGGACCCCAAATACCCTTAGGCAGGAGACCCCCATCCTAAAATCGAATAGGGATCTATATAATAGTGTTTTTTATAGTAAATAAAACATTAAAGAACAAAAAAAAGTTTGATAAAAATATATTTCCACTGTACCCTTTTTAAAATAAAGTATAATGAATTGTTGATTGTAGCATTATTGAAAAAAAGGTCATACCATGTACATTTTACAACCTGAACAAACCTTGCCAGATTGAATTCTCCACTCCACCTACAGTAAATCTTGTATTATTTTGCTTAATACTGTACGTCTCTACAAATGCAACATCTGAGTAGCATATACAAACTATTTAACGTCACATTGTGTTTGGTTTCAATCTAAGGTTTGGCGACAAATAAAAGGCGCGATTTAACAGTAGATCTCGTGGATGATACCGAGTTTCACACTTGGCCAGATGTAAGCCGTACACCTCCTCACGACTGTGCTGATGGAAACAGTGTTTGACAGACACCCTCGCATCAACAATGGCGCAGAGAAAAGAGGAGAGAGGAGAGATGTCCCCATGCCCTCCACATTCTGTGTTTGTTCTCTGGAGCGTGTTGTATTATAAACACATCCAATTTGGGAAAGCAGACAAGGAAAGGAGGGGTGCTGTTGGGAGCTAGGCTGCTCTTCGCTTACCCATGCTTCATTACTCCGTAGCCCAAACTGTTCACCGACCTGCTCACCCTGGATTGCTCCCATGGCATGGGGAGACCAACACTGCCTAATAAGGGCTTGAAGTAGGGAAGTCATTGGTTAATCCAGGCAGGAATTCCAGCAGGGCATTATAGGAGTTGGACAGCTCTCCACGGCATGAGCTCTGATCCGTATTCTTCCCTTCATTAGCATGGGGCCTGAGGAACCTGGCAGAACAAATTAATCCACCTGCAGGCCCCCCTACCATGCTAAGACTCGCCATCTTGACAGAGGCCGTCATGGAAGGCGCATTAATGAGGAGCTCCTGCATACCTTCGAAAATTAATCTCGGAAAGAGAAAAAAAAACCCAAGAGGTGAAACTTCTAAGACAGTCGTACATGTATTACTAACGGATGAGGTCAATCTGCACCAGTCACAGTGGAACAGAGTGGAGGAAAAGACGTATCCGGTATCCAGCAGAAGTAACCAGTGACCCCAGGGCCTCATCTAGGGCCCCTCACAAGCCTTACCACCTAACGGGCCAACTAAGACTCTCAATATTTCATTAAAGCAATTAAGCCTCCCTGGACAGATGCTCCCCGTTGACAGAATCACTCACTGTTGAAAATGTCTGCACTGTAATCTGTTGCTTGAGTGAAACCATTAAAAGAGCATGAAAACAATTGCCCTGTTTGCACCGAGTCTGCGCCCAACCCATGGCTCAAAGCCACCCATGTCATGTCGCATTAACGGAGCAGCTCACTTTCAGCTGTTTTTGTAGGTGAATTTAACCACATCACACATGACGAAAAATGTGTCTTTGTAATCCTCCAAAAGCTCTTTAATAATGTAGTGGAATTCAATTGAACGGCATGGAAGACAAGCCCTAAAATACAGCACGATGAGGGGAATGACCTACGGCTGCGAGGAGCAAAGGAAATATATCTAATCCCATTAGAAGACTGTTGATCCGGCCTTAACTAAGGCTGGCGTTTCTAACACTTGTGTCAGATCCATGAGGTTCAAAAGCTGATCTGGAGGTCTGGAGACTACGTGCATCACTGTGTTTTCATGAATGCACTGCGAAGGAAGGGCTAAACAAAAGTTCAAAACCTTTGTCCGGCAGCAATATATTGGGGCTCATTACCACAAAATCTCATTTCAAGTTGCCCAACAAGCCAAAAATGGGGTAGGGTGAAGTGAATGAGGCCAGTTTTTGAACTGACTAAAATGAACAATACACTCACTGCTTCAGAAGTACAACCACAAGATGTAAGTATTATGATTTTAGTGTGAAAATAAAATTTAGTTGCATGCTAGCTTTTTCTGTTTATGCAATTATGCAATTTTATTGTACACTAAATATTTATACTTCTAATCGCTGTAGCTCTTACAAATTTTTATTTAAAAAATATAAAATAAAATAAAATGCTTTTCTTTCTAAAAAGCAGTGTAATTGTGGTCATTTTAACATGGACTCCCTGGCGCCCTCTAGCCAGTGAAAAATCAAGAGAGAACTGGATTAACATTATTGTCCAAAAAAGTCTGGTTGATATTTCATAGAAACGTATCGATATTATGTAGCAGTGATCAACGCAAATGATGCAAATTCATAATAAAAGTGTACATATCAGTAGTAATTGTCCTGTGCCAGTGATAAAATAGGCCCTGTCTGGGACATACAGTTTTTTTCTGAGGATGTATGTCGAGGTAGTTCAGCAAATATTATCCTGGGAAGTGCTTGCAGACTAGTGGAGCGAACTTAACATGACCTCCACCTCCCCCAGCAGCGTGCGCCCCCATCACTCCCCAGCTGTGCATGTGCAGAGGGAATGGTCTTAAGACGAGTCCCCATATATAATGCATAACCGTGTTAGGCCATATTTATGGAGCATTTACGAGTATGCAAGCACAGGAGAGAAATGTAGCTCCCCTCAGACATGCAAGCATTGGGTTTGACTGATTCATTGCAAATGTTTGTAGAAATGGGTGGGGGGAAATGATGAGCACATTAATTTGTTTCATGATAAATAAATAAAGAAAGCAAATCTGTTTCTAGAGACAACGAGGTTTCAGAGACAAATGGTTCAATTCAAGAGAACAAGTCTGAAGCTCTGGGATAGAACTAAACATGCATGCCTCGCACGTTCCAAAAACATCTGTGCATTTCATATTTTCATGCATGAAATGTCTAGTCGTTGACATTGGAATTCTTAGACTTGTTAAAAAAATAAATATGAGCAGGTTTACATGAAAGATGAGAGCTTTTGCTGTTGCCAATGGTTACCTATACTAGGACAAACACATACATATTGGGTTATTCACTCTATTAGTTTCTAGGCAACATGTTTCTGGACTGCATTTCAACCTGTCACACCAATGTTCTCCAAGCAGACAACAAACAAATACACACACTGCTTCTCTGTCAAGGGTTAATAAAAACAGCATCAGCTGCATTTGATATTTAAGAATTAAATCTAAATTATGTATATGTTTATTAATAATTTGTTCTGCTGTGTTCATAATAAGAGTGGGTGCACATTTAGCTTGTTTAGCTTTGGCTAAAGCATGTTACTTCGGTAATATCTGGAGAAAATCATGTAATTGGCATATGCTATATATAACCATCATTTATCAGAAGTGGCTAATTGGAACGTGCTAACCTGGAAAACAAGGTTGTCAATGCATTTTGACAGTAATCTACTGCAAATCAAAAATATCACAGCAGTGCTGGCTAAAGACGTATTTATCCTTCGGCTTACATTTACACGCTAATGTCTTCAATTAAACTTCTATCAAGATAAACCAGGGTTTAAGGGGTACGTTTTCTAATAGATCAAGTGAGCCATCTGATGATAGACAGATAGTTTCAGTGTAAAAAAACCCTAATGGTTGAAATAATGCATTGCCATGTTGAATCTTTAATTGGTTATAAATTTGTCTGTGTTTATCTCCCTCATAAGTTTGTGCCTTTCACACATACAGGATGAGTCCTACATGACCATTCTTCCCATTGGTCTTTGATGGGCCCCAAACAAGTATGGACACTTTATGCAATTACATTACATTGCAAGATATTAAACCAAATGGCACTTGTTTCAAAGAAGAACCGAACTACATACTTCAAGCAAAACATTCCAAGTTTGAGTTTAAAAATGATACAATACTGTTTTAACTCTTGGGACCAAACGGTAATATAAAACAAATGATATTTGTGTATCTGATGCAATAAAAATCAAGTTTGAAGTGTGTCTGAATACTTTTGGGGCCAATGTAGCTATACTCGGAGGACCCACGCTCAGAAGAGATGGATGGTGTGAGGAGAGGGACGGCTGGTTCACTGTTGCTAAAAAAATCTTCATGTGACAGCCTCATGGTACGGCTAATCCAGGTCTTGACATCCTCAAAATCCCCGCTTCCCTGCTGGAGAGAGACGTTACACAGTCAATCACTTAATCACAGGAAATCCACAGGAACTCTCAAATATGTATTTACTAACATTGTCTAATCCCTTTAATGATGGGTTGACCCATGTCTTGCAGCTGCTGTGCTTTGCAGCTTTGTGGTAAAGTTCGGTGATCTTTGCTTGGCCTGAACTGTTATTCATGCACACAGCCATATTCTCAGGGGCTCAATGCAGACAAAAAGTGAACGGTTAGCCAGAGTGAAGCATGAAACTAGAACATGAAGTATGCATGTTGTTTGGGATGAAGACTGGTCAAGTGTTATCATTTAAAACAGTAGTTAACATCGCTAGACAGCAGTATATTTATGTTTTGTCATGTTTGCTTTTTTCACAAAGCAACTTACGAATGGGGAATATATAAAGCAATTCATCTTATAGAGGCACTGCTCGCAATACCAGCCTCGGGTACTGTTCAAATAAGTACAAACTGGAAAGGGAAAAGAATATATATATATACATATATATCGAAAGAGATACGTTTTGATATAATTCCACCAGCCAGGAATAAATAACAGTTAATAAATAAATAAAATGTTATATAATATTATAAAATGTATATTACAACACCAAATTATTTTATTATTAACTATAAATGCTATTAAATCTATAAATACTATATTTTATATAACTAATTTATTCGTACTCTTACTGTTGAGTCCTCGTGATGTTGTGGAACTGTTTTCATATTTTTTGCAATTATGATATTCATTTGATTGGATGAACAAAACTCATTCAAGTCAACAGCAGAGTTCTGATCAGGATTTGATATCATTTGATCATTTTTGTTCTTGATTTTTTTTTTTTTATAAATAAAACAATTACAACAGAACTGATACTCCATGCTGTTAAAATGAATCTGGTCTTCTCATTTATACATTTTCACAAAATATTAAAGCTGAAGTTCTAACAAATTAAAGCTGAAATGAGTTAGCTATTATTGCCTTTGGGAAATAATTCTCTCCTTTGTCTTCAGGGAATGTGCAGGTGCTAACAAGCATGCCTAATTGACTAGATAAAGCAATTAATTATGGAAGAGATGAATGATCTCACTTTCTCTGGTCTGCTGCTTATGGCGTTATGTGAATACGTTGTATGAAAAACCATTATTTTTTCTTTGCTTATTATCGAATCCTGCATTCATCCTGTCTTCTAATGAGTATAAAAACTCTGGAATAAACATTTAGCAGTAAAATGTCCATTTTGAACTGGTCACTGGTCCGACGTCTCTCATCGATGACTCCGATAGCGCACCCTAACCTTCATAGCAGCAACAAAAAACACCAACCTGACCTTCTTTCCAGAAACGGTTGCTATGAAACCAATTTTCCCCGTATAATTCATTTACACACTGCATACAAATATGTGGACAATTAACCCCTTTTGTTTGCATAATAAATTTGTATATTTAATGGGAGCTCATCCACATGTGCTCCACAAGCTCGAAGAACACAAAGCGGCCGCATTGTGCAAAGCGCAACGCCCCATCCACTGCAATCATGCCCTGCTACCTGATTTCAGTACAGAGCCAGAGAAGGAGGATAAATTACCCCTAGCACAGCACAGAGCTTTAATTATAGCCTTGCAGACAAGAGAAAAGCTCATTGATGTGTAGATGAGGATGGACTATGCATGTTGCTCTGAAAGAACCCATGTTTTGGTGATTCTCTATCAAAAGAACAGCTGGGTTGCCATTTTCTCTCAAATTAGATTTCACCAAAGCAATGCAATGTGAAACTAAGAGACGCAATTTCAAAAGTTATTTTTCTTGTTTGTTGAGTCATAAGAGCAACAGGAAAAGTCGATCTTGAATTATGTTAGTTGGCAAAAACGGGAAAGGAAGCAAACATCCCAATCATCTGCGCTAGGTTCAAAGGTTGAATTGAAACGCTCTCAAATGAGACCATTTTCCAGCTCAACCTTTTCAGAATAACATTCACAGAAAGATCCAGCTCTTGCATGCAACAACATGAATTAATCATTTTGTACATTCAAATGACACAAGCGATATTTAAAAAAAGAAACAAAGAAGTAAATCACGCCGTCCCAGCAGTGGAGGCGTGTTTAGGTTAGTTGATGCAGCTATAAAGTGAGAGAATGCTGGGTAAAAGTGTTACCTGTGTCCATGGTCGTGGTGCTGCAGTCCTGGTGATGGTGGTCCAGCCTCTGTTTGTTTTCAGAGCGCTTTTAAAAAAGATTGTGTGGTGAAACATTGGATTATTGATACCCCAGCATGCCTCAGAGAGAAAAAGGCTCCACCCAGAAGTGAACCCTGTGACCTGAGGGTGATGAAAAACGAGAGACCCCCCATCCCATCCCATCCCATCTCTCTCTCACACACACACACATTGACATATTTGTTTTCCTCCGATTCTGGGTGAATTATTGTGTCTTCATTTTATGACAGCTTTTTTCATTTCTACTATATCAAAAATAATGAGAAGTAACTTGTTTGGATGAACTATAACGCTCATATAGACATTAGTCAGCATGGTAAACAAATACAAAATTGGATAAATGTTTTAACTCGCAAGCAAACAAACCCAATAAATCATTAAATAAATCCAGCCGCTCAAGTCGTGCTAACTAGACTAATGAGCATCTATGATACGAAATGGTGCACAGTTCCAAAAGAATGTTTTCAAGTGATTATATATGTTAGCAAAACTTTAGACAATCTGACAGATGGGAAGAAAGAAATCTGCAATTCTCTCATGCCTCAGTGCCACTCTCGCCCTGAATCTTTTCACATTTCAGATTAGCAGACACATGTTATCACTCTGCAGACAACTCAATTTTCATTTTGGGAGGGGAGACGGAAAGGGTGACAGCCCAGGGCCTTTAAGGCGGCTCGGGGACCCCGGCGAGCCCAGCGCTGAAGCTGATAATTAGACTTCCCTGAACCACAGGTCAAAGAGACAGAATTATTTGGCCTGTGTAGACAGCAATTTCCTCAAGCCACACGAGATGAGATATCACAAGCTGTTATACATGTGCACCAGGAAGCCTCGAGAGTGGGGTCAGAGTCAATCCTATTCCCTACAGAAATTCATATATTGAAAGGGCAGCTAACTAGGGACCATGATCATTTAATTTGACTTCTTTCAGGGGACTGTGCTCTTCAGCCATCAATTTTGAGGACTGGTTTGCAGCTCTTACATACCCTGATAATAATACCCAGGGGTTTTTTTTGGTCTGGAGAAGAGAGCTCTTTATCAGGGTTGTTGGTCATGTCGATTAAACGTATCAAAAGTGACAGAATATAATGAAAAGGTTGCTGTCCCCAGTGTAAGCTCTATTACAATCAAAAAGGAAAAAAAAGAGGGATTCTAGGGACTTTTCAGAGTTGAGTGTGGTATCAGAATTGCATTACACTTCCTCAGAAACAATCGAAACTAACATTCATATGTTCCCTTCAAACGCGGTTTCAAAAATGCCTGATTTCCACCCTCTCTGTAACTGTGAAGACTTGTTGAACTACTATTAAACACATATTCCTGTTCCTATGCTTTTAAAATTGAAGGCTAAAAAGGGTTATTTGCTGTGATGACATTGAAGAACCAACCCTTTATATTTTTGTTTTCCCTCTGTAAATCGCCTTCACAAATAAAGGTTCTTCATTGGCAACAATGGTTCTATGAAGAACCTTGAACATTCATGGAACCTTTCAAATGCAGAAAATGTTCTTTACAGTGAAGAAAGGTCTTTAAAAAGGTTCTTTGGGGAACCGAAAATGAAACTTCTGTGGCATCACTGCAAAAAAACCTTTTTGGAACCTTAACTTTTAAGAGTGTTCTTCACGGAACCTTTTATAATAACAAATCGATGTAACATTTACATGTTGCAAGCTGAATTCTAGACATAATTGGAACTGCCAGTGGAAAACAAGAAAACATGTTTTTCTCAACTGGCAAATGGAGCAATTTGTATGTAGACTGCAAGTTAGTCTGTGCTGTGCAATAATATCCAATGTTACATTTCATACGGAGTGTGATATAGTCTCACACCTGCTTCACAAAGCACAACAATGAACAGTTGAGTTGAAAGGAGAGAAAGTCGTGGCAGATTCTTCAAGATAGCCTTTACTGAAATGCTGGTTTTTGTGAGACAGAGGCTGTTGCAGTGGCTGGGAAGGAAAACACGGGGACAGCTGTATAATTATACTATTTTTACTGTCGGGAGCTCGGTATGTGAGAGAAGAATTAGCATCACACCTGTGCATAATTGGCTAAATTAGCTTGCATAATGCAAACTCTGAGAAGCATTGGACACTGGGGGAGGAAGTGTTGCATCGAAAATTGAGGGAGTTGTTTGGACTCCCTCTGGAATTTAGTGAAGGGAGAAAAAGCATGGCCTGTAATCTTATATCCCAAGTCAAAAGAGCATTCAAGGACCCCCCTCGCAAGTGTTGTCAAACAATAGGCAAGTCAAAACCTTGATCTGGGTCTCCTGGATCTGCTCAGGCAGGAGAAACAGACATGCAGCCCAGCACTTATTTGTTTTAATCCACTCCAGTGAGTCTATGAATAAGTTGTGACTGCCAGCCAGGGCAGCGCAGGTTAGTTTACAGGTGCATCCAGTGACTGAATGCGGATTCTGTGTGCACTTGCTGGAGTGGTAGAGAAAATCTCTGAAACAGTATTCCCTCCAGGGCACCAGCTGTTTTAATCAGTTTTTATTATTACAGAGGCCTCACACAGCAGTATAAGTGCAGTGCTTTCCATTATAATCCGCAAGACCACATCCTGACATACTGTAACACTGTACTGCAGCAGCTATTTTAAAATTAATCAAAATCCCTCATATCTATAACTGTATTCGTTAATATTTTACAATACTTTATAGCATGCCAGAAAAAGTCTAACAAATAATTTACCGTTTGAAAAAAATCTTATAGAAAGAAGACGGTAAACGCTTTAAGAATACGTGTGGCCCTGGACTACAAAACCTGTCATTAATAGCACGGGCATATTTGTAGCAATTGACAACAATACATTGTATACAGGTCAATAGATTTTTCTTTTATGCCAAAAAATAATTTTTCAAATAATATGTCAAAATGTCATTTTTTATTAGTAATACATTGCTAAAAACATTGATTTTTATGCAGCCTCAGATATTAAATAGTTGCATCTCAGCCAAATATTGTCATATCCTAACAAAACCTACATCAATGGTTCTGTGGTCCAGGGTCATATTGTCTTTTTACTGAAATTTTTGTTCTAAAAACTATGCTTTGTTTTGGTGTGAATGTGTCTAATTAGCAAACAAGTTGTTCTCCTGAAGATCCCAGTCAGAATTGTAAGGGGAGGCTGTTTTCAAGCAGACAGCACTTTGAACTGTTTTGATCTGCTACCACCTACTGGTTAGTGATACTGATGAAGAATCAACTAGGCACATTCTCTTAGCTTTAACCCTTTCAAGGAAAGCAGGCGCTGTGTGAAACCATCAGTTCTTTTGTCACCTCTCAGTTGCATTAGAGTTGGAAGTAAGAATTTCTTCATCTTGTGAAGATTAGATTGTTGTTTAGGGCCGGGGAGAGAGGCAGTGCACAGTAGGTGACACTGTAACAGTTTACCTGAAAAGCTGTTATTGAAGGTGACAAGTTCAGAATGAAAACAAAAAAATTTGTTATTTAGCAACCATTACATTATTAAGTGTTAAGCCAGAAGCATATTATCTTTTGTGAATGTATAGGAATCTGAGTAGATGAACCCAGTGGCCTTTTCCGATACTTGTTTCAGAATTGCATATTACACATGTTTTTTCTAAATATTAATACTTCAATATTTAATCAGCACAGAAAAGTCAATGTACTCTAGGTGAAATATAATGCACTACAACAACTAAACCAAAACATATAGAGTTTACATTTCCAAACATGATTTTTTGTCATTAATTGTAAAAATGCAGTGAGATTATTGTTAAAAAAAAAAAAAAAACTACCTGCAAAACTACAGTAGCTACTGTTCAAAGTTTTAGACACTGGTGTAAAAATTTTGTAAAATGAGGATGCTTTCAAAAATAATGTCATAGATAGATTTAATCTATCCATTAACTTCTATGAACTAAATCAAATAAATATTTGCTATTACAGCTTTTGGTGAAACAGCTTCTGTTCCGGGGTACACTTGCCCAGAGTTTTTAGGAAGCTTTCCAGGTAGGTTTTTTTTTCTCTTCATCTTGGAGACGTTGGCACAGTTCTTCTGGATTTAGTCTGTCTCAGTTTGTTCTGTTAATTCACCTGATTCCAGACAGACTGGATGATGATCAGATCAGATCTCTGTGTGGAGCACTGGCTGTTGTCAGACTCCTTGTGCAGACAATATTCTCACTGCATTATTACAATTAATGACAAAAATAGTGTTTGGAAATGTAAACTGATATTTCCAACTGACACGCTACCGCAAAAGATAGAAATAACCCACTTAAAACCATTTTCTGTTGCTGAAAATACTAGTGGCCTAAGTTTTTTTGCACAGTACTGTGTATATATACACACATAATACTAATATTACATAATAATAATACATTACCAATATTGCATTTCATGTATACAGATGTTACATTATGTATTTAATAAATGTTACAAATATATATGTTTTGGGGCACTGTGTATTTGTATGAAATATCAAACATAACGCCACAAAGTAAATGTATTACTACATTACTATTACTACTGTTCTACCTCATACTTCCCGCATAATTCCACAAAATCAAACTTATTTACAAATATCTTTTCTGAAATGCTTTTATTTTGTAAAATTAACGGAAGTTGCGTGTGCGTGGTCCCTCCCACAGGAAAATCTCTGTATTGGTTTGAATTCAACCAACCAAAAGCAAGCAGAGGCGTAGTTTCCGTGTCAGAGGGACGTTTGAATTTTATCATGCGATTTACACTCCTACATTAATGACGGTAAAATAATTTTATTTAAAATCTGATTACGCGTTATGTGTTTTGATTCAACGTTACGGAGTGAGAAGACTAGAAAGAGCTCGAAATAAAGTGAGTGTAATGGCCGTTAACGGTACTGGACTTGTCCAGCCAGTAGAAACAGACCCCTAATTCAGAGCTCTTTAAATCGCCGTTTTAAAATTTCGATTTTACTTAACGTTAAACCTGCGTAATACACAATAATGAAAGCGACGAAAGAGGAGACTACCGAAATAAAACAGATACACGACGACAAAGATCTCAGTAAGTTGCTTTTCCCAATTTTCTAAAGAGTTTATTCTTCGGGAATATAACGTTAACGTGCGTTACCAATGATCGGATGTGTATTTTTACCTCAATATCGTCAAATGAATTTCATATTTGCGTCTGTCCCTCAGTCTGCTGTCTTTGTAAGAGATGTGACAACATTCCTGAGAAGTATGGGGAGAAGATCACCCTTCAGCAGCACAACCTGACAGTACACTATTTCTGTTTGGTGAGTTTCTGTTGACGTTCATGATCACATGAACACATTTAATTTTAGTGTCCCTTTCTAGTTTGAATGTTGTGAATCTCTACTCCAAATTATAAGACGTTTTATGATGCCATATATAAAATCTACCCAAGAATGTCACAAATATTGTTGGTTATTTCTACATGTATTATCAGTCATTAATCTCTTTTGGGAACGCATAATATTACACCTTGGATTTTCTTTATGCTTGGCTGTTTTCAAACATCTTTCAGCTTCTAAATGCTTTATTTTGGATTATATACAAATATTGTAAAAGTCTCAAGAAAACCATCAATCAGGCGTAAACACACAAGTTAGTTATTCTTCAATCTAACTTTACAGCTGATGTCTAGTGGAATATGTCAGAGAGGGGAGGAGGATGAAGACGTTCATGGTTTTCTCGTGGATGACATAAAAAAGGAGATCCGCAGATCTGCGAGGCTGGTAAGTTAAAGGGATAGTTCACCCAAAAATGAAAATTTGATGTTTATTTGCTCACCCCCAGGGCATCCAAGATGTAGGTGACTTTTTTTCCTCAGCAGAACACAAACGAAGATTTTTAACTTTAACCGTG
>JAUMHQ010000078.1:10758977-10776515 GCA_032361165.1 Enteromius paludinosus | reverse complement strand
TTAATCTAGATTAATTTCAAAATTAATCTAGATTAATCTAGATTAAAAAAATTAATCTATGCCCACCCCTAATTTTTTCATATAAAATCAGATGCTTCACAATCCATTGCTCTAAAACCCACCCGATTATCATTGAGCTAGGGAACAACCCGGCTTTGAGTGTCTTGGAATGCTTTTTGCTGCTCGAAGCAAATCAATGTTGTACTTTGTCTCAACAAAGTTGACACCAAGTCATAACGTGCCTTTTCCTCTGTAAATATTTTTTTCAACATTTCCCATATCAATTTCTTTTTAATATACTTTTACCCCTTTGAGTGAAAAAGAGGGGAGTGTGTCTGTCTTCTCCCAATTCTTGCTGTGGTCATGAACTTATGACACCGACTGTTTGCTGAACAATTTTTCAGTAGTAATCTTACTTTTGTTTAACCTCTCAGATAATTGCATCAAGATTTAATGCTAAACCCGTTATTTTCTCCACAGCTCTCCCAGCTTGGTCAGAAATAGGAGGAGCGTTGAAGTCCATTTACCCACTCTTCTCGAAACTGGAATCAAGATCTCTTCAGTTATACTCCATCATTAAAACCCCTCTAACTTCAGAATCACTCATATTCCATGTACTTTATATTGTTTTCCTATACTATTTAATTCAATACTAAAGGTTCCTGTCAATAAAGTATTACGCACCAGTTAAACTTTGTTTTTTGTTTTTTTTGTCTGCTTGAGTACACATTGTATGCCTCATTACTGACGTCAGGTGAGTTCAGTAACAGAGATAAATGTCTTAAGTGCATTGCTGACTGACGAGACCTGCCCCAAAAGTCTCAATCTCTAAAGTCTTCTACAAGATAAAGAGAGTACACCTAGTCTCGATTAACACTGGTGCTTGGTTATAGTTCAGATGTTTCAAGTGCTCAAGAGTAGATGTAAGGTACTCGGTCTAGATCTTCCACCAATGAAGAAAGCAAGACTGTGAACCATAGCAAACGTCACCCTGAGATGAGTCCAACCTGAAGATTTTCATTCAAGATGAACATCCACAATTTTCTTCCCTCAAATGTAAGTCTACCACGTGTCGAATGGAGGAGAAACGGCTATTGGTGTCTATGTGGTGATACTAGGTATTTAGTCTAATGTAATTGAATTTAATTCTGTGATTTGTTGTTACCTCTTGAGCTTCGCTACATTGAAAGATGTGAATTTTATTTCTTTACTTTTTTTGATAGGATGCCTTTCTTGGATTGGAAATGGAGTTGTAATATTACTTTTAACCAAACAAAGAAAGTCTCTGGAACCACAGGATTTCTTGACTCTCAACCTTGCCTTTTTTCATGCCAGCATTTCTATTTTGGGGTATTTTTTTTTAAGATCAAGGCTATCTTATAAAGACAATTTGGACTTGCAAGGTAAGGTGATGGCATATAAAACCTGCATGACTTTCTTTCTATTGTGGAACACAAAATAATATTTCCATGGTTATTTTTGAATGTACACTGAAAATTATTATTTTTGAACCCCATTAGGTATCATTGTATGGACAAAAACTTTTGTGTGAAAGAAATATACACTTTTATGATCCACTGAGGAAAGTCATACAGGTTTAGAACTATATAAGAGGGAGTAAGTGATATTAATACTACAGTTACAAACTGATTATTTCAAATGATCAAGTGTCTTTAAGCATGATTCCTGTTAGTTCACTGAATGCTCTTCAAGAACATCACACAATATCTGGTGTGAGAGGTCCATCATTATGTTCTCTTGGCAGGTGGTGATATAAGGCAAGAGGGGTTGAAAAGATGATTTATTTGTAGTCGTTCCAAGTACACAGGCATGTGTCCTTTTATCCCCTAATCTTGCTGGCTTGTTCCCCAGGGCCTGGTTAGTGGGTGATGAGACAAGTCAGAGCGATTACTGACTCAGGTTTGCTGAGAATGCCAGACCTGCTTGCAATGTATAAGATGTTGTGTCTTGGCCAGGTGGACGGATTCCTAATCCTGCTCTTCGGACTCATCAGCATCAACACACTGACAGCCATCAGTGTCATGGTATGCTCTATCCTGGCCAAACCTACGGAGTTATTATACCTTTGTATAGCTGGTACCTAGTATTTAGAGCAGGTGCTCATGCATTGAAGGCTGCTGTGCAAAGTCTATGCAAAATCAGTTCCAACCAACATTTTTCTGTGTGGTTTCCAACAGACTACTGGAGTACAAATTAACTGCATACATTACTTTTAAAGAGTTTAGGGAATCGTGCCATACAATTACCACATTTGTGGAGAGAGGTGCTAAAGTGTTTTCAGAGAAATTGATTTGGAAGAAAGTAGATTTTACAAAACAATTGTTGAGCGCATTGTGATAAAATATTTCTATTTATTTTTTAAAAACTATTTATGAATAGCAATGATAGGCAAAATTTATATTATTAGTTTAAATGTAACCTAGACAATCAATAGAGTGATGTGTATATAAATTGTTTGTGATCCTGTAGCATGGATGTATTTGTAGAAATTTAAAATTATCAATTTTTATTTTATGCCAAACATCTAGTATATTAAGTAAAGATAATGTTCCATGAAGATATTTAGTACATTTCCTACCAAAAATTAATCAAAACTAAATTTTTGATGAGTATGCACTGCTAGAACTTAATTTGGACAACTTTAAAGGCGATTTCCTCAATATTTAGATTTTTCTTTGCACCCCAGATTCCAGATTTTCAAATAGTTGTATCTCAGCCAAATATTCAAATCAAAGGAAAGCTTATTTATTCATCTCTCAGGTGATGTAAAAAATTGACCGTTATGAGTGGTGTTGTGCTCCAGGGTCACATACATGTTCTATGTGTTTTATTTCATATGTGTTTGTCTCACAAAGTAAAAGTGCATATTCATGCATTCAATTTTATATTTTCCTTCACAAGAGAATCATCCAATTTGGGGGCCCTTGACATTTAAAAAGTTTGAGAAACAGTATGATTTACAGTAGGGCACGGTGATCTGACGCAAAGAGATTTGGAAACCGGGAAATCCTGTTGGTATTGTCTTTCATTGAACAATAAATGGTCAAACCGGGTTCTTCCAAGACCTGAAATCCTCTAAAGTTGAGTCTTTGATGAATCAAGAACCATGTTATTTTTCCTTTTTTAGAAGCTCTTTAGCCTTGGCTGCACAAATACTAGATAAATCAGTATGATTATGCTATGAGGACACTGCTGATGCGAGTGTTTCTGCCATGTCCTTCAGCTCATCACGTCAACAAGCGCAATATCTGCTTGGTCATAGCTGCTGTCTGGCTCTGCTCTCTGTTCTTGGCTGGGGCAGTTACAAAGGTAGGACTAAAGCAAGACGCTCACCATCTTTAGAAACTGAAAATTGAGCTAGAGATGCAGCTCGAGGGTATGGGACGGTCTTTAGGCTTTGGAACAAATTTTCATTCATTTCGACTGTATTAACTATACCCCTCTAAAATCAAAAGACTAATGCAGAAATGTACACATTATGTACGTGTCGTACTGTGTTCCTCTCTCCAGGTCTCCCTCATTCTGTGTGCGGCCTTCCTGTTGGCCTGGTCCCCGTATGCAGTCATTTCCATGTGGTCCGCCTGGGGTTACCAAATACCCCCACTCAACAGTATCCTGGCCAGCCTCTTCGCCAAGTCAGCAAGTTTCTACAATCCGTTTATCTACATTGGCATGAGCTCGAAGTTCCGGAAGGACCTGCAGGCTCTGTTCTACTGCCTCAGACCCACATCAGCGCACAGGCACACCCCTCCTGTGCCATTGGCCCGGCCCAGTGATGTGCAGCTCGACGTCGACGGCTTTAAGGAGGATGAGCCGGTGGACCCTAATGCAAGTGAAAAATTAGAGGGAGGGAAAGTCAGAGAGTCCTCCTGAATCAGAACACCAGGAAAGGCCTTTAACAGAGTCTGGAAAGGGTTCATGAGGAAACCTAGCGACTTTAGGAAGACTTTAACGGTCATTTCTGGTATATGTCCTCTGTATGTTTATATAAGATGACGAGAATAATATTAGGATAATACAGTCTCTATTATCTTAATTTCGCAAGAGAATAGGACATTCCAGGTTACTAGTGAGTCACGTTGTCTACAAATGCTTCATGTTGAACATGAGGTTAATCCAATAAAGTCGAGGTTAAAGGTTTAGCTCTTTTTCTGTGTCAACATCTGGAGAAAGAATATCATGAACGGTGTCCTTGCCAATCTTATTGAAATACTCTGACTTTTAATACTTTATTATAGTAGTGCTTTTTATTAAAGTATTAATAATGTGTGGTTTTAGCTAAATAAAATAACCCAGGTTTTCTCATTTATTTCTATCTTTTTTTCTCACAGCACTATACCTTGATGAGGTGACATTTGGTGAGATTTTAAGCTCGCTATAATCAGCAAAGCACAAGCAGGAATTGTGGTGTGAACCTCAAGGATGGTCTGAAGGAACCAGTGCTGGAGGATTTACAAATTGATCAATTATGGTGACTGTCAAATAAGAATCTCCCATCTCTCCACAAACATCCCTGTTCGACCAGACTGTAATGTTCAAATTACTGAAGCGCGGAACGAACAGAACAGTCAGGTAATGGTGTTTTATTTACATTGTCCAGGCACATAATTCAAAAGCAGCAGGCGAGCTCGTAGTCAGAGGAACAGTGAGGGTTTGAGTCCAAACAGAGCAGCAGGAACAGTCAAACCATCCAGAGTCATTATTCCAAGAACAGACAAGGTCAGTAACCGGTTTCAGAACAAACAGATTAACAGCAAACAAATCTGACCTTGTAGGTCACGCATGAATTAGAACCTGGCACAGAAGAGGAAAAAAAAGGAATAGTACTTGGATAACCACTCATTAACTATCAGGTAAATGGTTAAACAGAGTGAATTACATTCAATGTGCATATATAACCTCGTTTACAGGACTAAAGCAGACAAAGGTGTTTTGTGATTACATGGGAAATCTATACTAGAGTGTTTGAGCTAGTTGGATATGAAATGGGATTTTTCCCAAAGAATTGACTAACACCTCAGTGACCTTACGATCTTACGGTTCTGGGAAATGTCCTCCTCCTGCCCCATTCACAGCCCTCAAACACACTCTACTCAAGCATGTCCCCTCTTCAAATGACATCCAAGAGAATTAGTCCCACATGGTGGGCACAGAATAAGAGGACCTTGGTGTGTGTGGTGTTGTGGTGAATGTACTCTCGAATTAGCTGTGTCGGGGGTTGAAGAAGGTCTGTTACGCAAGGAGATTTTTTTTGGCATAGGCCCCATATGCTTATTTTGGTGCAAAAATACTACTCAGTTAGAAAAATAATGAATTCTGGAAAATATTAATCAGCGTGATGTTGTATAATTTTATGATTTATGGGAGGAAAGTCCTAAGAGAAAGTCATGCATCTGCTAAGAGATGAGAAGATGTCCAATATACACCAGTAGTGGGTATGCTCTAGATTTTTCTAAAGAAGTCTTTTATCCTAACCAAGGGTGCATGTATTTGGTCAAAATACAAAAAACACAATAAAAACAGGGATTTTGTGTATGTAATGTATTCCTGTGACGGCATCATTACTCCAGTCTTCAGTTTCACACAGTCCATCATTAATGTATTTTCATTATCATTATCAATGTTGAAAACAGTCATGCTGTTTTGATGAAAATTCAGAAATCAGCAGCCCATTTAATTAAAATTAGCCACTTTATTTTTTATTTATTTTGTTTAATTTATTGCATCCTGAAAAGGGGTTTTAATTTCTTTGAACAACTTTTGATTGGTAGTGAAAACATATTACTGCCACTCACTGTCAAGCTATTTGTAATGTACAACATTTACTTCAACTAGACGTCTAGCCTCTAGCTCTAATTGAAGATGATAAGTACATAACAGAGCATTAGCGGGTCTCTATAAATGACCCTACAAAAGCTGTGTAAAACTTCAGGAGTGCACAAAAACATCATTAAATGTCTGAAAACTACCGTAACTAAACCCCAGCTAGTTCCTTTTTTTTCTTCTCTCGAGACATATGCCATTTGCTGTGGTGTATTAGCAATGTGGAGCATGGCATAAAGAGAATACGTCTCCAAAAGCGAGAAACCTAATATATACTCTCTCTTATATTAATCGTGAAATATTGTATTTTCCAACATAGAGTATGAAATCATTTTTTTTTATTATTATTATTTTTTATTTTGGGAAAATAAATTTCTCTTTTCAGCGGACAAATCTGGGCTCCAGTCTAGGCAGCATTGGCCAAGGCTAATATTTGTGTAGGTGAAGACAGTCGCCTAAATGGGCCATCCATCGAAGTATTAGACGGTTGCTACTATTTATAAGGAGTGGAGCGGTAGTCTTTGCATTCTTGGACGAAAGCTGCGGATCTCCCATGAAGTCTCACATGGTGTGAAACGTGACCGCGCGATGCTGGCCTGGGAAGAAACGTGTGTGTCACTTCGCCTTAATTCAGCCCTTTTCATCTGACTGCACAAAGCCAGAAGAGTCAAGCCAACTTTTCCATATGACCATCAGCTGCCCCATTGGGAACAAACTCTCTGTAATACCGAATCACAGGAAATCATCACCTGCTTAACCTATTATAACAAAACCCATGCTATTACATAAGGGAACACACAGTTTCCCCTTGATCTGGGCTAATTCTCCAAGAAAAACCAAACAAAACATTTAAATGCTTTGAGGTAAGAGGGTAAAACTTAGTTTTAACACTTTCATTTAAGAATCATTATTAAATACAATGGTTAGCATTTATTTTACACTCAGTATATATATACTATATATATATACACTATTTTATACAGTATATATTAAAATGGTGCAAAAGTGGAATTTTAAGCACACTGTTACCCTTCCTTAATAAAATAAAAAAAAAAATAATAATAAAAAAAAAAAAACTGAGCCCAAACTTTGAACAGTTGTATTTGAATATAGTATGAAGATATTTGATTGATTGAAACTGTATATATGTTGGGAGTGATGGAAATAATTGTTGCATTAATATTCACATTAACGACCACTTGATTGTGCCATCATTTACTTCTATCCCCGATCTGAAGTACCAGTTCTTGTTTCAGTTTAGCACAACATCAGTAAGCTTCTTAAACTGCTGGAAATGACCCATTATTGCTTTACCTAAGCTGCCCAAGCATTACTTGATATGGAAGTTCACACTCTGGTTGAGAGACTTGATGTTTCCACCATGACCTTCACAAGAATTTCCTTGTGAAAGGCCGCTTTAGCCGATATAGACTTTGTGTGCTTTGAAATATTTATTAATTGAGACACTGGGACAGTTCCCAGTTGTTACAATGAGCAGTTGTTCAAAGAGGCTCATAACAGATGGATAGAGTGTCATTCCTTGAGAGGTTTTTAATTCATCGCACTGAATAAGCACGTTGTCGCACACCACGTACCCGTACAAACCTTCAAAGCACTTAATCAGTGGATGCCAATGAATTGTGTGAGATGCCACTGTTTGCTGCCAGGACTAAACCTGGAAATGGTCCACTGTTCGGCTGATGTAGGATGATTACATAAAAGTTACCAAACCGAGACCTTTTCAAAAGCAGGACAGTCTCAAGCCTATGCAGCCAGTTGTCCTTCCACATGCTAAGCACTGTCTACAACACTGAAGATGAATATATTCAAGTCTTTTTGGACCCAGTTGTGTGTTCAGATTTTGTTTGTAGCACTGAAACAGGGTTGTTTACATGTCATTAGCCACAAGATAAAGTTTTCGACCCCCAGTATAGGCCTAGTCCTGTCGTGTGCAGGTGGCGTTCATTTGTTGTTTATTCTTCTCTTGGTAGTTCTCTTTTTCTGTACTCACCATCATTAACTACATACACAGTATTAAAGCATATGGTTATTATATACAGTAGGTACAAACTGTAGTGCACATTATATCTAAACGGCTGAAAAGCAGGAGAATTTAAAACAATGTCCTTTTCAGGTGGTTAGCATGTAAGGCCCGCCTCTTGTGATGTCAGCAGAGAATCATTGGGGTTTTTGGGGACATTATTTAAAGGACTAGCTCTTTCCTCAATATTCAGACACCTCTGGAATATCATCCATAACGGAATTACCTTATTTTTTTTTCTATAAAGCTTTTAAGGCTGAGGAAACGTCATCCTACACAATATCTGTAAGTTGCATTTAATCTTCATATGTTGATGATTTTTGGCTGTTTTCTGGTTTTTAATAGAGCTAATTTTGTATATCCAAATATGCATTTTTTTCCTCCTTCATTCTTTCTCTCTCTCTCTCTACTTCTCCCTCATTCGTGAGTGGATTAACTGAAGTATGCAGTTCCAAAGGAGCTGTTTGTGATGGATGTGTCTGGGGAGATTACATTTTTCCTGTATCATATCTTATTTCACATCTGTGCGCAAAATAAATAATACAACACCCAGATAAAAGAAAAAAAAAAATGAAGATAAATTTCAAAGCCTTAGACGATTTATTGTTGTTTTTTCAAGCAAAAAAGCTTTTATAAAAATGATTAAACAATGGGGTTTATTCATTGTTACCTGGTGTAATGTTGTTTTGTCTCTACAGATATCTTCATTAACCATGTCGATGTGGTTTGCTGTACTTCATGTATTAGGTAGGCAATTCATTTGTTCAAAGTGATTGTTACCAAACCTTTCTTGTGTTTTATTCTGAATTACAAACATATTGCACGGATGTCATTGCATTATTATTATTTTCCCCCACAGGTATTCTGTCTTTGACCTGCTGCACGTTTGGATCTGATTTAAATGGTCAGTGAATTCCATATTTAAGTCTCTTTTCATATTAAATAAAAGGAATTGAGTTACATTAGAGAACATATAAATAAATAAAATTAGCTTATTTACATTTTTTTGTAACACATTTGTTGTATTTGACATCTTATGTCAATTTTATATTTCTTAGTTCCAACACCAATTAGCTGTGGAACCCGTGCGGTGGATCTACCAGACACACGTCAGATAGTGCTCTGCCCAGCAAACTGCACTCTCTGGAGCCTGTCAGTGTTTGGTTCAGGAGTATACGCATCTATTTCCAGCATATGTGGAGCGGCAATACACAGGTACAATCACAGAAATAATGGGAAAGTTACTGTATTTCTAGAATTTTGTAAGTAACTCATAAAGCAAGGAAAGTTTTTGTCTGTCATCCAGAGGAATTATAGGTCTATCTGGTGGACCAGTGGAGGTCCACGGGCTACAAGGGAGGACAAACTACCTCAGCTCTTACGCTCATGGCATCCAGTCTCAGTCTCTGTCCCAGTGGAGCTCATCTTTCACCGTGGCCAGTGAGTGGAGACCATTACCATTGATGCAAAAAGCATCTTGTATAACAAGGTCATACTGTTAGAAAAAGTGAGGCCCAATAATATATTGTATAAACAATATATAATATATAAAGCGAGTTAAAGTTGTTTATAAATCTTCTTCTCAGGAACAATTAGCTTGCCTTTGGAAGTGTCCAGTAAAACCAGCAGCTCTGCCACTGTTGCATCTGGAGCAGGTAACAAGCGTTCAGACAACTGGAAATAACTGACATGTGTGGTCTTCACTGAGTATGCCTGCTTCTCTCTTGCAGCCAAGAAACCAGTCAAAAAAACAGTGAAGAAACCTCCTCCAACAACAGCAAACCGGGGTCTGCATGACCTTATTTTCTAATCCAATTTAAACTGTAAGTCAAAGCAAAATGATGATCATGACAAGAAAGAGCTGTGTAAATGTTGTTCCAGATTGTCCAGTTGATATGGCTTTGCTGCTGGATAGCAGCTACAACATTGGACAGCGACGATATAACCTGCAGAAGAACTTTGTCAGTAAGCTTGTAGCCATGCTGAAGGTTGGGACTCCAGGTCCTCATGTAGGAGTGGTGCAGACCAGGTGATCTGCACAAACACTAGCTGTTACATGGTTGTTTAACCATTTTTTCCTTTGTCTTTGACTTCATATTACTTTTTCTTTCCAGTGAGACACCTCGAACTGAATTCTACTTGTCAAACTACACTACAGCCAAAGATCTGACTTTTGCCATCAAAGAGATCCCATACATTGGGGGCAATACTAATACAGGTTTATAAACTCACCTTCTATTCACATTCTATTCACAGATGAATGATTGGATGAAATACATCTAGAGCATGTATATTAAATGAGATTACTAAAAAAAAGATTGCCATTGACAGTGAGGCATTTATTTGTTATCGAAGATGCTTTGGCTTTAATAAGCAGAACTTGGCAGGCTTGAGTGATTGCCTTTTGCACAGGTAAGGCCATACTACACACTGTGCGGAACTTCTTCAATCCGGATTTTGGTGTTCGGAGAGGTTACCCGCGGATCATTGTGGTGTTTGTCGACGGGTGGCCTTCTGATAATGTGGAGGAGGCAGCAATTTTAGCCAGAGAATCTGGTATTAACATCTTCTTTGTGTCTGTCGCCAAACCTGCCCCTGAGGAGATTAGTCTGGTGAGCGAGCAAGACTTCATGAGAAAGGTAAGATGCTTCAAATATGAATTCATAAGGAGAAAAAAAAACTTCAGTGGTAACATCTGAGTCCATTTACACTGACATATATCTGACAGGCGGTGTGCAAGGACAATGAGTTCTTCACCTTCACAATGCCTAGCTGGTTCAGCACCAACAAGTTTGTGAAGCCACTAGCTCATAAACTTTGCTCCATCGATCAGATGCTCTGCAGCAAAACGTGCTATAACTCAGTCAACCTGGGCTTCCTGATTGACGGCTCCAGCAGCGTAGGTGATGGGAACTTTCGTCTCATTCTGGACCTCCTTCTCTCTATCGCCCGCAACTTTGACATCTCTGACATCGGCTCTCGCATCGGTGCCATTCAGTTCACCTATGACCAAAGGATGGAGTTCAACTTCAATGACCACACCACAAAAGATAATGCTCTGAGGGCCCTGCAGAACATCCAGTACATGAGTGGAGGAACGGCCACGGGGGACGCCATCAACTTTGCCGCCAGGAGTCTCTTTAAACCCCGCACAGGCCCCAACAAGAATTTCCTCATCATCATCACTGATGGACAGTCGTACGATGATGTGAGAGGGCCGGCTGTGGCCGCCCAGAGGGAGGGTACGCTTTTCACTCTTAACATTTAATCTAAAACCAGACCCATGAGGGTCCAGGGTGTCCGTAGAGAGGTTCCTGTCCTTATATCTTAAAGTTACAACAAAATCAAGTCTTATTTTTATAGTGATGGTCCCTGAGGTGGTAAGGGAGTAAAGTGGGGGTCCCTGGATCTGAACATCTAGAACATTTAAGAGCTCTACATTTATCTGTAATGCACACAATCAATATCCATAGTGCATTTACAAGGTCAAAAAGTAAAATGCGCGATGAATTCTTGACCATGTGCTTACTGTTTTTTCCCCCCGCAGGAATCACTGTGTTTACGGTGGGCGTAGCTTGGGCCCCGATGGAAGATCTGAAGGCCATGGCGTCCGAGCCCAAGGAAAGCCATGTGTTTTTCACCCGCGAGTTCACCGGCCTGGCGCAGTTCCAGCAGCCTATTGTACGGGGCATCTGCAGGGACTTTACAGAGTTCAACTAGACAGCGCCACTGCCTGAGTGCAAGAGCAGAAAGTAAGAAGTGGAGGAATGAAGGAGAAAAAAAAAGGGCAAGTCCAAATAAGAAACATCACCTTTATCTGTTTGTAGAAAAAGGGATTTGAATGGTTTTGTTATAAAGGTATTGGTACGTTTGATCCAAAGGATTTTACAGCTTTATTGAGAATGTATCACGCAGTATTGTATGTCAAACTCTCTATAATGTGGAGAATGTAATTATTTGTGATTTATAGTCTTTCTCTTTATGTTCTTGGTGAAAAAACATTGACTCGCTGCTTCTGGCACGTCTTTTTTTTCCTTGTGGAGGGGTCACTGTAACAAAAGGCTCTTTTATATTAATTTCGGGACTTGAAGATTCAATTCCAGTCATGCAAGGTTGTGCACAAGATGGTAAGGCAAAAGCAGTCATGAGGAGGATTATCAGTGAAACAGCGCCCTCATATGCAATTCTGATGGCAGTACACACATAAACAGCTTTCATTCACACAGCATAAATAGATCTGGGTTATATAATAAAATATAGTCCTTCCCAGGAATAGCAAACAATATACATGCACTGTGGTGCATTCACAACATCACAATAAATCACGTATGTCTGGGTGTGCGATGAGAATTACAAAACTGTGTGATTATATATCATGTTTTCTTCTTAAATTATACTTCATGTATTTATCGAACTAATTTCTGTGTACCTTTCCATATGCATGCTTTACTGTCTCACGTAATGAAAACAGAGGGGAGGAGGGGCGTCACACTGCTTGTACATTTGTTTATAATTTATTACTTTCTTCTCAATAAAGGACAAGGTTTGTGTACAACTTGACCAGCTGAACATCATCCTCATCTTAACAGGCTGCTGAGCGTCATCAGAAACGTGTACACGTGTATTCATTTGTATAGTAGGCGGTTTGTCCAATCTCAGCCTCTCTCAGTAGAAGCACAGTCTTTATTAAAATCGTGAATCCTGGCAATCGTCATCAATGACCAGTCAATCAAATATCGCGGTAAACACAACGCGGCATTAATTGTCGAGACATGGGGCATGTAGCATATACAGATACACCATTTAATATTTATTATAGACATTTTATATACATTACTTTTCAACAGTTGTTTTGCTATGTGGTACAATCTTTAAAATCTGTTGATTCGTAGTAAATCAAAAACCTTACAAAACTCTTCAAACTGATCAGAACTTTTGGAAGACTAGAAAAAATACTTTATTGTAGTATTAATCATGCATTACACAAACAAAAAAAGGTCTTTTGTTACACCATAAACTGCATTGTTTCCTTTAAAAAAAAAAAGATTCATTGAACAGATTGGGGCAGAACGACCAAACCAAATGTTTGGAATCGATTGGTTACTCCAATCCCAAACATGAAAACTCTATCCTCGTCATCATTGCGTTCCAAACCTGTAAGGATTTCCTTCATTTTGGAAGAATGTTGGTAACCAACATTCCACGGAGTTCCATTTCTTTCCTCAAAATAGCGTTTTTGTTCCAGTTATACAGGTCTGCATCATTATAATGGCATGAGGGTGAGTAAACAATTTCTCGTTTTGGGTTAAACCATCCCTTTAACTTATCGCTGATCACCTGAATCTTGAGGTGAATTTAAACCCCGTTTTCAGCATGCCAAGAAACGACATGAGTTTTTTTTTTATTTTTTTATTATTAACCTATACACGTTCGGTTTGGTTAGCGACAGCCCAATCTTTGAGTTACCATCAAGCTATGCTCTGAAGGATAAGACCATTCACAAACAGAAAATAAATAGTGTTCGGATCTCTAACCTGTGATACTTAAACTCATTTTACAGTAAGGTGTACAGAAACATCACATAGTGACAGGATGCTGCAGTTATTTGTAAATTCCTAAAAGCTCTCGGGGCACCACGCGATGTGCTTCTACTAGCGTACAGTCTCTCCATTATGTGCTAAAACAATGTTAAAGCAATGTAGTATGCGAAGGAGAGCACTCATCCAGGGTTTCCAGAGACACAAGACCTTCAAAATGAACCGCATAAAATGGAGGGCTTGAGTGGGATTATATTCCCTTTAAAAAATGTGATTTTCAGCGGTTTTATGACAGTCTTTATTTATATAAAATTGATTATAAAAACTATACTTTTTTTTACACAAAAAATGAAACAAACGCTAAAGGTTGACTGAGTTTAACTGTATTCGCTTGCACGCTACGTTAGGGTGAGGAGGGTGACTGAGATTAGGGTCTGGTTTATGGCTCGGCAGGGCGGGACTCGGTTCCTCTGGTGCCTGAATGATGGTCGGTAACAACCTACTGATGGATGAACATGATAACCACTCCATGGTCACTGAAACATACTTACAGGACACATTATCAGCTCAGTTCAAAACCAGTCAAAAGGCTACAAACACTGGTTTCACTCCAGCTTAGACTTACAGTAAATTACAGTTATTTTTGTCTTTTTTTGAAGAAAACAAAAAAGATTAAAACTGATTGAGCACTCCACACTGGCTTCGCAAAAAAAACAAAACAACGGCACGTCCCCCTCTTGGCACCTGGTATCGTGTGTGTGGTGTGAGTTTGACAGCGTAGGTGGAAGCCACTTCAATGTAGTGTGAGAAATGCTACTCTTGTTACACAAGGCAGTGAAGCAGTCCTTTCTTTCTCTCGTCTTTACGTATGCATTAACTCGGACGTGCTTTTATACAAACACTTTAGCCAGGGCATCGGCTCCGGCACTTCCTATGTATGCCTTAGATGGGTGGAAGGCAACGTCGTATATGGCCTCGTCTGACTTTTTCCTGTGCGCTGTAACTTCTTGTACGCATGTCTTGCTGTCCATGTTCCACAAGCGGATAGAACTATCGTGACCTGTGTTAGACGAGGAAGAGACATTAAGAAAATTGACAAAATATTGATATATTGCTATGACTTTGGTCATCGAGAAAAACAAAACAAAAACTTACTTCCTGACATCAAGTAGATGCCATTTGGATCTATAGCCAGACTAGTAACAGCATCCAAGTGAGCCACCATTGCATGGATGGCTTTACCTACACAGAGAGATGGATGAAAGGTGATGAATAAACCCAGACATGGCTTCAACAAATCATTAACTTTTCTCTGGATTTTTGGCAAAATATACTTGAACAAAAATGAATCACAATACTGAATCGGCAATCACAAATTCAACCAATCATTTGATGACTTCGACACTGCTTCCAGTTTAGTGTACCATATGCATGAAACACCAACTAGTGTTTCTAATGTTCTGAATGTAGGGATGCACCGATCCAGATCGGCCGATATGTTTGCCCGTCTTGTCAGTGAAGCCGGTCCAGTAATCAGCGGTAAATGCCATCAGGTGCGTGGTTTCACATTGAGCTGTATATACTACACACAGCCGTTGTTCACTGACGAGCTGATAATGAACATGGTTTTGCACAGCTGGTCAGTGAACAACGGCTGTGTGTAGTATGTACGGCTCAATGTGAAACCATGCACGGCACAATATTGGTCTGTTGGACTTTATGGAACAAAAATAAACTATATGTTGTTGCTTAAGCTTATGTATTCAATCATTATTCAATGGTATACTAAAAATCCATATGAAAAAACGTACTTCTCACTGTTCTCAGGTCAAATATTTATATGCGATTAATTTCGATGAATTAATTACAAAGCCTCTAATTAATTCAATACATTTTTTTAATCGAGTCCCGGCCCTAAAATATATACGTTTATATATAATAATTTTAAAAAACCTTACCTGATTTATTGTCAAAGAATTTGATGTGTCTATCCTCATGAGCGGTGACTGTGATTGGCAGGGTGGGGTGGGTGACTACTTTATTGATGTGATTCCCAAAAGGAATGGCTGCAACAAAGCAGAAGAAAGTAAACATGACAAATCCAATTCTCACGCTCCTGTAATTACATTAGAACTACTTTGTCTTTTTTAGAACAAATGTGAAAGACGTACCGCTCTCTCCCTGTGCAGAGAATACCACGATGGGCTGTGATGTCTCTAGATCATAAATGACAACATCTCCTGTGTTGTAGGACGCCACCATATGAGCTGGATCACACCCATTGAAATCAACTGATGTGGGAACGCCATGATCTGAAAGACAGGAAATAAAGAAATACGTTTGCAGACACGTCATGGTTTACAGAACAGTTAAAACAAGGCACATTACGCTCACCTCTATCTGAGTTAAATGTGCTGAGACATGGTGACTTCTCCTGAGGGTTCCACAGCTTGATCGTCCCGTCAGCTGAACAGGAGAGCAGTCGCTCTTTGATTCCACTGTAAGCCAATCCCCACACCGCATCACTGTGACCCAACAACGTACCAGCCAACACGCTGGGGTCTGAATCAAACAGAGGACACACACTAGCGATCAGGCAGGTTTCCTCCTCTTAAATTCTTGCTTGTTTTCAGGTTCTATCAAAATAAGATGCGACACAGCCACATAGATTTGATCTTCTCACCGTATGTGTCGTAAGGGTCTACGTTAGAGCTGGGGATGTTCCACCACTGTATTGTTGAATCGATTCCACCACTAAAACACTGCTCGCCACTCGAGGTCACAGCCAATGAGAGCACAGGCCCACTGCAGCAACAGATCATTCAGGTTAAGGGGATTTGTTAGACCAAGTATTACTCTCTGAAAGACTGAATTGATAGTTTATTCAAGGGCCCAAAAAGTGTGTCAATGCATAAGAAAAGAAAACATCAAATCAAGTGTCATTTTTTGATCGTTTATGTAAAATCTGTAAAAGCAACTAATACTACGATACTCAAACATTTACATGTTTCTGTATTGTCCCAATACTTTCTGGGGGCCATACAGGTGCATTAATTGAAGTACACAGTAATACAATATTTGAGGTCAAACTGTGCCTGTAGTTTGTTTGTTAAATTCTTGCCCTGATCTGCTATGTGTGTGATGTGGAAACAACAACAGTGAAACTGTAGACCAGAGATCTCAGAGGGTAAATATCATGTGCTCTCATGAACACACACTACTCAGCTCCAAACAGCAGCAATGACTGAAGGAAAGCTTGTCAAAAGTCTAATGTCATAGTTCTAAAGGTAAAAAAAATAAAAAAATAAAATAAAATACCCTAAAGAAATAAAAAGCACTTTTGAACAAAATAATGTATACTGACATGAGACAAGGATATCTAAGATAAAGACAAATATATCTTCTAAAATAAATAGTAAAGTAATTTATTGAAATAATTTTAAAATAAGATTTTTAAAACAATCTAAAATAACAAAATCTGAACATCTAGATATTTATTTCTTTAAATCACCTCCTCACCAAAGGTTTTTTATTTTGGTCTTTGAAGACCCAGTATTCTTACAATGCTAATTTCAACAGTGGCCATTTTTATAAAAGAAAATGTACTTTTTGTTATGCCAAGCTCTAAAATAATTCTGTGGAAACTGCAAAAGTAATAACATGGTAAAATAGGTGAATTATTGTTTGGGTCTCTATGGGACTAAATATTGTTGTGGACAACTGTGGAGTCAAAAGCAGCCAAAATGACTGAGAACCACTGTTTCACCATGAGCAGGTCGCCCCCTCATGGACAACATCAGGTTGACATCACGTGACAATCCCATCATGCAAACGACCAGCTATATTATTAATAACCATAATAATGAGTGAATATGCTGGGACTTTAAGCAGGTAGACTGTTTACAATGTAATGCAGCATCAAACTGCTTTCCTCCAACAATACATCACAAATACAATACAAATGTTTGTAGAATGATGGTAAAAGATTGCTCGGGCAAGAAATCTCAGAAATTAATCAACTTAAAGGTGCCATAGAACAGAAAACTGAATTGACCTTGGCATGGTTGAATAATAACAGTTCAGTACATGAACATAACATACTGTGAGTCTCAAACA
>JAUMHQ010000078.1:10731275-10744961 GCA_032361165.1 Enteromius paludinosus | reverse complement strand
TTTGAGACTCACAGTATGTTATGTCCATGTACTGAACTGTTATTATTCAACCATGCCAAGGTGAATTCAGTTTTCCACTCTATGGCACCTTTAAAGTGAGTTACTGAATCTACTACATCAAAAAGTGAACTAAAAATAAGGCTAAACAGAAAAACAAAAACTAATAGCCTGACTAAAACATGTAACAAAACTCCTTAAAAAAAACAAAAACCGCAAATAAAAATATTAATATACAGTAATGGCAATAATTATTATTATTATTATTAACCACTGCTTTATTAACACGCTGATTATAAGTTAAATGCTATTAAACAAATGTGACTGAATAAGCCTGACTGTTATTCGCTTAGCAATCATTTTGATTTCAGTTAGAACTTGTCAGATGTTCGCATATGAGGGACATGATAGCTTTATAGACATGTGACAAACATAAAACCAATATCTAATGGTCTGGAGAGCCATGACTCTGAAGATGATGCTACCATGACCTACAAACCCCGAGCTAACCCAGATAACGCTAATCAGGCCCATTCCTGATGTGACTGCTCAGGACATCTCTGCCTACGAGGCCCAGCGAACTGACAGGAAGAGTTTCACATCAATTAAAGCAGAACTGAACAACTATCCATTACGATAACATTAGCTACATCTCCTCCACACACACACACAGGACGCCGGATGCAAGGAAGTGCACCTGATAATGGACTCAAACATCTCCACACAAGGCTGACGAATCAAAATGTCCTTATGTGATAACAACATGATCTGATACGGTTCAACTTTGAGTTCATTAGTTTGTGGTATGTTGTTCAGTGTTCGTCTCATGATTCAGTGAACCTCTGAAACATGGAATGCAGATAAACAAGACCCGGCCGCCTTCTGGGAAAACCTGGATCGGTACGAGTGTGGGAGAGCACAAGCTGACTTCCTCTAAATAATGAAAAGCGCCCATTAAGTTTGAGCTGGGAGTCATCCTGAAAGTATGTCACTGAACAAGTCTGTACAGGGGTGGAGAAAACTTCTCGGCCTCCTAAGGGAAGACTGACTCTGTTTACATAACGTGACGTCCTGCCCCAGGCCTTCCAGCTCTTTTCCTCATTCACAAAAGCTAAACTGCCACTCTCAGCTCTAGCAGACTTTAAAAATATGACAGCTACACCCATTAATATGGCTGGCAGGGAGATTCAGCTGTCATAATACACTTAAAGTAACAGTTCAGCCCAAAATTGCATTTCTGTCATCATTTACTGACCCTCACGTTGTTCCAAACCTTGCTGTGGAAGTATTTCAGCCAATTCTGGATCAAAACCTCTGCTGTCTATTATTAGTGTTGCCATGCATTAAACAGCTCACGTGAAAAAAACATGTCATTCATAAGGTTTGGGAAGACACAAGGGTCACAGTAAAGTCACCCTTGTGTTAAAGTCAGTCATTCAGGTTTGCAAAACAAAAGAGGGAGACGTTGAGATATACTCGCTGATGCATTCAACTTTCCAAATAACGTGAATGATTCATCAGAAATATGCTAAAGGTGCCTCCTCACAGCACTCTTAAAGAGACAGTTCTCCCTAAACTGAACATTATTCCAAACATGCATGCCGTTCTAATGTGAAATATAAACGATGTTAGACAGCGTGCTATCAACTCGGAGTCTCGCTCTCCATTCACTTCCATTGCACCTATTTCCTTGCTATGAACGTAATTGACGACTGTCGCTGTCATCTCCTTTTAACGAGGACTATTCGGTCTATTCACGGCTTTGTTTACTTTGTATGGTTTTATATAGTGATATAGTGTCATAAAAACACGGTACATTACAGCGGGGTGTGAAAGTGAGCGCTGGTAGGATGGATCAATAAAACAAGCGACCCATACGGACGCCATATTGACCAAAACAAAATGGCAGAACAAGAGAATAGTTGACGAAGTCTGCAGGCTTTCGTTGACAGATGTCTTTTCGTGACACGATAAATCCCCGACAACGACTGTTAGATCTGCTCTCGGGTAAGATAATCTCACTCGTTCGTACAGAGCGTGGCGTTATATCGCCAATACAGCGATGTCATGTTAGCTTAGCTAGCTTAGCTCAGCCTTAGCTCACACTACGAGCGAGGGAGCGACGCACTAGATCGCTGAATTAAAACACAAGCATACTAAATGTCATGTCACGTATACTTGGAGTGCAGACGGATTTGTTTATTATAATGTAGGGGGGGGGGTGAGTTTAGCATTAACGGGGCGGACAGGAAGCCAACGACATCTGTAGTAAATAGCTTAGGGAGTCAACGCAAAGTCTTCAAATTAAGCAGTCGATCTGATGGCGATCAACGTCACAATTTGGGGTTTCTAGCTAACGTTAGTGTGTGCGCAAATCCACGGGTCTGTACCTGGAGTTCGGCCCTTTCCACTTCCCAATGCGCCCTTTCCATCTCGAAACGGGCCCATTCGTGCTGGATGTAGTGTAAAATCCCCGGGATGGTGTACTGCTGGGGTCTGGGCATCTCGTCTTGCTGTTGCTGAACCATAGGCGCTCCTCCAGCGCTGGCGATTTGGGGATTAATGCTGCTGTTGCCCTGCTGCGGTGCAGGCTGCTGCTGCTGCTGTCTCTGGGCGGCCATTCCTCCTCCTCCTCCTCCGCCGGGCTGTTCATCCATGTTTAAAAATAGGAAAGTCCAGCTAGAAGTCGCCGATTGTTTCCCCTCAGCCCTCCCTACTTTATCGTTCGTGTAGCGATGCGACGTCGCCCTGCCCCCCACGAAATCGGCTGGCACCTGAGCGGCTGTTGTGGATTTCGTGTCAGCGCACGGATTTGCCGGCCGCCATTAGTCCGATCCCTGGATGTGAGTCTCCTACTGCGGGGGTGAGCGAGGGAGGACTGTGGCGCGCTGCATGATGGGACGCGTTCACCCAACCCTGCGCTGTCTCGAGTCATCCGAATACAGACTGACGGGCGGACGCTGCGCATGCTCTGTACAGCGATAAGATCAATGACTGGCTCTGTACCTGACGATATAAAAATGTGGCACTGAACAATAGATGTACATAAAGTAGGGCGGACGTAAGTAAAATATAAAATAGCTTTAACTGATAATTGTAATAGATTTGTTTTCTTTTCTTGAATGTACTCTCTGTTTTGCTAATTTCATTCATAGAAAAAATTAAGAGCAACTTTGAGAGAGAAAAAACCCCGAACAGATTATTAACAATTTTACAGTATCAACAGAAAATTGTGATATTTTGGTGAAAACCATAAAAAAATTTATCAAACTAAATTATCTATTTACAAATGACTGCTGGGATAATTTTATTAACTAATATTTTCTTTTAAAAATTGTAAAAACAAATAACAGCAACTTCGAGAAAAATTCAAATAATGTAGGCGTAAGTAGCACCAACAATAAAAAAGCATGGAGCAGGTCGCCCCCTCATGGACGCTGCCACATTGACGTCACATGAACGGCTCTGTCAAACAATTCACGTAGGAGTAATACTTTTACAGTAGTAACAATAATTGTGGTAACTGGTATTTTGGTGGTAAAAATGGTTACCAAAAATATTTTATTTATCGCTGTTTTCTTTACCATTTCAATTGTTTGCTGACGTAATTTCTCTTTCTTTCTAGTGTTGGCCACTCTACTGAATTACTATGATCAAGTTTCTACTTATGGTCAACAAACAGGGGCAGACTCGCCTATCCAAGTATTATGAACAAGTGGATCTTGGGAAGAGAGCAGCTCTGGAAGCTGATGTGGTCAGGGGATGCCTAGCGCGGGGGAAGGAAGAGGTAAGTCATGTTTCCCAAATGAATGGTTAACCACACTACTATCACAGGCCATTGTTTGCAGTGTTTCTAACGTTACACATTTAATTACAAGTAGCCACATTGTATACACATTGTATACTTTCTGTGTTGGAGTGTATTTTACCTTTGTAAACTGGGCCTTAAAATCTACGGCGGCCGAGAGAGCTCAACGCGCTGCAAACACAAGAAATCACATGCAAACACGGCAAATTCTCACAACGCAATCAAACACAGAGAGGCGCTGCGAACAGCACGGTCACAACGGGAATGTTTCAGGGGGACCTCAAAAAGTGACGAACCTATCTGGGACCTGATCATTTGTTCCGTGGCTTTTGGTCAGAGCAGAGATGTTGTCGCTGAACTAAAAGGTTAGTTTTTTTTTTTAACATCCTGATCATACGGTCTTTTGGATATCATAAGACAAATATGACGAATTACATACTTAACTGTGAAACATTATTTTAATGCTGTTAGCTAGAGTTCTCAGATGGGTTCGTCACTTTTTGAGTTCCCCTTGACACATTTCCGTAGTGGTCCGTGCTATTTGCAGCGCGTTTCTGTGTTTGCAGCTCCTGTGTTGTCAAACTGATTAAGATGTTTTCTTAATGTGTTGTCGTTTTTTTTCTGTTTGCATGTGTTTTCTGAAGTTTGCAGCGCGTTGAGCTCTTTCGGACACCGTAAAAATCTTCAAACTCGAACCTTCAGGATTAAAATCTGCTGTTGAACTCAAGAAGTCTTTTTTTGTGTTTATTCCTTAGTGTTCATTTGTGGAGTATAAGGACTACAAACTGGTGTATCGACAGTACGCAGCACTTTTCATTGTTGTTGGCATCTCCGAAAATGAGGTTAGCTATATTATTGGTAAAAAAAAACCTAATTGTTGTATTTCCCCCTCAGTAGTTTCTAAAGTCTGATTTATGGTTTCTGTCTTTAAAACAGAACGAACTCTCAATCTATGAGCTTGTGCACAACTTTGTTGAGGTGTTAGACAAATATTTCAGTCGTGTGGTGAGTACCGACATTTGAATAAAAGATTATTACAACTTTCTGACTTTTTATCAATTGTTTTATGTTCATTTATGATTAACATGTGTTTTCTTTTCTTTACAGAGTGAGCTGGATGTATCCTTTTTAAAGAGTCATTACACATGAAGTATTGACTAAGTGATGCATGCGTTTATATGAGGGTTTCATTCCTTAATGCACAATCAGATCATGTTCAATTTAGATAAAGTACACATTATACTTGATGAAATGATCCTGAATGGACACATTGTGGAGACAAATAAGAACCGGATACTTGCTCCACTACTGGCCCTGGACAAGATGACTGAAAGCTGATCCAATGCAACAGAGATCTCAATATTGTGACAAATGATAAATAAATGTTTCTCACTATTTGAAACTTAGGGTTCATCTTCCATTCTTCTACAAAATGGTTTAAGATAATTGAGATGTGACCTGTAATAATCCCAATGCATTGTCAAAGTTCCTCCTAAATACAGAACTACCAGAAAACCCCCTGCACTAAATACAACGAAAAGTGAATCACATTCAGGAACAGAAATGTGTGTGTCAGTTCATCATCAGCAGGAAAAAAAGCAAACAAGACAGTGTTGATACTTTGCAAACATTTTAATGATTATTTTTGGAGCATACACATTTGAAAATATTTGTTTACTTCAAACTGCAACTTGAGTTAAATAAATGTTTATAATATACAAAGAAAATACAAGGGAAAGCACAGCTTGCTTTTTGCTTTGTCTTTTTTTAAATGTGCCTTGCACACAGAACCAGTGTTTCTGTATCTATAGCTTTATTGTAAAATTACACAAATGCACTCAGGGACTTTGATCCTTTAGCAGGGCAATGAACAGTTGAAAACATACTCACACAGTAACGGAAGCAAAAAAAGGAAAAAGAAAAGCATGTGCATGATTGTATGCAGACAGATTAAGTAAAACAAATGAAAGAAAAGAAAACCCCTAATATTTCAACAATGCAGGCACTAGTAAAACTTAAAACCTGTTAAGGAAATGCCCAAACACTCTATAGTTAGCTCTACAGAAGCAGGTGTGCTTGTGTCCAGGGTCTGACGCTGCAGATGGGTGATATTTGGGTTTGAAAAAGATGATCTATGCCAAAATTTACAGTAATGACAGTAAACACAGCAGGTGAGGAAAGACTACCCTGGCTGCCAGCGGCTCAAGCCCTTAAAGCGGTAGAGTGACCTGGGAAAGGCCTTGTGAAGCAGTCAGTGGAGGAGGAGACCCTAAATCGGTTGCAGGAGCTAGTGGAGCTGCGACGGGACTGTTTTTCCTGTTTATCTGGGTACATGTGAGGTGCTTGGGGAGAAAGGATTTCATCAGAGCACAGCTTTATTTTCTGCAACAAAACACAACAGGCTTCACCAGTACAGGAGTTGGTCAATGATGTAGGGAGAGCATGCTCAGTTGAGGTGGAAGCCCTTCTCCATAGTGGCAGCGAGGAGGCGCTCTCTCATGATCTCTTCGGAAGAATATTCCGGCAACTTTAAGTAGTGCACACACGTGTTAACTGAAGGGTAGCTGGCATCTGTTGCATCAACCTAGAGGAGAAAAAGACAATGGCAGGTATGAAGAGAGATGATGTTAGCTCTTCTTATTATCATCCTAAAGATTTTAGTATGCTTGCATACCTTCCGGACTACTGTGAGACGTGGATGGAGGTTGGCCAGTCCACCAGGGGGCAGGGTCGAGCAGCCTGTCGTGAATTGGAGGAAGGCTTTCCTCTCATCCGATGACATTCCACACAGCACTCGCACAAAGCGCAAGAAACCAGGACTGTAACACAATGAAATCATCAACATGATACACGCTCTCTCTTACATACATATAATTGCTGAATGTTATGTACATGCATTCATACGCTACAACAATATTGCAGTTGCTACACAATATGGCACATTTAAAAACAAACGAATCACAGGCCTATGCCATCATAAAAATTAACAAATAACCATAGTGTCTACCTATCTCGTGTGTAGCCAAGTTTAGGTTCTGTGTAGTTAACGATGTCTTCAGCAGTCCAGGATGGAGACTGGTTGCCACACAAGATCATCTGCACCTCTTTATGACTAAATGAGCTGAGCTTCTCCATAGGAAATACCCTGTTAAAGCCCTCTGTTGCAAAACACATACAGACTGGCATTAGAACAAAAGATCAAATATATAACATATTTGAACAATGTAAATTATAAATCAACAGATATTTGAAACTTCTCTCTCTTTAAGAGCCAAGTTACATGTGTATCCTGAGCATGCTGAAAGTACAAAGCATGTGAGTATTTGAGGCCTGCCAATCCTGTCGTACCTCTAAAGGCTTCCATTTGCTTCTGGATTCCTGTGTGCATGCAGAAGTCAAACATGAGCTCTACGTACTCCTCTGCGTTTTCCACGGTGACCATCTGATGAGAGGACAGCAGAATTATTAGCAGCCTTTTTCTTTTTTTTCTTCCCCGAACAAGATGACAGCATGTTACATAATTACAGATACTAAGCAATCATTCAAAAACACATTTAAAAACCACCATTCAAAAGTCATTTTATCAGGAAGTAGTGGTACTAAACACTCCTATACAAATAGTAAAAATGCACCATACTAGATTGTGCATCTGGACAACATGTGGCCTACCTCATCCTCTCCATTGGGCTTCAGGTCTACTGATGAGAAACCATGTACTTTGGATGATGGACAGAACTGGAAATTTAATCTAATAATAATAATAATAAAAAAAAACATTAGATGAGTTACGTCTATAAATAAAATACCCTCCTAAAAGCAAGGAAGTAACATTCATGAATCACAACTAATTATACAATTAAGAATGGAGTAATATTAATTAACATGCATTTACTAAAAGGTTGGGTTTGTTTATATTAGTTGCTTCTAATTATGGATAATAACATTTTAAAATATTTTAATCTAGTAAGCATATCCACCTGATTTTTTTTCCTGTGAGGACAGGCTTGGCCATTTGAAAATGTTATGTGCGAGGCTTCCGGTGTCATCCACTGCCAGCTATTTTTAGCTGCATAAAGAGTTTGATTTGCTGCTTGATATTACAATCTGGTGTGTCATATTATTTTAATGTATTATCTTAATTATGAACAGCGGTATGGCGTTCACTGAACTTTATTTTTCTCCACATTTCCTTACAGCAGATAATGAACCGGAAGTCTCTCACATTAACAGAAAACTGCTTGCACATGTAGAAAAATAAGGTGGATACCTATAGGATTCCTATAACAAGCAAACCGTATAATATGTAAAAATGCGTAGTATAATAATCAATGTAATAGTTATCTCTCACCCTAAATCTTCTACACTAAGTGGCGGGCCAGAGCCCATAGGGTTCTTCAGCATGAGATCCTGTAGCCGTGTGTTCTTCTCATCCTCTGACAGACTCTTATTGCCCAGGATCTGTCTGCGCTTCACAGATAGTGCCTTCAGCTCTTTCAGGAACTGTGCTCTGTGAGGATTCACCAGTTCAAAGTCCTCCCAGGTCAAGATGCCGTGATACCAAGCTGGTGGCTTGGGCTTGGGCGGGTCAAGGATGAACTCAGACTTGGAGTCTTCATCAAAGCTACCCACTGAGTAAGTGTCCTGACCCTCCTCGGTGGAGGCTTCGGACTGGATTTCAGAGAAGTGGCAGTCCGATTCCACACGAGTTTGATGAAGTAGCTTACTCATGTTGCTTTTGATGTCGCCCATACAGAGCAGTTTGAAGAAAGGCTGGGATATGGGCAGATCAACAAGCCTGTTGTCCTGGATGCATTTGGCCAGAAAGATGCCAAGAAACAGGAAAAGCTTGGTGATACGCTCCAGTTCATCATTGTCCTGAGGGAAGGGAGCAGGGAAAAGGCCGCAGGAACGTTGCACATAATAGCCTGGTGGTTTCAAACCACCGCCCAGATCCACCTGATAAACAACAAAGAAGTTCAATAATCAGCCAAATTAAAAACTATCCATCACATCTGTGCTAGTGCCTTAAGGTGAAACAGCCAAATATTCACTTGACGCGATTCATCATCCGGGAAGTCGTCGTCACAGAGCCAGATACCAAGAGAAGTCCTCTGGAACTCTGCAGCCACAAGAGCATAGAACTCCAGGGTGGGTCCAAGACCAGTTCCCTCCTCCCCCTGGAACTCCACCTGTGCAAAACAATCATTATTGGTCTTCAAATAGTTTGAAGTAGCTGCTGTGGAGCAGTGGTTTTCAACGTGGTGACTAAGCCCCAGTTAGGATGCATAAAACCTTTTCAATAAATAATATTATTTTAATAGAGAAAATAAAAATATGGGACAGTTTTGTTCGATTGTGAGGAGGGCTACCCCTCGACTAAAGATTTTTGTGCTCAACACTCATTTGAAGCAATCGGTCTCCTATCTAAACGTTTATACCATAAACCACGTAATTCATAATAAATAGCCCTTTATTGCCAGTAGCCTATTAGTGGTCAAGCGTGCACACACATAAAACGTGCCCCAGCGCACAGGAAAAGTACTGATTATGAATGCTTCAGGAAAAACAGCTGCCTTAACATTATAATAATTAATTGATAAGTGTTTTCTGTATTTTTGGCAGCAGTGAAGTCGATGATACAGACTCATCTCCACAGTTTTATATGAATTACATAATCAAAAAATATATGTTTTCTATTTGAACTGGTTCATATAAAAGTGGACATTTACTATAAGTATCTTTTTCATGTGTGTAAAGCAAACAAGAGTTTTATTCATTTTTTTGGTGACAGTTCAGTTTTGATTTCACATTATTACAGGGCTCTCTGGAATGCTGGATTCTGATTGGTCAGTTGAGACATTTGCAGGTTCGTTCTTTTTGAATAATAACTGCTCCAAAGTAATAACGCATAGTCGGTACTGCTTGTATGTTTAAAATCCCTCCGCACCAACAAAGATTACCGTTTGGCGCCATCTTGTGACAAATACTGGACAACATAAAGTGCAATTTAATACGTGTAAATAACTAAAATACATCCGTTATTATACATTCATATGTAGATGTTATAAATTGTCTTACTAACGTTTGAATGTTAGTCACGTGGTACTATATCGTTTCGCGGAAGGATAAAATGTTTATCTAAAACAAATATGCCAATAAAATGTTTCAAATTCATATTCATGTCCAGTTTTTTTCTGTATGTGGCAAGTAGCCGTGTAATAAGCGGGATAATGGACCGACAGCCAGTAGTTATCGCGAAATAAGCCCCTTTAGCGTGATACACACTGTCAGGGCTTATTTCTGCGATAACTACCGGCTGCCTGTACATTATCCCTTACGAGACCTAGACGGCAACGCACCCTCTTTACTTTCATTATTTTACAAAGCCCAACGTGTTGAGTTCATACAAACAAAAGCAGACCTTTTACAGACAAAAGATGTATTACTCTTATCTTGTATGAACACACTACTGTTCAGCTTTCACACACAATTTTTTCATATACAAATAAGCCTATTAAGAACTTTGCTCAAGTTTATTGTGTAAACTATAATAAGGCAGTCGCATAACAAAGTATGCTGGCAATAACATCAATTAAGGCACACAACATTCGGAGAAGAACACTGGAAAATACGACAGAAATAACCTGCATGTCTATAGTCTATTGCAGTACAAGCTGCGGTTCAGCTGCTCAGGCGCTTCTTACGCCCTGCTGACGCATGCAGTGTGAAACCGGTGTAAGCTGTATCCATGTTTATGCTGCTTTTGGGGAACACAACCCTATCTGTCACAAACACAGATCTTTTTTCTGTGATTAAGCGATGAACAGAATTTTGATCAGCTAATTCTCTTCTGGTCTACCGACCGTTAGACAACTATTAGAGGGCCACCCTAATTCTGGGTAAACAAATAAAACTAAATTCTATGCGGTTTAAAATTTTAGTTTAGTTTTTTTCCCCACTGTGAAAAAGACCAACTATGATTGCGTTTCTTTTAACAATAATTCATAGCACTGCACTGTTTACAGGCCTATGTTGTTTAGAACAAACAGCATTATAATTGTACGTGTAATGTTTAGTTCTCTTCTGAAGACTGGTACAATTTAAAGGATTTGCTGACAACTTATAGTTGAAAATTCATCTTAATATCTCGTGTCCCATTGTTCAACTCAACCATTTGAAAGTGTTGTATTGACAATAGTGGAAAAGTGGAAACAAAAATAACTATTTAACTAGACTTTTAGACCACTCTGTCTTTTTACAAACATTATGTTGTGGTGTTTACCTCCAGTACAGACTTTCTGTCAGCATGTATCTGCATCACACTCTCAGCCCACTCCATCATACTCTCCCCACGAGGCACCTTGACACGCTCGTGCTTGAGCCGACCTACACGGAACTCGCCAGGATCATCACGGCGGACGGTTGTGGATGGCCGGGAACGTTCCATAGTGGCTTCTCTTCGGTTCTGGAGCCAGACAATAGCCCTAAAGAGAGAGGAAAGTTCTCAAACCACTGTTTCACAGATTTATTATTGTAGCTTACTGTATGAAGTAATTTCTTTCAAAACTGCAAACACAGACCTGGAGGCTCCAAATGCAGTGCAGGTAAAATAAAGCTGCCGGGTTTCAAACGGTATGAGGAAAGGACACTTGCTGGTTAACTGTTCACACCAGTCTGGGAGAGCCCCGCTAGCCAGGGCCAGTGGCTCCTACAAGTCAAAACAAAAACATAGAAATCTTTACTTTCACTTTTGATCAATTTAAAGAATTCTTGCTGTATAAAAGTATTGATATCTTTCAAAAATCCTTCCAATGTATGTAACATGCATAATTAACAGATCCAATTACCTCGATCTGCTGTAGGATTTTGGTTGTAATTTTTTTGCTGGTGAATTCTTCAGGTGAGGCATTGAACTGCAGCTCCTCCACATCTAAACAGAGAAATTGGACTTTTAAATGCATACTAATGACAAAATAATAATAAATTAAAGAAAATGCAGTGCAGATGAACTCCTTACCTTCCTGTAGTGTGCGCCCGGATGAAGGTTCTCCTCCAATGGTAAAGAGGATGCGTAAGAGCTGCAGTACGTCCTCTACGCTGCAGGCACTCTGTCCTGAGCCCGCCTTGGCCTGAGCCTGCTCACGTGCAGCACTCAGGATGTCACAGCTCTGCGTGGTGGACAACGTCCCTGAACTCAGGCCTGAAGATCTGCAGCCACGCTCACAGAAGTCCTGCAAAACATACATACTGTTGAAACAAACTACTCATAGTTTTTCCTCCCAACCCTTTTATAACAATCACGACAGACCTATAACAATGCAAATCACTGCATTCTTAAATTATATAGTTCATGGCCAAAGACAACAACAATAAAACGTAAAAATCAAACCAAATAGAGAACAAAGTCCACAATGACACCTAAAAACTTTCATGGTACAACATTTACACCCATGTAGGCATTAAAATTTACCTAAGTACAGCAACAACTGTCTAACAGGTGACTACACAAGTGACAGTCAAGCAAGAAATAGAAAAATACTTGAAAAACAGAGAAGAGAAAATAAAGATGGTATGTATAGATACATATGCACATGGCATTCTATACCTTGTATGCAGCTATAAGCTGCGAACAATTTCTGTTTTTCCTAATACTTTTATTAGAGCCGGTTAATTTCCAGTGGCGCAGGAAAGTTGAGTCTGCATTCTTCTGCATGTAGGTTATCAAGTCATTCTTTGGTAATTCATCTGTGCCAAGGTACTGTTCCACATGCTCTACAGACCAGCAACCCTACAACAGGAAGAACCAAATGTTGGTCTTTCCTGATTGTAAAGTCTCACGCAATACACATGCATTACAGTAGGTTTAACCACTAGAGATGCCCGTGCATTTAACAATAGATACCACTGGGAGTCATTTCACAGTCTCCTGGTTTCAAGGTTAGTGACGTCTGACAGACAGTTTACTGAGAGGGAGCATTTACACATTGGGGACAGCCACAGAAAAATCACAGCCAAGATTTTAATGAGCTGAAGAGATAGCGAATGGAAGGAAGATGGGTAGAGAGGGGTACTGTAGCGGAGAAGGTTAAAAACGTGTCATTACCATCTTTCCACTCTCTCTTTCTTTGTCAGAGTCCTTCAGCTCCCTGTACATTATCCTACAAAAAACAAATTTTTTTTATTAACGGACGTCTAGGACAAAACATGACAAAAAAGCAAACAACTGTGAAATGACAGACTCACGTATATGTAGGTTCCCAGATGCGTCTAAGCTTGTCGGGTTTAATAGCACCATTGCATGAGAGCTGGAGAAGCTTTTGGACATAATAGAAAATGGTGGACTTGTAATTGTTGAGAGGTAGTTCTACTTCTCTAGTTGTCCCAAGACCTGCTACTTTCAGGATGAGAGCCAGACGGGGTGAAGGCGTGCACTCCACCTCCTCCTGAACCTCTGAGCGAGGTGTACCTGTATGCAAATTAAATATAAATCACAATTGATTGATGTGTTTGACTCAGTAGTTTTGACTAATTTAAATTAAGGTGAAAAAAAATTTTTTTTTTAAATTACTAAAATGTAAAATAATACTAGGGATGTAACAGTATTGTAAATACTGTCGTACCGCAATATAAAATTTTCTCAATAATAACGTGGTCGCATGACTCGATAAAATGATAGGTCTTCTGAGAAAAGTTTGCTGAGGCGAATGGAGCGAACAGAAGGTAACGGGAACTACAATTCCCATCAGCCCAAGCGTGCCCATCATTCTTTGTGGTCTGTTGTCAATACAGATCAGTGTTGCCAAATTAGCGACTTTGTCTCTATATTTAGCGACTATTCAGACCTCCTTGGCGACATTTTTCCCTAAAAGCGACTAGCGACA
>JAUMHQ010000078.1:10665814-10685079 GCA_032361165.1 Enteromius paludinosus | reverse complement strand
TCAGAGGTAAAAAATGATATAAATACTGTTCAGTTTCTCACAAAAACCAATCGTTTCGTGTCTTAAGACATCAATGTTTGTAGCCTGCGACACTAACCAGGCAGCTAAACAAACACGGACCGGAAGTTAACTTGGATTCAGGCGAATGCGCCCGATGAACGCAACTATAAAGCTCTGTCTGCACAGTTCAAAAAGTGAAGTAGTTTTTTGCCTAATAAGAATATGTATTTTTGTCAGCCACTTTAACATTGTAAATCATTAAAGGGGTCATATGATGTTGCCAAAAAGGTGTATTTGGTGTAATGCAATGTGCTTATGGGTTAAAAAAAAGGTTTTCCCCATAAACTGTAAATTGTTGTTACTCCTAAGACATGCCTTCCTGAAATGGGTCAATTTTGTACAAAGCTCATTATTCTAAGAAAGTGAGGTGTGCTCTGATTGGCCAGCTATCCAGTGTTTAATTACTCGTACCACACTTTGAAAACCACAGACATGGAGGATATGATTTGTTAAAACCCCCACAATTATTGTAATAATAATGACAGAATTTATATGTTTGGATGAACTAACCTTTGAAACATCTGCAATGAATATTTTATGAAATATATGTATATTATAAAGAAATACACTTTAAGAAACAAACAAATTTGAGAATTTGTGCTCAAGACACAAAAAGGGATTTGCAAAAAAACACATTTACATTTTTGCATTTGGTAGACACTTTTATCCAAAGTGCTTTTATTACAGGAACCTCAATCCCCCTGGAGCAACCTGGACGAAAGAGGGTTCCTGAAGGACACACTGGTGGTGACGGGTGCAGAGATCAAACCAGCAACCTCCTGCTTACCAGTTCACCACACAAAAAGCTATATTAAAAAAAGGCATGTAACTGTAAACATATAACATGAAATTTGGCAGAGGTCTTAAAAAGTACATCTCGTTGTATCAAATCTAAGGCCTTAAAAAGTCATAATTTGCACAAGAAAGTCTTTTCATAAGGTCTTTAATATGGAGACAGAAAGAACAGAATTGGAATACGGTTAAATGTGACGATTAAACTTGAAGGATCCTTATATCCTCACATGCAAATTGTGTTTTTGAATACTACTTTTTATCGATATTTATTTACATAATTTCTATAATCATTAGTTATTCACATGATTTATTATTTGATATTTTCTATTCGATCATTTATAATTTATACATTTTTCCATTTATTTATTATGTTTCTATATTTTATACATTTTTCCCTGCTTATGTATTTAAAATGTTTGTTCAATCTCATGCTTGTTTTGTCTGTATGAACACAGATAGATAAGAGGAAATGTTTACGGAAGCCCAAGGTTCATGGGATGTTGCTGTGAAGCAGTTTTGGTGTAACAGTACATGTTGAATTTGTGCTGGTCAGAAGAAGTTTGAATATTGAGACATAACGTAAGGCAACTATGGGTTTTTGACCCAATTTTACAGTCTGAACAAGTTGACCCAGTCTGCAGATTAAAGCTGACAGATTCCACAGAAAATCGGGTAGTGTATTATGGTCATAGACGATTCTGTAGCTTCAGACATTGATTCTATCCAGTCGGAGGAAATCAAACATGTTTGATATTTTCAGCCGATTTTAGAATCCATTCGTTTTCATTTATCGTGCGTCTCCTAGCAACAAGGCGCACGTTTCTGCATCAGTTTATTGTGATCAGAACAACTTTTAAAGTCTGGCAGTGTAGGATCCTCGGTCGTTTAGAATGTTGGATTCACTCTGGCTCCTTTATGACAGCTGATTATCACTATGAGTGAAACGATGTCATTTTTCCCACCCTGCTCTTCATGGTCACTCCTTAAAACACAATCAGGCAGACCGAAAATAAATATCCGGCAGCTCAGGTTAGGTTTGGAGAATCGTTTACTTTCGTGGCAGATTTATAAATGCTATTTAGCTATAGTAAACACAGGCTGTTGGAAAAGGAAACATTTCAATTCAAGGTACACCACTGAAACCTTGCTATGTTGTTTTCAGATGCCTCAAGGAATGACTGTTGTGAAAATATGCAGCTATACATTTTTAACCACGCAATTCCTTTTCACAAACCCCCCTCTAGAGACCTTTACGCAGTAGGCCTATGTGCCTTCTCAGAAATTGAATTATTACAGAGACCTCCATAAAGAGTAAATCAACAGTGTTTACTTAAAGACGATTTATGCTTTCTTTTAATCAACCAAACTCTTATTTTTACCACCGGTTTATGGAGAAGATGAGTTTCCAGTTTTTGTGGTTGAAGGCACAGCTCGGTACGACAAAATTGCATGCTCAACAACACACATAGCTTCATGTTTGGCCTAGATTAATAATTTACAAGTCTGACCCTAAACTTGTAGTCAGTGAAACCTTCTTTCTGGCTAATTAGGATCGAGTTCATGCAAATCTTTAGATAACCCAGGATCATACAGAGGGCCCAAGAAGTATTTGAAGAGTTAAATAGGCTACAAATTTCATTGCATTACAAAATATCAAATCAAAATCTATTTTTATTTGATTTTGTAAAACTATATGCAAAGAAACAACTCAAAATATAGAACAATTTCAATGTTTCTGTCCCAATTATAATATGAAATAAATACAAAGTAAAATACTAGGCCTACTAGCACATTAACAACAACATAAGATTATAGGTAGTTATCAGTACAGTATTGTTCAGTACTTGGTAAATTATATAAAGGTGATTCATATACTATTTAATGCATCTACTTTTATCAAGGTTACTGTCAGTGGATGTATAAACGTGTTCCACTGCGGTAACCAGAAATAAAACAAGATTTTTTTTTTTTCAAACATGTTGAGTCTTCATTTTACATCATTTGAAACCAAACAAACCTAGTTATTTATGTTTTGCTTGAAATGTGGGCTTGTATTATCTCTTTTTAAAGTATTTAACACAAAAATAATTATCTAATGCAATGACAATAAAATGTTTTCTTATGCCTTGAGTGTGCAAAATCATTTTGAAATAACTGTGCGTAGCTATCACAAGTGGTCAAACTCAATGTGCTGCATTTCGACCACATCATATTTTCTGCCTAAACTCGCACCACCCATCGAGTGTCTGTATGCTGTGATGGCATCTGCTCTGATAGGCATCTCTGAAGGAGTCGGGATGCATTACTCAACAGTGAAAGCTACAACCTGTCTGACAGATGGACCTGCATCAGCTAGCATACAGAACAATCTTCAGACACTCAGCACAGCATCAGGAGCACCTTATTTGGTATGGGAAGCAGCTCCTCTTCATTGATGCACTCTTCATTCTTCTCATCTCAGCTCTTTCAGATTCCATCACCTTTAATGTTCAGACTGTCAAAATGAGACATAATACTTACATCATTTTAGAAGACTGGCAGTATTTTACGTGATGAAATCACTGCTGGAATCCCAGCTTCCTGACTCCAGGAGGGAGTGGGAATACAAGGGGCTTCACACTGCGCTTTTAACCCTGTCAAATAGTGACAGAAAATTTATTGATTCAAGTGATGAAGACACCTTTTTATTCTTCTGGTGGAGTTTGAAAAGTCCACAAAAAAAACAACTTGAGTTGATAGCACTGTTAGTAACATTCAGATTCGTAGCCTGTGAGATGTAAAGAGGTCTCCTATACTGCGTTCTTCCAATCAGTGGTACTGACCCCCGCAAATATAATAAAATAAAGGCTAGTTAACACTAAGCATCATAAAAATAAAGATCACTATAAAGGGATAATTTTAGCGTCCAAACCAGCGAACGATACTGTCTGTTGTTCATTCTAAGCGCATGTGTGTACCACTTTAAATTCTCAAGCTCGTTATAGCAGTATGGATTCTGAATTTGATTGGCTGTCAATGTTTGTACTGTTCAAGTGACTCCAACAATATCCTTTCTCTGTGCCTTTATCGTTCTAGCTAGTCTGGTGTGGACTCTGCTATTCTTTAAGGCGAGACACTGCAGTTAAAGTAGGGTAAACAGTTAACTAATAGGCTAGTTATCCCCGTAGTTACCTAGTTGATTGATTACGTTGATCATATGTGTAGCAAAATTCAGCTTGCAATGCAATATTCAAAATGACAATGTATTTCTTATTTAAATTTACATTTCCATTACCCCAGATGTGCAAAGTTTGGTGCAGAAGGAAAATTAAAATCAAGTAAAATTATTTACTGTACGAGCAAGTAAATTTTCTTCTTTGTGTAGTCTACAAGTTCTGACGCGTATCTGGTTATTTACGTTAGCTTGTTTACTCATGAGTCAGGAGTACGTAAAGTTTGTAATGTTTAACACTTCTTCCAATCTTCTGACGTAAATCCACTTGGGTTACAACAACTTATTTGCTGTATCTTGAATGATTACAATAATTTTGGATTACGGTCAAAAGCTTGTGTCCTCCATATTTTGCGCAACATAACTACAAAATTGCCGTGTTAACGCGGCAAAAATGCGCGTGTCTATATGTATAAAAGAAACACGTTAAAAATTGCCGTGTCAACCCGTACAAATTATGCGTGTTGACGCAGTCAAATTTCACGCGCTCCATTTAAAGACTTTTAGTCCCATCCGCGTTCCATAACTTACTGACTTCACAGGTGCCAAAAAATATGAATGCAAGTGAACTATGAAATGACGTCATTAGATATGCGCAGTAAAAAAACTGATTAGAACTGTAAAATATACAAAGATAAATAACATAATATAACAACTAATTTTGATAATCAACTTAAATAATAAACTACGAGATATTTACATTTATATTTGCCATTTACAACAGTAATCTGCTTTATAAGTTGCAAAATGAAAATGAAAATGTAAGTAACACAAATTTAAAGGGAAAGTTCACCCAAAAATGAAAAATTGATGTTTATTAGCTTACCCCCAAGATGTAGGTGACTTTGTTTCCTCAGCAGAACACAAACGAAGATATTTAACTTTAACCGTGGCAGTCTGAAGTGGAGCGTGAAGAGAGAAATAGTGGTGTTTTAGAAGATTTATACACGTATGTAGGTGACAAAACTAAATCAATATTGGAGCGTTTCATATCTCCAGCCGCTATGTTTCGAACAACACGCTTCCGCCAATCCCCGCCTTGAAGCAATGATTGACGGAGGGTGGGCGTGGTCAGCTCGGAATGCATTTTCAAAGACGCATTGAATTTTGCTACAAATATCCCACGGTGTCATGAGGGAAATGCAATCGTCGTTACTGTTAGTTTAAATGCATTTAGGACAAAATTCATTTTGCTACTATTTCTGCTTGGATGTTACACATTTCAAATTAATTAGGGTTATACATTTTCATTTTGCAACTTAAACAGCGTTAAAATTAGTATGCAATTTAAATAATATCATTTGATTTTCATTTTCCGTCTGCACCAAACTTTGCACATCTGGGGTAATGGAAATGTAAATTTAAATAAGAAATACACTGCCATTTTGAATATTGCATTGCAAATTGAATTTTGCTTACACATATGCTTCCATATTACAGAGGGAATTTGGGTTATCTCATTTTGTCACCCCATAATTCAGAAAATACTTTGTATACGTATATACTAAAGCAAGTCATATAAATACAAATCCCTCTGTAAAAACCTTCAGGATATTTTGAGGAAAGTACTACACAAGTGGAGATTTATAGCTCAGTGTAGGAGGGGGAAAAAAAACATTTTGGCCTTTAAAAATATGTATTGTAATTGAAATCTTGTAATTAAAATAAAATTAGCAGTGTCTTTAGGTTGTTTTCTTTTCACTATTTCCACTTTATAAAAAAGCAAAAAGCCCAAAATCTCAAACTTGACAGGTGCATAAAAACCAGTGTTTGCTTGCACTGGCGCCACTTAATATTGAGGTTTTCTTTATAGTTATGGTGTGAACAGGCCTTTAAGATATTAACCCAAAGTATGAAACGTCTGTTTATGAATTTAATAGTTAAACCCATTAAATTATAAGCAGTTTGAAACATGAAACAAATCAGAAAAAAATGTAAAGGAAACATACTGTATGAGAGGCAAAAAGGTTAACAGCACTAAATAGAACCGTGTTTCAGTCTCCTGCTTCCCAATCACCTGCTGTTGTCTGGAAACACAGGCCTCAAACTGCTAAAACAAACAGCACCACACAGCTTCAGTGTTTACACATTTCGAGGGAATCAACCAACTAATTACTGTTTTTACTGGGATAGGAGAAAGTATTTTAACCTAGCGAAACTGACACACTCCACCTTTAAGCCAAACTAAAGCTCGTTCTAATGCTAGAAGAACTCCAGGCATCTGGCTGCCTGTAAGGCTGTTTGTATTCCGAGTATAAAAAGTGTACAAGGGAATCAAATATCGCTTGTAAGATTATTTAAAGAACCAGCCGGGGAAATCGTATTTGAACATTATATGTGTTCTATCAAACTCCTCATAAAATGTTTGTTTGATTCTCTTCCGTGTCACTTGCGCTTAGGCAAAATGACATGTTGTGTTGGAGAAGACCCAGCTTGCAAAGTGTGAAATAAACCACAAGAGTGTGTAACAAAGGCAGAGGCTCAGGTTTGTAGTGTGTGTGTGTGTGTGTGTGTGAAGAAGATGTTAGCCTGTTGAAGTGTAAAGCAGAGACTTCACAGAGAAATCTCTGGTGGATGGAATCTTGGGCCCTACAGTGTTTCAGACTTCACTGAACGCACACATCACAGGAGTTAAGTCTAATTGAAGCCCAGAATCTACCAGGCACCGAGGGTGAAAGCTTTTCTTCTATTATATAATACAATCTTCAATTTTTGATTAGAGAGCTGTCAAACACCGCACTTTGTACTGCAGGAACTAAAGCAAGAGTCAAACAAAAATAGCTATTTTATAACTATTATTATTAACATTCATAACTATAATTAATATACAAAAGTACTCATATTCATGCTTTTGAGTAGCTACATGAAAGCTATTTATAATGCATAAACAACAAAACCAAACATTGACCAAGAATTTAGATATTTATTATTATTATTATTAAGCTATTATTATATTAAACATCGTTTTGTAAATAGCTTCATATTATTATTATTTGACACTATACAATAATAATGATTTTATTATAAAAAAGCTATTAATTATGATAATCAGTTTCTCAAACAGCGTCATAAAAGCTATATTTTTAATAATACTTCTAATACTGATTAATTCAAAAGCATTAATAAATTGCTTTATAAAAGCCATATTTATACATTAATACATAATCGATAAATCATTTTTTTAAATAATAGCTCTTCACAAAATGAGCGAACCAATACATGATGATGATTATATGCATTTTTCAAGCTACCCAGTATTATTATTATCATCATCGATCTGTTGGTCCACTCATTTTATACGAAGCTCTTTGAATTATGAGCTATTTGCTTTTTGGGAGCTATTTGAAAAATGTTTAGTCATCATTCTAAACATCTGAGGTCGATGATCAATCCTGTATTGCAGCAGAAATAACAAACCCACAAAAAGCACCCAATAAAAACAGCATTTGCAGGACAAGGGATGCTACACTGCCTGATTATAAATGTGGAAGTCATTAAAAGCTCATTGACAGATACTTGAACAGCTCTCTGCTCAAAACGATATGGGAATGCCAGAAGAAACGCATTACGCTCGTGACATATTCCTGAGTCCAGTGTTTTCAGCATGCTCTGGATATTTCCAAAAATCTGTCCAGCTCTTCTCAATAATCCTCTCAGACAATACGCTTTTCCATTGGTTTGCATCACTGGCCTGGCAACGCTTTCTCATTTGTATGTTAAGTTCATATTTTCACATGAGAGAAAGTGGGGCAAGGAGAGGAAGGATAGAGATGAAAATGTACAGCAGGCACAGAAACAGATGGTACTTGCTTTGTTTGGAGCGTTTCGCCGTGAAATAATGGATTATGGCGAAATATTTTGTCCGCACCTACAAGCGCACACAAATCATACCCCTCGAAACACCCAGACCACCCCAAAAATAAAAAATAGCATTTAAATTTGATGTATGGTAGCTATTAACTAGCACCTCATACAATCATTTTAATGAGATAAATATAGAACGGTGTCCGACCTGTAATCTCATTTCACATGACAGCACTGCAAGGCAGAAAGGGAAAGTTGCCTTTAGCTTTACATTACAGTGTGTGTGCTTGTCACTGGTGACAAATGGACCTGCTTGTAGGGACTTTCAGACCATAAATTACAGATAATCATATGGGTACTTATAAAATAAGCTAATGGAGGGTCTTAACCATCCCTAACATCATAAGCTCCAGGGCTTTATGTGCAACAGTCCTCCACGCTCGAAAGAAGTCGATGATTTTCTTTTGAAACAAGGGGTAAGAGGTTGCAAAAAGTTTCAAAACAGCCAGGCAAAGATTTGTCCTGGAAAGAATCGCTTTTATGTTTTGACTTGGCCACCCAACCTTTGAGATGTCCTGATAAATCCACAAACAAATGATACATCTGGACGCAAGAGAGCCGAGTGCGGGAATTTCTGTCGACATCAGTAAATAAGCTTGTTATTCAACTGAAAAGCGAAAGCGGATGTCATTTTTTGCACATTCTTACCGTCTTAACTTTGTCTTTTGTGCAAGCAGAAGATCAAATGAGGCCCAAAAGTAAATTTGTAATCTATTTTTGATGAAACTACCAGACCTCCTGTGGTGAGACCCCTCAAACTACAAAATAAGAAGGGTCTTTGTAAGGATTAGTGGCAGTCTATCTCCAACTTCATTTAGCAGACCCTTTTAAGGGCTTAAAGTGGGTTTGAAGCCCAAGGCGCAACCACACATGGGTTTTATCATAATTGAGATGGCAAATGTTCAGTTAAGTGATGGTTTGTGCAACTGTAACTGCACATTCTCTATTCAAAAATTCAAAGCAATGTCAAAATGTATCTCCACATAAGTTGCTTGAATGTTTGAATCTGGCCGGAGTCACATAAACACTAAAACAACACAGAAATCATGTATTTTGAGCAGATGTACTATATGGGTAAATTGTACCACCAAACGATATATAACTTTGATACAATCGAGACAAAACAGATTAGAGGTTAAAAATGATTCAGCTTGAGACATGTTTAAATCGAGAATCATTTCAGAGGGTAAAAAAAGATTCAACTTTTGCTTTGCCATATATAACAGCATTTTGCCCTGCATATTTTTTTTAAGATTGTCAGAGTAAACTGATAATTTATACTGAAGAAGGAAAAAAAAAAAACCCTCACACAATACCATGAAAGCCTTTTATTGAACCGAGATGTAAAATATCTTTTTTTCTTTATGTAAAGTATTCTGTAGTTCATTCCTGTTGACTGTAACTTTAATAAAATTGAGAAAAAACAACTTATTGTGTGTTGAAGGTATTGTGTTTCTGAATTTTGACATTAATATTTCACATTGTGCTTTGTCTGAATATTTATATAAGTGTGAAACCGTTTCCATAGACCTTCCTACCAGGTGTATTTGCATATAATCTCATATATTCGATATTATTTTATATAAGATTCAAATTATGCCATAATATAGTAATGCAAAGGGATTTTTAGAAATGAATAAATGTGGAAAACAAAATATATATAGATATATATTTGTTGCCTGAAACAACACTTGTGGGCTGACAAAACAGAGAGTAACGTAATTCTTCCTCGGAAATGAACGTTATGAATGAGAAAAGTGATTTTACAATACATGTCCAAAAACCAGCTGGTTAAGGTAACGGATGGTCTCAGGTAGTTCAGAGTTTGTAGTTCAGTTTCTGTAAAAGCAGTCATTTTCATTAAAGTAATAAAATATCATTTGTACGAATCCAGCCGGATGGATCCAGATCAAGCCTGATCGTCTTGTACAGTGAGAGCATCAGTCCTCTAAAGGTCCATTTAGTTTTTTTTTAATGCCTCTTAGTCCTCCGGATTTCGGAAAAATGTCTTTCTCTTTTTTCTATTTTTTTCGCGACGGCACAGAAGTCTCATCAGACCGAAGGAGGATTTCATAGTGACCCTCCCGGCTGTTTTTCACCTGGTGATAATAGCTCCCAGATGTCCTACTAATGAATCAATGGTGCTTTTAGTCCAGTCCCGCCACCATTGTTTTCCTTATATCAGTTGGATGCGGAGCAGGTGAGATGTATGCTGTCGAAATAAAAATAAGTCATCGTCTATCAACAGTATGTGGAAATCAAGACTGCAACATGGCACCCGTCTCTCATCGTGGCTCTCTGATTTTCACCTTTCATCTCACGTGTGCATGCACGCTATAAACCGTGCCGAAAGAAAATGCTAGATGATACAGTAGCACAGTAGAATGATTTTACAGAAGGTTCTGAAGGCACTTGATTTCATTACAGACAGCAACTCCATGTTCCTTAGCGAACGGCTGTCTTTACGCACCTAAAGAAAACAACTGCAAGTGGACACAGTCGGGCATTCGGATCCACACTAGCAGCAGGTACAGCGTGATGTTAAACAGTTCTCTACAGCTGTTGTTTAGCAGAGCCGCGCTAAAATGAAAGGTCAACTCAATGATTCTCAGTGAGAGACGGTGTTCGTTGTGTCATCTGCGTGATGAGCTGTTCATATCGATTCGGATGAGCGTGGTAATACACCTAATAGAACAAAAACACGTAGAGAAAGCATGAAACACATAACGCCCCGAAACGGGCAACGTTTGTTAAACTCGATCGGTTAAAGCACAAAGGACGAGTACGTGAACGCCCCATCTGTCCGAAAACAAACTTTACATTGAGATTGTATTCCCCAAACACCCTTTAAAACAATACATTTGTGGAGCCCTGATGTTCAAACCGACAACATCAGAGCACAAGGACCTACAAAAAGTGCGACTGTATTTGACATTTGATCTCTATTTTCAGACATTAAAAAAAAAATTTAAATAAAAGAATTTTATTATTATTTTTTTTTCTTCAAACGATCATTCATTTTTGATACCATCACTGTTTTTTTTTTCCTTCTCGGAAGCTTCCTTTGTGTGGTTCTGGATTACGTATCGTGACATAATGAGGTCTTTGATGACAGTAGCAGACGTTTAGCAAAGCAAAAAGCATGTAGTGATGGAAATACATGTTATGTCTTTGTGCTTTGAAAGATTCCCCTGTTAAGTCTCTCAAGCCGTCCTCCTGCTGTAACCATCCACCTGTTCTGTTCTTCACATCACTGACAACAGTAATGGGCTTTTTTCACAAGATCTGGAGTGGACTCCGGTGAAATACTCATGTCAACGTGTCAGCCAGCTTTAGATTCCCTACCTGGCTTCCTCTTCAATCACATTGATCTAAAACCTACGTTCCTTTTGTGTAGACGGGATGAATCTTTGGTTGTTGTGTTCAGGCAGTCCGAGTCAGCCAAAATCTCTATGAATGCCAAATCAGGGTTCCACCTCCATGTGATGAGGTCACCTTCGAAGGCCAAACGAGACCAAAAGTAAAGCGAGCCAGAGCTGCCATATATGCACTGCGGCAGGAGAAGCCAGGGATCTTATATCTGAGGAAATATAGACAAGAACAAATGCAGTTACTGATGTGAACAAATCTTCATTTCTCAGTTCTGTGTAAATAATTCAGAGATTAACTATTCTTCTGTCTTTTAGAAGTTTAATGAGGTTTGTCTGCGGTCTGTATCGCCAGAACATCTTTTTTTTCCAGCGTGCTACGCTTTAATTCAAAAGAGAGCGAAAAAAATGAATTGTAAACGTTTGCTGTGAGTCATGAAAAGAGTCGTTCAAGCTGCTGGATTATCTTGTTATGGATAAGAAAAAATATAAAAAAGCAAAGATAACACGGTCCATGTAACGCTGGCTTTGATCCTACAGAGAAGTTTCTTCCCCTGTTGTGCGTTCTTGTGATTAATTTATTGCGACTAAACAGGTATTCAGCAAGTTCAGCATTTTTATGTAAAGATATGAATACTTTGATTCAACATGAATGCTCAATAAATTGATCAAAAGTGGCAGTGAAAGAAAGTCTGAAGGATCATGTGACAGTGAAGACTGGAGTAATGGCATTAATAGAGAAGAATAAGATAAACTTGACAGCCATTGCTTATATAATTTAAAAAACTCTATATACTCACTACTACTGGGTGGCGGCTCTCGACACTCTCCTTCCTCTATGGCCACATCATCTACAGCAATATCCCCTTCAATACCAGACCCACGTATACCCTCCAAAACCATCTACATGTAGGTATGGGAAAATAAAGCCAAAACCATTTCCATTCTGAATGCATACATATTGAAATAAGTACATTAGATGATAATAAACATTTTGATCATTAGGTATCCATGTTGCATGATATTCTGTTATCATTATTTCAAAAATAATAAAAAATCAAGCAGAAAGAGGCACCTGAAAAGAGGATGTGGGATTGATGTTAACTCTGGCTTGCCTCCAACGGTCTCCTTGGTTCCCACTAAGGGTCCACACAGATGCATCCTGACCCGTCTGGCTCTTCTGCCTCAAAAACACATTTAGTGTTCCTGGAAAAAGGCAGATGCACTCAGTGTCAGTAGAAGTCCTTATGTGCAATATGGCCAGTTAACTACATAATGTCTTTTGAACCTTTCCTCTGTGTAACATAGCAACTGCAAGGTTCAGCGACCTTGAAGAGACCTCATGTCATCTTCATCTCCAGCAAAAATCAATCATAAAACTGTTCACAACACAATCACTGCTGTTGTTGTATATATGGCACGTAATTGCTACACTCTAATTTTACGCTGATGAAAGGAAAAGTAGGCAGAAAATCTGTATTACTCTCTCAGATGTTTGGGATTCGGCCAAATGGTATGTTCATTTCCTTGCAAATAAGGCGACAATGAGACTAGTGCTACAGAGATGTGATGCTATTAATGCTAAAATAAGCTTTCTGGAGAAAAAAACAAAAAACCTTTAACCAGAGCGGAACATTAAAAAGCCTTGTTGCTACTTTGTTCTTATTTAACGATGCATTTTTTTCTTCTTTGTTTTTTACATATTAAGAAATGAATAGTACTTTTAAAAAATGAGATATGGACTCATATCTTGATATTTTGAAATTTCATGAACAGCTAAATGGCGGACGGTAAGGACTGCATTTATAGGATATGATTTGCAACTGATAACAGTTGCATGATGCTGAAAGATGCATGATGTAAGTCAAAGAAGACTGGAATACAGGCTAGAGCAACATACACAAAAATTGATTTTAGTGCACCTTTAAAAGCGCTTGGGTAGATTTTTGTCATCAAAACAGCCATCTAACCATGTTGTCTCGGTTCTTTGCTGTGCAGTCAGACAGAAGATCTTGTTGGGCACATGGATTTTTAACCCCAGATGCCCGATGAGACTATGTGTCAAAAGCCAGGAAGAGAACACCCTGGTGAGTTGGAATTAGCCCCACGCTTTCTGTTCTAAAAGCACACAGCTTTGTGAAGCAGAAAATTGCAGTTACAAGCTTGTCTGAGGGGCTGTGGAGGTCATCACTACCTCAGAAGTGCAACTGCATGTCCAGCTCAACGGCAACAGCATAAAGTGAGCATGAAAAAAGGAACTATAGAAATGTATCCATATAGCACGAATTGAGTTATTGGTCTAAATCATTTACAGCACTTACAGTCCACTAGAAAACCTTTAATAGCAAGGTTTCCCATCCCAGAAAAGGCCAAAGTGCATACTGCAATTTTCTGACTAGCCTAGGGTGTTAACACATAAATACAGCAATTTCTGTCTCAGTGTAAAAAAATAAAATATGAAAATACATTTAGATAAAGTTCAAAATATAATGCAATGTGATATATAAAGGCTCAATAAGATAAAATAAATAAATGGTCAATTACGACATATAAAGTCTAAATTACAATCAAATTAAAATACAGTTTTAAAGATGAAAGTGAGATTAAAAGTCCGAACTATGATAAATAAAGTAGCAACTGAAAGCTATATTTGTATGGAAGCCTGTTTCCATCTAATAACATAAAAAAGATCCAAAAAACACGAATCAGGAAATCCTTGGATAATGTTTAAAATTTAAAAAGAATAGATATTTTGAGACAAGTCACAAGATACCACAATAGTGAGATATTTAAGTTGCATCTGTGACAATGTTTTCATAGATAAAAAGCTGCACTTGTGACTTTCCTATTTAGGAGGAATAATTTGATGAATGTAATATTCAATAAACCTTAGGGGAGTTGAAAGCATTTGTATATACTTTCATACAGTTCATAAAAAAAGCAGCTGTTCTTCTGTTATTTTATACGCATCTAACTGAAAAGCAGTTCTACCATGACAACTCGCTGAAGATTTCAGCATGGAAATGGATATTTGGTCTTGGTGGGACAGATCCTCTACACTGAACTGCTGCTGCTGTTGCTTATTACTGTTGTTGTAGATTTTTGCTGCTGCTGTAAAGCAAGTACGATACATATATCATAGATACAATGCTGTATTTAGACACACTGATGCTGCAGAAATAGCATACATAATAATACATAGCAGATCTACACAGGTGGAGCTAGGGAAGGTGAAGGGTTCCAGAGGAACTGCTCTAGTCAATGCTAACCAGCCGTTTAAATGTATCGTAGCAAGCTCATTGGCATAATACGCAACCTACAACAGTGAGCTTGAGCCATATGTGATGATGTGTGAATATAATCAGTTTGTGTTTAACGGCCCATCAGCCTAGAGAGTTTCATGACAGAACTTGACATTTAGACAAACCATCCTGAAATCTAGAAAATGAGGATGTTGTTGTATGTGCGTGACACTGTGTCGCTGACTGACCAGGTCATCAAGCTATTATTTAAAAATAAAGTCAAACAGACTATAGTTGTTGAGGTTACGGCTGGCTGAACATCAACACTAATTAGAAGGTCATTTGCATAAATTCCAATAACCCACCTATGTGTTTCCCATACATGTGGTAGTAGAAGCTGAAGCAGTATGTTGGGTTGGTGGCCACATTGCCGTAGGGGTTTTTAGGGGCAATGTTGAAGGATGGAGTCAACAGTCGTGCTTTGTCTCCCTCCAAACGTGGTCGTGAGGTCTCAATGTACATGTAGAAACCTGTACAAATACATACAGATGCACTGATGATGGTAGCTCTCACACTACTGTTCAAAATTTGGGGGGTGGTAAAATATTTTAATGGTTTTGAAAGTTTTTATGCTCTCTGAAGCCTGCCTCTAATGTAACAAAATAAAGTAAAAGCAGGAATATTGTGGAAGATTATTACAATTTAAAATACTGTTTTCTATTTCTATGTATTTTAAAATGTAAAATATCCCTTTAATGGCAAAGCGCTTTGATCCATTTAATGCATCCATGCTGAAAAATCGTACTAAAATAGTCATACTAACCCCAAACATTTAAACAGTAGTGTATACATACATCAAATCCAGAGAATGAATGGAATTAGGTACATTAATTATAACTGTGTAGGATTAACATCATACTGCTGCTCAAATCAGGTTAATTTATGAGGCTATAAGTTCTCCAAGCCTCAGTCCTCCTCCACTGAACTATGCACTGACTATAAATAATCAATAGGAGCTCAGTGACTTTATAGCACAGGACAAATGATTTTTCAATTCACATTTCTCATAGCCTTTTAAAAGACTGATTTTGTTCTTTTCATATTATGTCAGACTGACTTAGAGGCGCTATTGACTGGGGTATTTTTTTCCACAAGGCAAGCCCTGGAACATCCATTCATTGAATTCATTGAATATTAACCAAGTGCTACAAGAATAAGTCTTAAAACCCAGAAACTAGCTTTTAAAAATGGTAGTTGCGATTAAGGGGCAATCAGGGAAATTGAACATCATGATGTCAAACAAACACACTAGTTCATGTTTATAGCCTTGTTGTGGTTATATTTGCCTCTTCCAAACTGTTCTAACTCAAACTTTCTAATTTGTTGATTTAAAGAGTTGTTGGAAGCTTAATGGAGGTGATACTTAAGTCATTTAGGATCCTATTTAGGTTTCAAAATTATTAAAGGATGTGTTTAGTCATAAAAGTCTTGATGAACAAAACACGTAAGAATCACAAACTTTCTTGATCTTTTTCTGCAATGAAGCCAAAAATCCTACTGGCTTTTGTTGTGTGATGCCAACTTCTGGGAAAGCTTACAAAAATTACATCATCCATGCAGCACTCTCTATAAAAAACCCACTTCAATATATATATATATATTAAAGCACTTTACCTTTTTTTTTTATCTCCTGAACTTATGACTTGCTTTTTCAAGTTTCCACTACTTTACCAAAGTACTAGAAAACCTGATTGCATTAGTGATGTGTTGACCCAAAGAAATTATCCAGTTGCACACCGGCGCTGTCATGAGCCGATGTCAAGTTTAATGATTGACACCATTTCTCTGAAAGTGCAGCTAATGGAACCCACTGAGTATCTTCCCTTAAACGGCATCCAATGAAAAGCCAGCCGGTGCACTCCTTTAGCAACATGAGAAATTGAAAGTGCCTTTGGACGCTAATGCTATTAGCCTCTCTCTGCAAGTCACAAGCCTTTACTTCGCTGACGATATATCCTTTTACTCAACATCCACCCACACTGATGAACGATGATTCATTCAATTACTCGTGAATATTTTAATTATGTGATGTACAACAGGTGTAGTCTATAATCTACATATTTAAATGTAACTTATAGATTTGATTTATTGAGAAGCACATGAGCTGTATACCTTGTTTAGAGCCGGTGCGGTCGCTGCTGGGCCCAGTGTTGGGTGTATATTTAGTGTCCCTGGTGGCAGCACTATGTCTTGTCCAATCAAACTCTTCGGTTTTATCTTGGATGAACATACAGATGGTGTCCTCTTCAAAGCCACAGTGAAACTTACCTATGGATGGTTCAGCAGGGAAACAGTACAATGAAGAAGGTGCAGAAAGGCATATATTCATTTGTTTAGTCATGTTTTGTCAGATCCTTGAAACATACAGCCTCAATTATCAGTTTGGAGAGCATCTAAAATATGCCCTTTTAAGATCATTAGAGGCAAACATTTGCACAAATCTTCTTAAGACTGTATTTATCATCAGAATTCAACATTCTTGATACCTTTCTTGATGTTATATTCAAATATGTTTCAATAATTTATTGTGTGTGTGTCCAATTTTTCTCCACACAGATAAAATGGAACAAAATAAAATAACATTTAACTGTGTCAATGTTTTTTTTGCTTAATTATTATTATGATAGGAGTTGAAAGCATTTTATTTGCTTTGCTTTGCTGAGTTATTCATACAGTATATAAACTATTGATCAATAGTTTGGGGCCTGTAAATATTTTAAATGAAAATGAATAATTCCTTTATTCAGAAAATATGATTTAGACAAAACAATTGTGTCATGGTTTACAACCGCTTAATACTGATAATAATAAGAAATATTAATTGTGCACCAAATCAGGATAATAAAATTATTTCTGAAAGAATCATCTTCTTTGAAAATGACTAAAATTAAATTTTAAAATATATATATAAAAAAATATATATATATTTTTTATAAATATTTTTGTTCTTTAAACGCAGCCTAGCGCACTTAATTATAAAAAAAAGAATGCATCTCTTATGGACCCACCTTTGAACATTAGTTATACATGTTATTTTAGTTGTATGTTAGAATCATACATCTACATGGTAAAGCATTCCGATATCCTGTCAAAGGCTATATTTATTATTTTTTGTCAATACAAAAAAAAAAAATAATGGAAAAATAAGGGAAAAGGAGTGTAAAATTTAAAAATACTCACTCCAAGGAGGATTCACCGGTGCTGTAAAACAGAAAAGAGAAGAGGTTATGCATGCAAAATCCGAGTTGTGAACGGCTTCTAGTACATAGTTGATTAATAAACCATTATAAACAACAGCAGGGGACTCGGAGAGGGGAGAATGGCGCTTGCCCTTGGAGAGAAGTGTTTATAAAAAGTGCTTTGGGCATCATTACCATGTATCACACAGTTAGAGAGGGGAAATGAAATGGTGTGTCAGTGCAGGAGGGGGTGTTTGTGTGGGGAGAGGTCGCTATGGGGCTGTGCAATGCTCAGGTGAACCATAAAGACCTGTATCTCTCTTCATTCCATTCACAAGCAGCCTATCTGAGCGCGGCAGAAAGCCGTGTGCTTCCAGGCAGCCTCAATGAGGGCTAAGGTGCATTGTGGAAGAAAGGTTTCAGAGGGCATGTGTGGAAAAGATAGTGAGACTGAAACTGATCCTTATTTCAACCAACTTAGCTCACTGCCTTAATAGAATACAAAAAAACTTGGTGTAATCCTGTTTAAGTCTGAAAACGTGTTTGGATCCTCCAAGAGCAGTGATTACTCTTAGCGGTGAGTTTCTATTTAGGAAAAAAAAAAATCAATGGCCATCCTCTCAGAAGATCTCTAACTTCGGCAGGAGAATTTCAAGAAATACATCAATATGTGTCTCTCAGATTGACGTTCTAGCAGTAAAACGAGTACAGTGCGACAGTCGCCTTCTGGGATGGAAAAGTGGCATCGGTTCTGGCATTTGATCAGGCTCCTATAATGAGAAAGATTAGCAAGGCAGCGTTCAAACACAGCAGATGTTCACAAGGGGTTGTCAGTGTAAATGTCTGCTTTGTGAACTGCAGGGGGAACGGCTCCACACGATATTGATGATACAAATGGAAAAGTAAAAAGTTGACAGGAGGGGGAAAGAAGGGGAAATTAATTAGCAAATGTCTGGCTACATACACAGAATTTACAAATGAATGAATGAGTGAATGATGGGAAGTGTCATGGGAATTGCAGCCTTAAGGGGAACAGAGGAGTTTGTCAAGGAAGACAAAATGCTTGAATTTCCTTGTCATTCCTTGAAACAGATGCCTTTACTGTTTTAGAGGTGATTTTTGAAGCATCTCAAGCTCAATTTATAAAAATACATTTGTTTGGACATTAAGAGAAAGAGGGATGCAAAAGGGAGAAACATTTCAAACCAAAATGGCTGCTGCTCTCCCTGTTATCAAGGTTATTTCTTTGGCTCATTACCACTTAAAAGTGAATAAAAGAAATTAGTAGTAAAATTATAAATAAATAAATGCAATAAATTAAATTTAAAAAAAATATACCATCATATTAAATTATTCAAATTATTGTTCCCTTTTTTGAGACAAATACAGGTCCTTCTCAAAAAACTAGTATATTGTGATAAAGTTCATTATTTTCTGTAATGTACTGATAAACATTAGACTTTCATATATTTTAGATTCATTACAC
>JAUMHQ010000078.1:10628184-10646698 GCA_032361165.1 Enteromius paludinosus | reverse complement strand
TAAAAAGGCACATACATTCATGTAGATGGCAATACACATTCTCCTTTTTTTGCCAAATAAAAGAAAAGCATGTTGAACTCATCATGTCTTTCCTCTTGCTGTATCAAAATCTCACCTAGCTTTCCTCAGAGATGTTCCCAATAAAGTCAAGTCAAATTCAGTTTACGCATGATTACATGATATAAATTTTTAAATACTGTCTCCTAAATTGTTGATAATTAAGCTATATATGATATGCTGAAGTACATTTCTGGACTGTTAAAAGAAAAAATAACAAGAACCGTACCGAACCGAAAACCGTGACCCCTAAAACCGTGATACGAACCGAACCGTGGGTTTTGTGAACCGTGCCACCTCTATTGACACTAGATATCTACTAAACAGAAATTCCCTTTCTAAGAGGTTAATAATGATGCACTCTTCCGGTACACAAGACAACATTGTTTTCAGATGGACTGATTCAAATCCTTGTATGCCCTTGTGTAAAATCAGCCAAAAATCAGAATAGTGCTTTTTAAATGCATTTGTAAAAGTATGCACATAAAGCAGTCAATTCCATATTTTTATATGTTTTATATTCAAATACCTTTGAACAAACTACATATACTACATAAATCAAACTGCTAACATACAGTGGTGTTTTAGATTTTTAAAAAGGCATACTTTAGGACAGGAGTCATTTAAAATAAAATATTTGCAGGCATAAAACAAATTTACAGGCGCAACTTCGGAAGATAATTCTCGCATGGTTCATGACTATAGACCCACACCGAGGCACAATGTCTGAAGAGCATGACGCAGATGGAAGCTGAGTTGTATTTGTTTTTTCTACATTGCTGAAGGAAAAAAAGGCTAACGCACGTTCCGAAGCAGTATTAGGCCAAATGCTTTTCTGCTTTCTTTTTTATTTATATTCAAAAGGGAAGAAAGTGAAACACGAGTAGTGGGAAGAAGCGGTGAAAATGAAACTACTTATATGTTTCTCTGCAGGTTTTTGCGGGCAAGAGCGGGACAAAACTTGAATACTGCAGGCGGGAGCGGGACAGAAAAATCCGTCCCGCGTCTCTAGTACATACTTTACCGTAAAACAAAACAAAACTCCTTTTACTTAAAAGGCAGCAAAAGCAGCACAGGCATATTAAACACTCTAAAGTTAGAGTGAGCAAGTAACGTGGTACAAAATCCCAGAAGCAGCCTGAGGTAAAAGGCTTCATCTCAGCACTACATGGAAAGTATGATCAATAGAGAGTTTCTCACGATGCTGTTGAAACATTGCAGAGATATGATGACACACTTACAGTGTGAATGCAATTCAAACAGGCTACAACAAGTTCTTGGGGGTAAAAATGGGGGCTGAGGGTCACCTGTCATCCCACAGGTGCTCTGTGGCTTCATTTCACACTGGGCTATGACTGATAATTGTGATATTATTTTACTTGTGATAAGAAAGCAGTTGTGATTTCAAAGGAGGAAATGAACTCTGTGAAACCCTTAATATGAAATGGAATATATTCCTGTACTGCATAAAAAACAAAACAATAACAAGGCTTTGGAAATGAGAAACAATACAAGTATTTTCCACACCAAGCATCTCTTATACCTCACACTTTTAGGAGCCAAATTTGGTTCATTGTCTTCTATCAGGAATTCAGAGGAATTTGATTTCTATAATGTGGATTTGGAAGCTTTATGTGCAAATGCCCTTACCACGCATGGAAAACAATGCAGCAAACAATGCAGCAGTTAAAGAGGCTTCAATTTCTCCTCTAGCCTGGGAGCTAAAGATAGAGCTAAAAACAATATCATTAAAAGACACTTTTTCCCATTAAAGTAAACTCTGAAATCCCTTTAATTAAAGATGAATCGTTATACAATGTGCTGTATAACATCCACTAAACATAAAGCTGAAGCAACTTGCAGCACTGCAGAGGTGTAACCTTATATGTCATCTAAGTTATGATGACTTTTACAACAGCATGTTAAGTGCCATAAGCACAGAAAAAAAATGTTAAGAGGGCTCGTTAAACTTGAAGTACGTAGGCTGTGTAGTGAAAAATGAGGTCATAGGAACATTAGGGCTGTTCATAACTATGGCTGCATGCTGGCCTTCCTTTACTGCTGCTGTGAGACCTGTGCTCTAGTGGCTTTAATAATCCTTGAGGATCTGGCCGTATATCAAGGAATTTCTACACACAATCTGTGATCATGCAGAAATTTTAATGTAGTAATAAGTCTATCCCAGCGACACTGCAAACCAAAATGCAGAAATGGGCTAACTAAAGCAAATACTGTACAGCAAATACAGAAACAGCTTATAATTAATGTACGTATTCTATTTACTATAATATTACTTATTTAATATATTAATATTATGATAACATTATTCACACTATAGCCATATAACATTATTTAAGTGTGCATTAGATGAATTTAATCTCAATGCAAAATAAATAAATAGAAAAAAGGAAAATGGTAAACAAAATTAAATAAACTACAATAGTGGGTTTATACAGTTTTGACAGCTATGCAGGTCTTACAAGTAAAAAAATGAAAATGAAAACAGGTTAAAAAACAAAAACAACTGGAAAAGCACTTACAGTACATTTACACGAAAATAACTCACAAATTCTCTCTAGTTTGCTTGACATCAACAAGCAATGACTAAAACATGAAATGTTAGTGAGGAGATTCAGATTTTATCCCAAAATAATATTTTAAAGCAGCAATGTGCATTTTTTTAAAGACATAGTAGCGCACTGACATATTATCTTCTCCTTAAAATCACATGTGACCACAGAAGATCTTCCTATACCAAGGAAAAACAGAAAGCTTTGAGTCTTACGGAATCTTTTTTATTTCTTCACTATAATTTTAAACAGAATACAAGGAAATGACAAGCTATCAGTCAGAAAGCCTGTTATCATCCAAGCATTTAAGAATCTTGGGTCACAGGTTACACGGTTCTACATTTTTTTACTAGAAATGACATAAAAAAGATATTCAAAAGAATCGTTTTTACTACTCTGTCAGCGTTCACAGCCTCAAAGAGTGTTAATATAGTACGTGAAGGCTATAAAAAGCAAGGGTAAGCAATCTCATTCCTAGGGGATCCATAAACACGCCAGACCCCCGCAGTGAAATTGCTCGTCCCAGGGTTAGGCACTGAAGCGCTGCCTAATATGCTTGGCTGGCAGCGTCTCCGTTAGCTTGTGCGCACTCCAAACCCCTCTCATTTAGGATTGTCAGGCTAAGACTTCCCATGCCCGTCGCGTCCTGGAAATGTCACTAGCCAAAACGGCGATGAGCCTGCAGAGCGTTGCGCAGCGCTCGCGTCGACAGGTGACCGGGCGAGACAACATGATGGATGAGCACGTAGGGGAAAAGCGGCATGTTAAACAGAACAAATAAACTGCAGAACAACAGTCGGCGAACAAAAAGGGATGCACAGAGGCCGTGTAGAGAGAGAATATAAGGAATTAGCGAAGAGGCCAGACTCCTCCATCATGATGAGAACAGATGAGTCAATCACCACCCACTGCAGGCACAAAACACAGCTCCACACCCACCAGTGTACACAGACACACGGAAGCGCAGAACGGACGCCCCCGCAATTGCTTCACACAGCTAACCTCTGTTCGCTAGGGTCCCATCCTTGATTTCTCCTGTAAAGCTTATCTTATTACAGCAGCTTCGTCCCACCGGACACAGCTGTTAATTAGTTTTCTGCCCCTTCTCTTGTTTTTTGACTCTCTCTCTTTCTCTTTGCAGTGCCAGGTGTGCTTTCAGTTGGGAAGTCATCAAGGATAGTACAAGGCGTCCTCTCTATAGTGCAAATGACACGCATGCTGTTAGTTCTCTTTTAGAGTTAATGAATTAAATGCTTTCTGCTGATAAAGGCAAATATGAAATGTGACAGATGCTGGGAAATAATGATCATCTGAATTCAGACGGATGCAGCCTTTTTCTTTCAGGCCTGTGATGTGCATCTTTTGAAAAAAAACAACAACAACAAATAAATAAATAAAATAAATAAATAAAAATCAGCTTTTGCTATAGTACATGCTTCAAATTATTTATGAGCAAAGCTAATGGAGGACATAGATAGCAACATTTCGTGGACATTATGGGAGGCATGGATTTTATTTTTTTTGATTCTTCAGTCCATCCACTAGATCATTACACTCTAGAGGACACATGCAGATGGGTAGTTGGTATGCTGCGGTGTGACATGCTATTTTGCATCGACCACCACTTTAAACACCATTTTGCTGATTCATTTATAGTCATTATACATGTAGCCTTTGTGACCCAATAGAGAGTACATTAAATATATTTGTAGTTTTAAAAAGCAATTTGTCACACTATAGGGACCATTAAGATGAGCTAGTTAAGACAAAAGTTATAAAAAAAATTGACCGGTTTCCGGACCTTAGATACACTACAAGTCAAAAGTGTGGAGTTAGTTGACCCAAAATTGCTAATTTTGATATTTTTGATGACATCTGAGAGCTTTCTGGCCCTGCATTACATAACAGTTACACAACTACCACAAACATTCTTGTCTTTGAAGGTCTATGAACTATCAATTTAAGCAGTAGCAAAACTGTTTTCAGCATTAACAACAACAAAAAATGTTCATTGATCAGCAAATCACCATATTAGAATGATTTCTGAAGGTTCATGTGACACTGAAGACTGTTTCGTAATATTCAGGATATTTTAGAACATGCTAATATGGAAAACAGTTACTTAAAATTGCAATGTTTCACACTATTATTAATCATATAAATCCTGACTTGTTAAGCATAAACTTCTTTCAAAAACAACTCCAACTGACTTAACTTTTCCCTTTTACATTTAAATAAAATTCTATACAATGGCAAGCCCAAAGGTCCAGGAAGAAAAAAACAAACAAAAAGAAATCATTTGTTCATAAATAATATGAAATGCTTTTATTTTGATTTATTGTGTCTTCTTAGCAGGCATGAAAATGGTTCAGGGATGAAAAAGGTGAGAAGGGTGCTCGAGGGGTGATGTGGCCTCTGATGGGTCCGGGAGGTGGGGGGACTCCCACAGAATAAATATTACGGCCTCATTAGTGGACATGCTGTAACTTAACTTTATTCTTCCATCATGACATCATGACAGACAAGTATTTTTTATTTATTTTTGTTTGTTTTTTTATGGGGGGACAAAGAAATCAAGTATTTTCTACCATTATCGAAAAACATACCATCAACTACAAATGCTATTTGCTATTGCAGACAGAGCATACCAGAAAAAAAAACATGTTTGATAAGTTTCCCTCTGCCAATTTTTCAGTAGCCATTTAAGTTGAATGGAATAATAAGCCAAGCACAGGTTCTGAAAAAATGCTGTATAGACATTTGTCTAAAGACATAAGTACATCCCTTAAATAAAAGGACACCTCTTGTCCTTTTACTAAGACCTTGCCCTCCAGTTGAAGCCACGACCAAATCCAGCTGTTTAACCAGAGCTGCATCGTTCTGCGCTAACACACTCATAATGCAAAAATAATGTTTGTATTAGTGTTAACGATACTTTAGCATTAAATGTAACTTACTCTCTTCAGAGTACGTTCACATGAAGTGGAAAATGCGTGTTGCTTCCTCCACCAATTTGAAAGCATTTGGGCGCTCGCGCTTCTGTAGCGTCTGCTGTTACTAGGCAACCATAAAGGCGCTGTCAGTTACAACATCATTTCTGCTTTGGATTTTAAACTGCGTGGCTCCATTAAAAATAAAGAGCTTGCGTGCGCAAAACGCACTGCATATAAACGGCCCCCTTAGCCTTTGGTGACACATAAACACCACGTAATTAAATTGTGGATCTCTCCCCTGCCGTCTTCTCCAACACGGATTGTCCCGCAGGAAGAAATTGCACCTTGGAAGTCAGAGGATGGCACGCAGGGTCTATGAACGTGGGACGCCCAGCTTTCATGATCTGAAATGGCTCAAATCCACCTTGTATTAAGTTTTAAATAATCGATAAATACCATCCAAGACTGACTTTTCCAAGACCCCCCCCTCTACTTAGTAACTGTGGATTTACAAATCCAGATGCAAACAATTCTTCAAACATTTCTATTCTTGTGTTCCTGGAAAAATTTACAGTATTCGTGTTGGCACTAACATTAAAGTACAGTATATGATGACGTAAAGTTCATTTTTGGATGAACTATCCCTTTGCCTAAAATGATGCCATTAAAAATAGGTTCATGGACATCTCTTTGTCGATTGCCAAGAAACCAATATTACTAATGTGCAAACACAAAATTCATTTCAACTTCAACAATCCCTTCAGCATTAGAAGCAGAGTGCTAAGACACTAATAATAATACGATCCCTTAACACATGCAAGGTAGAGCCCTTGATGGAAATAGAAAAAAGCCTGAGAGAATGAGAGGGAGAGAGGATACGGTGAAAACAACATCAACAAAAACAGTAGTATAGCATGGCGAAACGTGCTACGTTTACTTTGCACTGACTTTGAGCACCAGTAGGCAGCCACTAGCAAAGGCGAATCTGACAAGGAATAAATCACCCCACATGATGTCATTATAAATGGCCGTGGACGCTGCCATTCCAGCTGAGCAGAGGAAGTGTGAAGGAGAGGGTGACAGAACAGTGTGATGATGACTTGTAATTGACAACCGCACTGCTCTGCGTGACCACACGCGCCGAGGCAGAACAGTACAGCCCATCGTAGAGCGCTAAAGCTCTTGGTCAAATATTAGCCCGACTCAGTAAACAGAACGTATCAGTTTCACTGACATGAACTACATAAACAGTAATCACAGATGTCTCTCATGAATCCTAATAACGTTCTTTGACTTATCCTATATGGGTAGGATGTTGACAGTCGAACTTGTTCAATACTAATTTAGCACTTGTAATAAGCAGTTGTGCACACCATTCTGCACACGAGCCAAATGTACCATTAACATGGACGCTACATTAAAACAATAGAGATGCAAACAGTCTATGAACAATTACATATTGCCACAAGCACAGCATTTCTCCTATAGACTTTTTCACAGCCAAGTTGGTGCATTTAATTTGCATTGATCGTGGCTGTTAAAAATACAACAAAGCATTCTGGTAAAAAGAACATTCAGCATTTTTATTTAAGAACCAAAACTATCCTCAACATTTTGCTATAAATCTTCTAGTCTTATTTAGGGGCTCTATACATGCATCCTACCCTTATAACTGTTGTCACAGGGTTAATACGTTTCTTAAATTATCAGATCATTTGAACCAAAAACTTCACATTAACATGACATGAAATTGTTTTAAAGGGTATATTCTGTGTAATTAATATGAATACAAATAGTACGGGATATATTTTACATCTGGTGTGAGTCCTAAAACACGCCACTGACAGAACAAAAAGAAGAGAAGAAAGTTCTCTCTAGGTAACTACTTGACATCATCTTTAAGTAAACCTCCAGGATCACTCACCTGCTTGATACCAAGTCGATAAGCCATGATACGGTCGACCGCATTGGGATTCATTTGAGTCCACTGGAGTTTGAAGCCGTAGACACGGGGTTTGTTCTGCCACAGAGCGCTGTAGGTGTCATAGTAGAACTCCGGCGCATAGGCTTTACCTGAAACACATACATAATGGCTTATTATTATTTACTATCGTTTCAGTCACTGTCACATTTGTATTTTATGTTAAACAAACACTTCAGACAGATGTGAAGATTTCTATAGCTTGTGTTGGCTTTAAGCTGCACATGTAAAATGACATATTCCTGATAATGAATTATAAATAAATCCGTAATCATTTGGACAAAAAGTAAACGACAGGGATTATAAGGAAACCATGTCTAAACGAAGCTAAATAACAAACTTAACAGCTCCTTTAAAATGATGGAAAGTGCCTCATTGCTGTATGTATTTAGAGATCATTAAAAACAGACTGCTTTTTAGACCGGCAGGTCAAACGTCTGTTACAGTGGAGTGATGCTAGAGGATACCGTGGATGCATTTACAAACCATTTCTGGTGAAAAACAGGTAGAAAAGGAGGAAAGTTCTCCATCAGAGGTTCAAAGGAGACAGACACAAAGTAAAACCATTAGGAGAGCTCATCTCTCTATCTGCTGAAAGCTGACAAGCCCACAAAAGAATATATAGAAAACGAGAAAGAAAAAACTGTTTTGCATCAAGCCTGTCTGTTTCTCACCAAGCTAAAAAAAATACTTGCAGAATCAAAGTAAAAAAAGAACAAATACATTATTTGCAGAGAGCACATGCTTTCAATATAAGCTCATTAAATGAAAAGAAACTCTATTTTATGTCTAAAATAGCTGTTGTTACAGTACATTTCATACGCAGCACCGTAAATATGAACAAAAAATAAATAAAAAAATAACAACAATGTGGTTGAAAGGAAGTGCATCTGAATCCTGGAGCATTCTCTGGACCGTGCATGATCATTTATATGTTTATTATTTAGTAAAACATTTCAATGGTTCTTCAGCTTCTTCTGTCTGTCAGACTGGCCAAGAAAAGCTCACCTCTCGACAGAGAAATTCTGAAGGTCCAAGTTGGTAGAAACGTCTTGGAGGGTTATTTTGAGAAGAGTGAGGAAAGGTGGTGGTAGGAAAATTTGCTGATGTCTGCAGGTCAGGGTTAAGGGCTGTCACCAGCACTTATTTTATCCCTGGCTTATTAAGAGGGAACAATCTAGAGCCAATGCTAATGGGTCCATTGAGTTTACTCTGCTTAAGGCTTAGGGATAAATTTGACTCCTCTGGGAATCAATGCTTGAGTGGCGGTGGAGAGAAAAAGCAGGAGCATCATAAACACAGAACTCTTAAATCAGCCTAAAATGGAGACAGACAGTACTGCACGGATCATCTGTCACTTATCAGAAAGGCAAAAGAAACCCAGAGGCTCCTGCAGCCAAGATTTAAGAGAGTGAGTTCACTATTCTCTATAATGGCTTTAAAGCACGAATCTTTGATCCATCAGATTAAGAAACGTACAAAAATTCTGCATTAAATTAATCTCAAGGTGCTTCAGTATCTAAACAGATACTAAACCGATACCTTATACAGTACATATATTTTTGGCACCGGAAATCATGTAACCATGTGCACCCTTAATGCTACTAAAAACTAACACTAACCTCCACTGATTCTTGTGTGTCTGTGTATGTAGACACTATTGTGTAGGTTTTAGCTTCAAAGACCATGCAGGAGACCACTGGGACATGAAAACTTGTGAAATTGTAGCTGGTTTCTGGTGTTTGTCAAACACATAACAGCACTGTCACGACAAAGAACCTGTGCTAATACTAAATCTCAGCACATGAATACTTTATATTTGCCTCCGTAGCAATGTGCAGCCATCAGCCAGATGGGAGTTTCTACTAACACATCAACCACCGGACCACCATCCCTACATTTCAGGCATCCTGAAGCAAACAACTCAGATTTTTTAACCGAGTGCATCCGAATGCATCTTCTAAAACATAAACAAAAATACTGTGTGTGCACATTTGTTGAATCTTGTCTCATACACATATTTTTCTTATCTTAATGTTAAATTAATCAAAGATTAAAAAAACGTTAAGTAAAATTTCTTGACAGCCCTTGTTATTTAACTATTGAAAAGCCTTCTTTTGAACTTTCTGTTTATCAAAGGATTACTATTTTTCTAAAATATTGAGCACAAATACAAATAATTCAGAAAAAATAAGTTTCATGAGCATTTTCGAAGGATTGTGTGACGCAGAAGACTGGAGTAATGGCTGCTGAATATTCAGCTTTGCCATCACAGGAATAAACAACTGTATTTTTGACCATTTTGATTACTGAGCCCACATTTTATGAACAAATATCGATGGAAATGCACAGCAATACACTACTTCTCTGCCTTGTCGAAAGTCTCATTAACTCAAATCATGAACATTTGGGGCCAGATTTACTAACAGACATCCTCCAAACTAAAGAAAAGGCGGGGACAGTTATAATTGTGCAAGTTTCTCTTTCAGATGCAAAAAGTGTATGGGAGAATATTAAAATGATGCAACATGATTTATTAATGTTTGCACTTGTCAAATTACCAGTATTTGCATCATTATTTAACGTCCAAAAAGAGCATGTCATAAGCAGGCGGAATTTTGCGCTGCTCTTGGTAGATTGCGCTGGTCATTATGTAAATTATCTGGTTGTGTCTGTGTTCTTTAATGTGCGCATTGTTGATAAATCACCAACAGACTTTTCACCTCCCATCAGTGCTGTTTTGGAGTTAGCTCTCGTGCAAATTTGCCCTGTTTAGTAATTCTGGCCCTTGGTGTGAAAAGGCCTTTAGATCAGGACCTGAACCCAGGTGAGCACATGTGCAAGATAAAAACTGCACCACTTAATGATCACACACTTCATACGTACATTAAAAACTAGCTGCATGTCTTTGTTTTGCCTTTAGGACACATGTGAGCGAGGACAACACTGGTGCCCCTACAGAAAATAGGTGCGTTATACTCCTGCAGGGCCTTCTGTCAACTTCCTGAACTTTCTGCTGCATTAATTGGTAACCCCTGTTGGGTTTGCTACGTACATCTGAAGTCAATGCCGAGACTGAGAAAACTCAAGCTTTTTATCTCTGAACAGTTGTGCACATTGCTCTGACAAAGTGAAATGTCAATTTGATGCATTGGCCATTTGTTCAGTCATCATACAAAACCCTGTGGCCATGTGACATTCGGTGCCTTCGCTCGTTTTTTCATGATACAACATTACAGAAGCTTAACCTCCAATAAAACTGGCTCGACGTGGGATTTTCTGGCTTGTGCTCTTTTAACACCCAGACATATAAAAACCCATATGATGACAACGATAAATGAGAGCTTCAAGCTCATGCAGCATGTTCCTGCATCACAGCGAGCAGAGGCTCATCATAGATGCATGGTTTGTGCAAAATAATGGCCTTCAGCATGTCCTACAGAAGTGCACAGAGGAGAGAGAGAACGAGAGAGAGAGATGCGGATACAAGGAGAGTGGATATGAGTGATATAATCCTCTTTTATGCCTGCTGAACAGAGCAGGAAATTGTCAATGCAAATTAAATGATTAGGGGTGAACATCTCCAAGAATAACCTATGCATCAGAAAGCAGGTAGCTCTCTCTCTCCCTCTCCCACATCCTCCTCCTGGTCCAGGATGCCTCATCAACCAGCTGGGATTTCAGCCATGAATATTCAACAGCAGGGAGGGCAAAAACACGAGCTAGCAGTTCCCATTTCTAAACATGAGTGTCTGGTGCAGTAGCAGGCATGAGATCAGGCTACTTATGTGGTGGCACGAAATCAAAGAGAAACTGCTCCACCGTTTGAACCAAATGTTCCAGGTGACATGGTAGACTGGATTTATCTGGGCCAAAACTTGAAGGAAAAGCAAGTGTGGCTTTTGAATTACCAGTCAAGTGTCTAATGCTTGTAATGTATCCACACAGTTTAATTTATTCTGTTGTTCAATTGCTCGTAGTTGAGATTAGCATTACATGTTATTAATGACTGCATATCTAAAATAAAAAAATATGCACATAAGAAAATATTTCCAGGACATCAACATTTGCATGTTCATGCAGGGTGCTTTAGTAATGTTTCTAAATCATTAAATGAGAACACAGCGCAAACATCTGTCACAAAATCTACTTTTTTTTATCATTAACAATCAGTTTTGAATCAGAAAGTGGTGATTCTCAACTGGTTTGGCTTCAGGACTTTTGTACATCAAATGGACCAAAATGTTTTGATTTATAATTAAGAAAGAAGCACATGAAAACTAAATGTTCTGTTTACTCTGAATTTCACAGCGATGATAATATTCAACCCATTATTCAATGTGACATGCCATTTAGGCTACATTTTAATAAAGAGATATGTCCCAATTCATTACTTATGTGCTATTTTGCAAAAAACAAACCCAAGAAGAAGTCAACTTTAAAAACCCAGATTATATACTAACTACATTTAACCAGAAAACAAAGCATGGAACGTTCAACATCTCAGGTGAGGGGCTATTAGTCCCTGTTTACACTAATAAGTTTTGAAAATGTTTTAAAATGAAAACCACTTGTGTTTTTTCCCCACTGAGTTTCAGAAACAATCTCCACCCACATAACCAAAGTTTACAAAAGTCTCCGATTTGGTCTGTTTATGCTGCAATGCAAGCCTGTAGTTTTCAAATTAAAAAGGGGTCTCCAGAGTTTTGGAAAGTCTGTTTTCGAGGGTTTTAAAACTAAAATGCATAAATGTAAATGTAACCTAAGTCTCTCAGGATAAATGACAAAATATTCTAAACTTCATACACTGACCAGAGTACATAGTTTTGGAAACAGCTAAAAAGTTAATAGTGTCACGGGAATGACGCGAGGAAACCTTTGGATTCATCTGCAGGCTTTATTAATGACACACAGCGTAGAAACAGGCAGAGTCAAACAAGCGGCACCGGGGGCATCAGAGGCAAGGGGTAAATCCAATACAACATTACAAGGAACAAGGAAACACGGAGGACTCACGATCGGAGTAAACACAGGATACATTCAACAATCACGAGCGACCGGCATACGGGCACTTTATACACGTGACAATGACACTGGGGGGCGGAGAAACAGATGAGTGACAACAAACAAGATGGGCGGAGACACGAATAAACAACCGAGACAACAGACAAGGTGGGCGGAGACATGAGTTCATAGATAAAGTCCGGGCATGAAAACAGAAACATGAAACACAGAGAGTCAGAGGGGTGCTGAAGTGCCATCCAGTCCTTGTGACAAATAGAGACATTTAAATTACAGATTCAATATAACTAAATATTCTGCCCCTTTAAAAAAAACTAAACTGAAAGATGCAAACATTTAGATCATCCGGTGCCACATGCACTTTTACAAGCTGTTTGGACTCAAATGTGTGTTGGGAGTGTGTGTACACAACCACCCTACAATGATAAAAATAAGTTGCCCCTTCTGAAATCAAGCCAATCTCAAATGCATGATAGTTGATTGACAGCATCGTGTCACACTGACTGAACCCTGCGTGAGCCGTCATCAGAGCGAGATACAGAGGACAAGCAAGACTCCTAAGCGATTGAGGTGTTTTGTTGTTGAATGTATTAATGAACACAGCAGTAGTCATTTAACCCCGACATCTGAGTGACTGAAGACTCGAAAGATTAACGTTATGTTTGGTTCTGAAGGAAATGCACCGTTGATCAACCAAAATGTGTTTGTTTACGCGAATCATTCATGATCCAGCCTCACCTACAGAAGCAGTGAGTATAATGTCTTTTAATGAATCTTTGCAAATCTCCTTTCCTAATAATGTGCTAATTAGCAAGTTTCACTATGAATACGGCTGAAAAAAAGATCCTCTGAGAGTGCCTCAGGGTCAGCAGAGCTCGTGAAGATTTAAAGGGGAAGTACATAGAACAGAGTGATTTCAAAAGAGCTGTTTTTGACAGGGTAAAATGAGTGCTTTTTACACCATCTTTGAGAAACTTTAAAATAAACTATATTCCAAACTTTCCATTAAGACCCTAAAGAAGCTTGTGGAAAATTGGCTTTGTATGAGTCCTTTAAAGAGTTACTTTCCTTTATATTCCTGAATGAATCACTCTGCTTTAGTTATTCAGGGACTCACTCATAACCTGTCTGCACAAAATTCTATTGCAAATGCACTCAAAGCGCACATTTATTGTAATCGTCTTACCTGTAACGAGGAAAGTACATCGTCCAGCTCCTGCTTCGTTTTTGATGTCACAAGTGTATGCGCCGTAGCCCTCGCGGTTGAGGGCCCTAACGTGGTATTCTGTCTCGTCCCGAGTGTGCAGCTGGCCCACTGTGAGAAGTCTGGTGCCCAGCTTCCATTCATAATCCAGCACTTTTGAAGGGTGGGCACGTAAGACCCTGCAGCTCAATGAGAAAGGCCGGCCCAGACCCTGCCTGATCTCTGTATACACCGGCTCCACCGCGGGAGGATCTGAAAAAAGATGGACATTCATATTAGACACAAGGCAAGTGTTTACACAGGTGTCTACTGGAGTTAATAAAACCAATACAACTGAGCAACCTGGTAATTTGGAGAGGTATTATCTGACTAAATGAAAGATAGAACTGTGTTAAAAGAAAGATTTATTCACAAAGTGAACACTTTTGTATGGTATAATGGCCTGTGGGTGACAGGAAACATAAAAGTTGCTTCTCAAAGACCTCTCAAAAACCGCAAAAGCGGTCATTTTGGTTGCATTTTTGTGCTACTGCTGTATAGACATCACAGATGGATTTGAAAGTTTTATACTCACTGGGAAGCAGCAAAACAGCAGCAAAAAAGGGAAAAAAAATGCTGACTCATTCGCTCATAAGAGGGTGACCTGTCATGAATCAGTGATTCATGGTGTTGCGAGCCAACGTGCACACATACACCATGATGCACACCATCAGAGAGCACAGCCTCGGGAGAGCATCATCAAACATAACATGATGTCCTTAGAAGGGCGCTGGCATCTGCACAGCGTTTGCACTTTTTCTGTCTGATTTGGAGAATCTTTTCGTTACTGTAGTGCACAGCACTTCTATTAATGTCCGCCGAGAGTCATGCACTATTACAGAAAGAGCTTGATGCACAGAGTTCACACGCCACATTCCGCTTTTACTTTTCCATCACTTATATATACTACACTATCTCTGGGTAAACCAGAACCTAAAAAGCACGAATTTCAATGCCCTAGATGATCAAATTTGAGCTTTTCAGAGCCATTTTCAAAATGCCTTTTAGCCAACTAGTCAAATAAATCAATATATAAAATAAAAATATATTATAATAAAAATATATGATTTGACATATTGATTCAATGAAAAAAGAAAAGTTGTGGATGAGTGAAAATGACATTCATGATGGTTGCTATGGCCATGCAATAACATCTTCCCGAAAGAATGAATTTAACCATTTTTCTTGAAATCTAGGATGTCTTGAGTAGATGAATGGAACAGTATAGGCAATACAGAGATGCAGTCCAGTAATTCAGACTATTCACACTTCACTGTGTGCTACTCAAAGTACCTCTCCATCTCAAACCCACAGTGGCAATCATTTGCAGCATGCTCATCTCAGTCCAATTTCCCATACACAGAACAGCACCTATCTTCCCCAGTCTAAAAGAGCTGGAAATCAAAAAAGAAAATAATCTTACTGTACCAGACACAGACTGAACCTATGTTTTAAAGATCTAAAAGCAAACTTAAAGATGAAAGTTGAAAAACCTTAATTGAAAGGACAGTCAATCAGAAGAATGTGCAGTATTCCAAATTATTCTGGCTCACGAGTTTATAGAGGACATGACATCTGAGCTGAATACAATTTAAATGCAGGCTTTAAGTGCAGAAATAGCAGTAATAAAGAATAAGCTCGCCCCAAACTTTTATTTTATATGAAAAAGAGGCATGTACTGAAAATGGTACAAATAATACATTACTGTACGCTATAACAGTACAACATAAAACAATATAGAAACCATACTACTCTTAATCATAAACATCCAGTTGGGTGCAAAAGTCTGAACTCTATCAATAATAAAGCAATTTAAAAAATCTAAAAAGGAAATCAAAGAAACAACAATATTTTAGTTTCTGGACTGTCTAGGTTACTAATAAAATAAGTACATGACTATACAATGTGGCTCTCCTTGCTTTTACTGAAGCTCTTTGGTTTATTCTGAAATCATACATAGATAAATTTGAGTTTTTTTACAAGTTTATTTAATTTGCCAGTTAATGTTTTTATATACAAGCTAATAATAAAACGTATGATGACAAATTAAATAAGATGCAATTGTATCAAATGCTGTAAATAATAATAAAAGAGCAAGATATGAGCAATAGTGATTTCACGGACAGAAAAAAAAGCTCTAATGCTTTCTCCAGCCCGATGCTTTCTGAGTGGAACTAAGCATAATTTTTTAGAGAATGAGAAAAAGAAAAAGAGAGAGAATGAGTGGACTCACTGAAGCATGTTTTATGAAATAGCGAGAACAAGTTTCAGCAATCATGCCATTTAGAGAAAAGCTTTCTCAAAACAGTGGTTTGTTCACTTTGTTTTCCCACTCCAAATGACAAACATGTGGAGGCCCCACGCTGTGAGTGGATTACATTCTGTGCAATACAATATCTCTTACAGCCGAGGTCAACAGTTCAGTATCCACAACGACTTTATTCAGGCAATGGTGCGAGCCTGGATCCACCGCATTTTGTCATTCTGAATTTCACGGCTGAGTTTCCCAAACTGAACCAATTCCTGCTGACATGTTGCCAATGGATGAGGGTTTGATAGACTAGTCATGGCGGTTATCGCATACTCGCACTGTCAGACAGGTGACGGCGAGCAACCGTGTGTATTTGCAAATCGATTTTCGGCAATATGGGGAGAACAGGAAAAGACGTTTGCTGAAATAGAATCAATTGTGTATGCAAGTGGAAAGAAAAAAACAGATAAACGACTGGCTGAAACATTGCGACAGGAGGTGAAGAACAATCCCAAATTGCTAATAAATGTACTGTACATTGCACAATATGGTAGCACACTGAATGTGTACATGTTTTAATAACAGCTGTGTATCATATTGACTCGCTGCATGGTAACAAGCTGTTATTGAGTAAAAGCTTTATGTGTTTTTCAGCAATATATAGCGGCAACATTTGAATTTGCAAGCCATTTACGTTTAATCTAGTAAATTTATGAGTGAAACAAGATATTCTGTGAAGCTTTCTTTTATTTATGGAATGTATCCATTATAAATAGCCTGCTATTTGAATGTAGTTAGAGACTTCCTGTTAAAACTTTTGAATCATGTGTTGACTTCCGCATCGGCATTAAAGGTCTTAATTGCACACGGATGACAACACTTCATGGTGAAAACGTTATGACTGTTTAGCTGCACGAAAACATTTGTCTCTGACCTGTGCAAGAAATTGCTGCGCAACACGCAATTATATGACATAACATGACAACAGGCTTGCATATAGATATGAGTGTTAAGACCTATTAATTAACAAGTCCCTAGAGAACCCTCTTTATAAATCTGTGTCCAATATTAACTAAAGCAATAATGTAGTTTTTGTTCTATTTTGGTAAATTTCTTCGGGGACTAAAAGCTGGGACTGATGCATGAATGGTGATAGTACTTTGAATTGCACTCAGGACTTTTGCATGAGCATACTCTCTTTTTCATAAATGAATACTATTGGGAATAAATTAGTTCTCTGCTAATTAGGCTGGCAGCCAGTTTCGAATGCCATGCTAAGCGAACATCGAGCATGGAACACTGGCATTGTGTCATCCGAGGAGAGGAATATTCCTCTATTCTCCAGCGCTTATCCCAGTTCCACACCACTAATCAGGATGCCAATTTTATCCCCTCATAACGAGGATCCACACTGCTCTTATATTCCACATCAGAATCCCTATTTGCATATGAGCCGTCCCAGCGTTTTGTCACTTTGAATAAGTATCCGTCGTCCAAAAAAACTCTCTTGTAGCAGCTTCTCAAAGCCTACATCGGTTCTACTTAGACCTCGTCCAAGTTGCAATTACTTATCGCTGGGCCCAGATGGAATCTGTGGGCTTTTATTGCATTTTCTGCACTTATTTTAGGAGAAATCATCTAAACGGACTGAAACACGCCGAAATGTTGAGAATGCTGCACTTATTTGTAGCAAAAAATGTAATCAAATTAGTCAAACTGTTGAATAAATAAACATGCATGTGTGTTGAGCAAGCCACTCAAAAAAATAAAAAACATTTAATGTAGCAGTACATGCTTCATTACAAGTTAATGGGAAAAACATAGAATATAAACATGCAGGCCTATAACACTAGTGTTTAAAAAGTTCAGGCTCAGTTATTAATAATATATTTATTACATTCAAAGAAATGAATACATTTATTCTGCAAAAATACATTCAATGAATCAAAAGTGAGAGTAAATGATATTTTGAATAAATGCTTTCTTTTGATCAAAGATTCTTGAAACAACACAACAATATTGGGTCTCACTTTATATTAGGTGGCCTTAACTACTATGTACTTACATTAAAATGAATCATTTGGTACAATGCACATACATGTTTTTACATTGTACTTATATTTAAAAAAAATACCTGTATGTAACATCTGTAATTCATTTCTGTATTTATCTCTTACACCTTAACCCACCCTTACGCCTGTTTCACACATATTCCGTATGCAGTGCGTTTGCGTTGCGTATTTTTTCCCGCACCCATGTTAACGGATCAGAGCATTCACACTGCACGCGGTTGCTGTCCGGGAGTGCGTTTGCAGCAGTGCAGTGATCGTTTCGGCACAGAGTCTATTTTTGCTGTGCTGGAATCCGGAACAGCAGATTGTATGGAGATAAATTAATGCCATAAAGATTTGCATGTGAAGAGTACGTGTTGTGCAAGTGTACATAAGATTGCAAGCG
>JAUMHQ010000078.1:10586288-10597739 GCA_032361165.1 Enteromius paludinosus | reverse complement strand
AGTGGAAAACCCCCCAAAAGTGAGCTGTACTGAACCGTACCGTGCCGTACTATGCAGTGGAAAAGCGCCATAAGTAATGCTATGCAGAAAGTGCCTTGTAGGTACACTGTAGAAGGATTTACATTTATATTATTAGTAAACGCCTAATACAGCATTTTGTTTCCTTGAGCACTGCCTTGCGTCATTACCCAGTCATTATCACATTTTGCTATTGTGTCTGTATCATCAAATGAGACCATAAGTGGGTAAAATATTTTCTAAGTAGTTATTTAGCAGATGCTTTTATTCACAGTGACTTACAGTACACTTATTTCAGGGACATTCATAGCTGAAGGGCACAAAGGTTGTGGCTAATGGCTAGCTCCTTAAGAAGCTGAGATTTAGTCACAATAACACCCTGTTTTGTGATTATTGTGCCAAAGTAGGCATGTAAAATGTGCTTGGAATTTGTGCAACTGTCTCTCTCCAAGCTGCATAAAGCAGCAAGCGAGAGACGCATTAACGCTTAGAAAACGTTCTGGCCCATTATAAACAATACTGGAAGGTCATCCAGCCATGATAAATTATTTAGATTACTGTGCCCAACATTTATTTATTTATTTTTTTCCAGAGAAATGAGTTTGAATAATGGGCGCTCGTAATAGCTTAACAAGCAAAGGATTAAAAAAAAAAAATCCCTGTTTTTTTTTTAACTGTAGTTTTATCATGAAAAAAGGAAAGAGAAATGCAAATGCAAAAATGAATGTCCTTTTACATTAAAAACAGCAAGAGTACTCGATTAATAATCCAAATAATCATTATTATGCTGAGTGATATGATATATACATTTTACAATAAATATCTAATTTGAATAAAGCAGCTGTTGCAATGCTACAATCAAAAGTTTCTGTTGCTTTTCTTTGTTGGTTTATAAATTTGAGGACAGTGAACCGAGAATGTGCTACCGCAAAACACTTCTGTGCACAAGTGTGTCTTTTCAACTGATTATCCATGATTCGTAACCTGAGGATTTAAGTGAAGTGCTGAATCAAGGTTGAGTATGCGCCTCCAAAGCTAAAAGAGAGATGGAGGCACAGTCAGCAAAGACTAATACCAAGCTATTGTTGACTTGCAAGAGTGTGTGTCAAGTGTGTGTGTTTTTTTGCCGACAGGTGGATGAGCTTGTTAACTCACAGTAGACGTCCACTCGGATGGATTTGATGGCAGGAGTGCCGAGGCCGTTCTCAGCCTTACAGTAATAGCGGCCGCCCTGGTGCCTCTGGATGCGGGTAATGCGCAGTGTCTCGTTGAATACGCTGGAGTCCTGGAAGCGGTCAGTAGCGCTTCCTGCTGTCTTGGTCCATCGTATCTGACATGGGACAAAGAGAGAGAAACAAAAATCAGTTCTCAAAGTGACCTAACAGCTATGGGCTTAAAACTAGCCTACTGCCTTTCTCAGAGCACATGAATTGCGTAAAAAACTAAATAATATGGAAATCGTTGTTTCAATAACATATGAAATATGTTTGCTAGCTCAAATTATGATAAAAGCTGCATTTTCAGGCTGCATATTTGCATTCTCTAGAATGAAAAAACAGACAATGTCTCAGTTTAAAAAGATAGGCTCTGTTAACTGAAAGGCGGGACCTTCATTGTTAAATATGCAATAATAAATGTGGCGATTTTCCCATTCATTTTTCTGCAAGCGGTTCATCTCCTCACTCTAACTGTCTCTGGTGAAGTACACTGGCTGAAAGACACTCAAACATGGTAAATACTGATACCATGTTACCAAAAGAGACTAAACTTATGATCATGAAGCAGTGTTATTTTAGTATAGTTTACTGCTATAGTATTTATTCATATTTCGAATTTAACTCCTGTTCAGTTTCAGTAATTTTGCTGTATGCTTTTAGATTTTTTATATTTCCATTTAGCTTTTTAAATCCTGTACAGTAAATTCAGCACATTTCAAGTGAAACATTTATTTAGTCAGTTTTCAAGGCAGCGTTTTTCATCCTACATTTAAATTTTATTACAGATTTATTAAAAACAATATTTATTTTTTGTGAACAATACCAACACTGACATCAAAGCACTAACAATTCTTTTTTACTTCCAAACTCAAATGTATTTATGAGAACAGGATATGCAACAAGACTGAAAAAAGGTACTTTTCCGTGGTATATTTTCTCCCCAACACTATATGCTTGGGGCAGTGTTGCATCTAATACAGAAGAATGTCTTAAGTTGTGTCACATCACTGTGTAATGAGCCAAGTACTGAAAAATAGCACCTAAACGTGCTATTAAAACAGTTTTAGTGACTTTCTAATCGTGATGCTATGTTTACATAAAGGTTTTGACTTGGAAATGAGCCAATACTCTACCACAAATCTGATCTCCAGATCAATATATGGCGTAAGTTCTGTTTGGATGGTAATTATTTCTCAGCAGGATGTCTGTAAAACAATATCTGCATTTCATGTATTTGGATGGCAATTAATTCACAGAGGACGGAAGTCTTCTGTGATTTGACAGCCTGAAAGTTTCTCAAATGGTCTACACGATTTGCCTCTAAATTTAGTTTTTTCTTAGTCACTCCACATAAAAACATGTGTACACTACAACTTCATTCAACAAAATATATTAATATCAATGCCCACTTTTACCAGTTCCTATGATTTGCCTGTTACTATATTCTACATATTAAAGCATATTCACAACAATTGCTCCTTTTAACAATTTATACAATCTGCCTTTAATTAATTTCTTAGTTACTCCAAATATATACAAGTTTATAGATAATTTTTTTTTAATTAATACCTAATTTTACAAGTCAACATAATTTGCCTCCAAATAGTTTTTTTAGTCGCTCCACATACTGTAATAACGGTCCATTTTAACAGTTTATTTTAGTCACTGTATTGGGGTGTTGACCTATTTTTGTAATACTAGTCCCCATCATCAAAAAAAAAAAGCAAATGCTTTTCACAACATGTAGCATCAAAGAGTTCAAGTACAGCACATAGAGGTGATCTAAAAAATGATTTTCAAAACTATTTTTCTATCGATTTACTCTTGCAAACTGTTCAATTTAAAACAGAATTAAATTTTGTACACAAACCTAGAGATCGACTGCAAACAGCGTGAAATTCAGCACAGCTTTTTCTCCCAAGACGTGGAACAAAAACACCAAGATTTTTGATTCGGATAGAAATTAAATCACTGACTAGCACCTGTAAATGCTAAAATTACATAGCCCCCCGAAGGGGTAATCTTTTTACAGCCCGAGTAGCACTACAGACTATTTATAAAAACAGTAACTACGTTTAATATACTGTATAAATACCACTTTTTAGAACAACATGACCCCAAACTATTATTGCCTTACTTAATTGCCTCATTAAAATTTTATATGGCAAACAAACACTTTCCATAGTAAACAAACAAAAAATGTGCAATTCACTTAATACCAACACACACACACACACACACACACACACAAATACAGTCAGAAGGAAGCATGGAGAGATGAGGGAAAAGACGCCACACACGAAGCTCAGCCGGGCATAGAGACAGGGAGAGAGAATCTGTAGCTCCCTCTGTGTACTTGTCTGCCAACCAGCCAGACAAGTGGAGCAAATTGCCCATTCAGGCCTGGCTTGGCCTTACCGAGTCCTGAGTGAGACTTACTGTGTAGATGACCTACATTACAACAGAACCCCCCTTTATCATCCCTGCTGCTCAAGAACCTCAGAGGCGGGAGCAACTCAGCTTGAGTCCAGCTACAAAGATCAAAGCTCCGCCTTCCTCTTGCAAGCAGCAACTTCTTCCTCACCCCAACTATTAGCCCCTCTCTTACTAATTGAAAGCATTTTCAGCTTCGCAATTTCAAAAGACCAAGCGCTGCTTTCGCCTAGGCCTCGGTTTTCTTCTCGCGAAGGTCTATGAAGAAAAAAAAAAAGATGATTTGGAGCCCAAAAAAAAGAGTCGTAACCTTTGGAAGTGGCAGAATGAAATCCATTTCATGCTTTGCTGAGGATGGAGGGCGGGCAGATTTGTTTACACACGTATTGGATGTTGGTTAGGAATAACGGCGTATTGGAACTCGCAGGGCTTAGATACGCTGGCTTTCATTGTGAGCTTGAACAGGAAATAAGGCAGCTAAAGAAAAGTGCTTAGCCCTGTATGTCTGCATGCATTGAGGTGGGCTATAGCTGACAGCGCACAAATAGGAATTCCTGCTTACAGAGGTGAGAAAGTGGAACTGAATAATCGTTTGAGCATTATGTGATAGCAATTCAGTGCAATTCGTAAGAAAAGATGACCCACTCCTATGCTTAGGACTTATTGTACTTCCTTCGTTTAATGTATGCATTCAAGACTTTGGGACTGTGTGGAATAAAAAAGTAGCAGATCAATCAAAAACTTCTGTTTTATTATTTATTTCTGTGTTAGTAGAGATCATGACTCAAGCGAAGGGGGTGGGAAGTGAAAACAATTTGACGGCAGCCCACTGCCTTCACAACCAAAGTGCCTCCATAAATAGTCATAAAACAGTGGAAATGACAGCCCTCCAGACCTCAAGCCATATAATACTGGGGAAATATTGTTTCCGAGTAAAGGAGGGGAGGGAAATTTTCACATTACTGTTATTGAAACTAGGGTTTCACTTTTTTACCCCTAAATTAAATTCCTGTCCTCATTTACTCACTCTCATGCTGTTCCAAGCCTGTGTGACTTTATTCTGTTGAGCACAAATGAAGATATTTAAAAAAATGTGACCCTGGACCACAAAACCAGTCTTAAGTAGCACAGGTATTTTTGTAGCAATAGCCAACAATCCAATATATGGGTCAAATTATCATTTCTTTCTGTTATGACAAAAATCATAAGGATATTAAGTAAAGACATTTAGTTAATTTCCTACTGTAAAATAGTTGTATCTCAGCCAAATATTGTCTTATCCTATCATAAAGATTATTTATTTAACTTTGAGGGGATATATTCTCAGTTTTAAATGACTTATGACTGGTTTTGTGGCCAGGGTCACACAAGTATTTTTTTTTGGTCAACGCAATGTATATGTTTTCGACCCCACTGACATTCATTATATAGACAGTCATAAAAACAGTCAAAACATTCTTTAAACATCTGTGAAACACATACAGTAAGAGGATATTCTGAAGAATATTTCAGCTGTTTTTGTTTCATACAGCCAATAGGGCCCACAAAAACTAATTTAATTCATACAACTAAAGTAATACAATTACTTGTATGATAACAATACTTAATTTTAAGTGGATATTCACTCCCAAATCAGATCATATCACTGATCAATTAATGAATACAAATCCCAAATTAAATATGGCAACCCACCAACATCAAAACTAAATGGACCCTACTGACAAAAACAGCTAAGAACAACATCAAATTTTTGAAACATAAAAAAAGATAAAAAAAACAAAACAAAACATTTTTGTGCTCCACAACAGAAAGAAAATATGCACAACTATGAGTAAATAATGACATAATTCTTTGATAAGCTATCCCTATAAAGTATTCTGCAATGCCTTAACATATGTATCACAATAAAAAAAAACTATAAAAAGGAACTAATTTCTGAAGTATTACAAACATCTCATCCTCATAAATTTGTCAAGTCTGAGATTTCTGCCCCTGCCAGCATTAAGTGGATCAGTGCCACAGAGCGCCTGAGCCAGAACACTGATGGGAGTTCTGTGACGACGGGCCCAGTGTGTCAAATGCAGACAGAATGCGCCCATAAAGAGCTCTATATATAGCCTCCAGCCCCCTCAGTCTTTTATAAAGCAGCCCTGGGCGTATCTTTCTCTGGCCCACTCACTGTCTATGGGAACTGGTTCAGTAATGGCAGAACTGAAACAAAGAGTTGGTGAATCCTTGGATGTTTTGAGAGTTCATGCTAATTACCAATTAATATGCTTTGCTGCATGGTAAGAAATCTATCTAAGATGACCCTGGTGTTAATTTGACTAAGACAAAGATTCTGGAACAGAGCCATAAATAAAACCTTGGTAATTAAGGCACACGGTAAGTGTATTTGGTCACAATTTGCAGAACTAGACTAAGGACAACAGAAGATGTTGTTTTACTGCATGTGGTTCTGTAGAATTTTGACTAAGATATTCAATCTCCATTCCATTTCCAATGTTTTCAAATATATATATATATATTTATTTATTTAGTTGCATAGTGTTAATATCTGTGTAACAACCCAAAGGCAGCTTTAAATTTAAACAAGATGACAGGATAGATTCTGTGATGTAACTAGAACCATGACAAAAATAGCTCTTAAGTTAGCAGAATATGCTGCTGGGATATAATTCTGAATGAACGCCAACAGAGAAAGACGTTTATGTGTCCAGATGGTGTAGTTACGGCATCAAACAGCAGGGGCTAAAGAGCCCATGTTAAACAGTCAGTCTTTGGACCAGTATACATACACATGCTTTGACTGGAATAATAAAACATGAAAAAAATGTTGTCTGTTCCTAGCAATTACACATGATGGTCTTTGACACGTCATCCATTTAAAAACAACTTTTAGATTTTGTGTTTAGAAGTAAGCTGTGCTGGTACCAAGCGCACTTTGTAATTTTAGATAATAAATGTCCCTGTAGCACATTTTCCGACAACCTATTGCATTATGTGATACCCTCCGCTTCGGAAAGGTCTGGAAATAGTCATATTTCATGTGTACTGTCATTAACTTCTAAAAAGCAGAAATGGCAAGACTGCCTTAAAGTGGAAAAGAGTAGATAATTCATTAAAAATTGTTCTTTATTTACACTCAAGGTAAGGGAGTCAGCAAAAGCCGGAGATGAGATCAGAAGCGGCACAAGTTCATTTATTCAAAATGAGGCTGCCAGCAAAAATCTTCCTATCTTTTTACAATGAAGACTGGGAGGCAAAGGCAGCACAGAACATTCAAAATGCATTAGGGTTTTCACAGCCAAAAAAATGCCCTCTGTATGCATCAACACGTGCTCGCTTAAACAACTAAAACAACAAACTGCCTAAATATCATATATGAATGTCATCAAATATACAATTTATAAGCATAAAATTCTCCTTAAATTGTACTTTGCATCAATTTGATGGTGGTTCTGTTTGATGTTGGACATAAAACAGAAAACCAACCCTAAACAGAGTAAATGTGGATTTATATACTGTATGTATGTATATATACTGTATATATATATATATATACACACACACACAAAGAGTTTTGAATGGAGATCAAAAGGGTAAACATTGCAGATTTATTTTCACATTCTTTTTGGTCAATAATTCTAACTCAAAAACAGTTTATTTTATGTGTGTGTGTGTTTGTTTGTTCTGAACGGTTGAAGTGTAAGCTGGTCTTTAAATAAATCCTTCAGGTCTCACAAATTCTGTGCTTTTCAAGCATCCTTTGCATATTTGAACCCTTTCCAACAATGACTGTATGATCTTTTCACAATGAGGACAACTTTTTGAAATGAAAACATTTTTTCTTCTAGAAAACATGTACAGTTAATTATCTTCTGTAGCTTCTAGGAGGGCAGTACTAAATGAAGAACTGATGATAAATGAAAAAAAAATAAATAAATGAAAAAAAGTTAATATCTGGCACCTTTGCCTTTGTATCATTTTTTTCCCTTCTGAATCATCAGTGAGCTTTTTTTTAATAGTTTGGTGGTAATAGTTTTGTCTTAAGTCCCTATGTTGTCCTTGGTATGAAAAGATGGATCTCAAAATCATACAGTCATTGTTGGAAAGGGTTATAATATGCAAAAGATGCTGAAAAAAAAAAATCAATGAATACATGGGACCTATGGGATTTTTCTGAAGAACAGCAGGCAGTTTAACTATTCAGTACAAACAAGGGACTCGTGAACAATTATCACAAAACAAACTAAAAAAACACCGCTGTGGATAATTCAAGTAACCAAACAGAATTAAGAATCAAGAGTGTTTATTCATCTTTTGAATGGTGTAATTTTTATAAATTCAACTATTATTTTATCTTGTGGACTATACGTAAATGCTATTTTTGTGAAATATCTTTTTCAGGTCAGTACTAAAAAAAACAACAACATGCACTTTGCATGGTCCGAATTAATTTGGATTTTGGTAAAATAACTAACATTTTGCAGATACTGCAAAGTGTATGTAACATTTTGGTTTGGTTCATGGCTTAAATCTCTGGGACAAAGAGCTCTGAAAGAGGTAAAGTCACATGCACCCAGTATGACTTGAGGGTGAGTACTGTAAATTACGAGGTATTTTCTTTGGGTGAACTATTCCTTTGAAAGTGCCAGTTGTTCTTCAGAAATAACCTCTAGGTCTTACAAATTCTTTGTTTTGCAGCATCTTTTTGTACTTAAACCCTTTCCAGCAATGACTGTATGATCTTTTCACACTGAGGGCAACTTATATGCAACTATTACTTAAACTTCAAACACTCACTGACACTCCAGAAGGAAACATTTTGTTTTAAAAGCCTAAATATGTTATTTAGGCAAAATATGAAAAATGTACACATCTTCATTCTGTTCAAAGTTTACTCCCCTGGCTCTTAATGCATCTCATTTCCTTCTGGATAATCAATAACAGCTTGAACATTTTGTAATAGTTGTATTTATTTAATTCTGTTTATACTGTATGGTTGGTTTGGCTCACGGCTTATACTGTATCTGTAATATAAAAACATCTCAGTTTAAAACCTTTAATGGGGAAAATACTTCTGAAACAAACGGAGCCAAAAAAAAAAAAAGCACCCTGTGTCTCATTGTCCATACTATCCACACTATCTGCCCTAAATAGTATTGAAAATTATGAATAGCACACAAAATTTAAGATGGATAGTATGGACACTGGGACACAAGCGCAGTAACTGTTGAATTCTATTATTTTTGTTACACCTGCTGGTAGTTGCCACCCATTAATAAGGGCCATTCAAAAGTAGCCATGACTTCTGACTATGTATTTGTTTTATTTGTATCTATCCACACAGAGACAGTGTTATTGGTCAAGGAAAACAGAGCTTTTTGAAAATGCTCTCCAAAGTAGATAAATTTGAAAACACAGTTTTCGCATCGCAGTGCAGACTATGAAAACTGAGGTTTTCGAAAACTATGACGCATTTTAGTCACATGATGCAGTCATGTGACCAATTCAACTAATGGTGAACGGCATTGCACAGCAGTTGTTTTGTTTGCTCTAAATTTTGACAGCCCTATTAAAGATTTATATCAGTTTGTACATGCTCCAGATAGCTCTGTGCTCTTCCTCGACATTTTGCCACAACGTTTCAAATAAGCTGGAAAGTAAATAAATGACAGACGGAAATTACGCAGATCAAATCGTCTTATGTTTCACGCATGCGCAGAACAGGATGATCAACTCTTCAGAAACGGCTGAAAACGATGCTTGCAGATTTTCTCTTCTGGCCAGCTTTCAAGTTGCATACTTCCAGGGAGTCCTACAGCATTGATCATCTGACATTAAGATGAATGGGAATGTTAACAGATGCATCTCTACAGGTATTATACACCTTCTTGCTCCCCTCCAGGTCCAGGGCACATGGGGCAGCAGCTTCCTCCATTGGCTTGGCCTTCCAGTCACTCCAGTGTGCATGCAAACCACGTGAGGAGAGATGCACTTAGCACTTAACGGCAACAGCGATGAGGCACCATTATCTTCAGGTGTACCTCATCACACACTCCCAGCCCTGTTCATCTCTCATACCAGCTCCCGTCAGGAACCTGGCCGCAGGGAGCCGAATAAAACGGACAGCGCCACTCTGATTCCAGGAGAAGAACGTCACAGGAGCATTAAAAAAATGCGAACTCCTCAATGAAACCGTGTTTAGAATGCAAAATGAAGGCTTACCTACAAACTATGACACTACACCGCCAGGAGGATTTCTTAGCAAACATTTAGATTTTAGGACTCTTCCTAGCGTTCTCAGGTCTGACAGTGCTCCACGGGGGAATCACTGAGCTCTTCTGCAGTCGTGCAGATTCAGTGATTTCCCTCGTGGCCGTCTCTTCTCCTGCACTAACTCAGTGGGACTGCTCTTCCTCTCCACTGAAAATGCAGCACTGAGACCAAGATGAGAGGCGTAGAGTGCTGCCTATCTAAAACCGCACACAGGCTACGGGACTGATAAGCCCTCTGCAAGATACGACGAGGAGTGGGGCGTTGAGAGAATTAAGACCACTTGAGTGAGGGTGAAATGGAGAGTACTGCAGCGAGTCCAGAAGCGTAACAGATGAATGATACATACAGGAGTGCATGAAGCAGAAACACAGAATGTTGTTATCGTCCTCTGATAATCAAAATGTCATATTATTCAGGATTATATGGCGTCCTCTTGAGCTGAGAAGCATAACATTGATTCAGGACTCACAGTGGCACCGTAATTCCTGCCTATTTTGTCACTTGGTCACATTTAAGAAACAGATATGGTAAAGGTGAGAGGAGAATGGTATTAAGACTGATAAAAAAGACATTTTTGTATGGCTGCTGTTAATTAAAGTATCCATAACATAGGGCTACAGTAGAATTACTTTTTTCAAAAGTCTGCCCCTCGTTTGGGGTAAGCTGTGTCAAGTCGAAGGGTAAGCTGAATCATCCGGGAACACTTGACTAATTTACATCTCAAATAAAAATACGAATGTAAATGAGGAAAGGCAATTTTCAAATGCACAATCCCATTTCAAATCCTTATTTGCCGGCAAATTATTCACAAATCGGCAAGGAAATGCTTAATATTCAGAATATTTGAATACAGAGAAACCTTGCTTTTGTAGAGCATTTGTAATGTTATTCCCAGCATATGGAGACAAATCTTCACTACTATAATGACACAGCTTACCACAAAGCGTCAGATGGTACCTCAAATGGTACCTCAGATACCATTTCTTGCAACTCTTGAAATTCTTGAAACAACTGAATTAATTTATAGGGCATCTATTATTCAAAATCCACTTTTACATGGTGTTCGGACATACATGTGTGTTGGCAGTCTGTGAACAACCACCTAACAATGATAAAAACGTGTGTCCGTATCTTATTTAAGTATTTTAATTGACTGTTCATTCAGTAGCATGGTCCCACGACTCGGTCCACTGAGACGAGTGATGACAGGTCACACGCAATGCAAGCTCTGTAACGTCAAGCTGTTTCGTCCCACTTTCAGTGCATTTGACCTCCCGTATTTATGGCTGAACACTGGATCTCTTGCTCTCAGTCATGTTGCTTCAACTGGCAGTTTATTGCTGTAGATATGCAACACTCTTCTGGAGTCAGGGTGGAAATATGCAGCTAATTTGCATTTAAGGTGATACACTCCAAAACCGCTCTTGGTAACACTTTATAATAACTATCCGTTATAACTAGTTAATAGATCATTATTAAACTGTTAGTTAATGGGTTATAA
>JAUMHQ010000078.1:10568116-10582875 GCA_032361165.1 Enteromius paludinosus | reverse complement strand
GTTCACTCCATTCGCCTCAGCAAACTTTTCTCAGAAGACCTATCATTTTATCGAGTCACGCGACCACGGTATTATCGGAAAAATTTGATATTGCGGTACGACGGTATTTACAATACCATTACATCCCTAATATATATACACAAATAATAATATAACCTAATATACTAATATACAATTTCGATATAAAAAAATTAATTATATAATTTTTTTTAAATATATTTATTTTTAAAAAAATGAATCTCATATAACAAAATGTAATATACAGTATCTGCAGGAGATTAAAGGTTTAAAGATAAGACCACACACACAATAATAATAATAAGCCTAAAGTTTGCAGCATTAATCATTGACTCCAGCAGATATTGCCATATAACCTATAAATGTTGCATACAATGTTTGTGATCTACAATTTGTTGACATATTACAAGCTGAAATCGATGCTGGAATAACACAGCGGCAGTTAACACACTTGAGCGGGTTTTGCTAAACTTTGCAGGGCACTTTGAAAGTCTGCCTAAGGGGTAGAAACGGTTTATTGGAGGGAAAATGATTCAGTAGAGGGAGATAATATGCATGTCCTTGATATCTGACTTTATTGCACTTTGCCTGATGTCAGTCCTGCCCCAACACCTGGCACCGCATCCTCCAAGCAGTCTTAAATCTGACTTAAAAGCTCTGGCTGCACAGGCAGATGGTGTGGGTGGTCCACTGAGGGCTATAGCCTAAGATAAGCCTAGGGTGATTTTATTTCCCTGGCCATTTTTTCAGTTTCTTCCTTTTCTCTCTCTCTTTCTCACCCACTCACACACAAACATACACATACATACAATTTCCATTTTGCTCTGTTCGTTTGTCTCATAACATTTACTATTAAAATAGTAATGCTTTACTTGACAGGTTTTTTTCACCTAAGATGTAAAATAAATATATTGCGTGTTCACGGTGTAAAATAAGATAAAACCTAATAACCTAAAACAGGCTTTAAGTGGAAACATCTACATTTTATTCAAGACAAATATTTAAAGTAATGATTAGTTTATACTGAAGCTAGGGATGTTCATTTTAACCGTTAAACCATTAACTGATCTATATGAATTTTGACCGATTAATACAATCAGTTAAACGGTTTAAAAGGTCATTTTATTTTACCTACTCATAGTCTATATAAAATTCTGTTTTATTGGCCACATTCACACAGCAGCAGAACACAGTTGTTGACACCGCGTTCTGTAACGGAACTCGCCTGTAAATGTTCAGGACTAACAACCGCGTTCTCGGAACACACGCACTGTGTGAACGGAACAGGACTCGTCATACAGTGCTGAAGAAAGCCGCTCTGAAGCACAAATGCGCATCTACCGGGTGTTTTTATGTGTGTTTTGGGTAACTTATAGTGATGGAGAAATGAGCTGCATGTCATCTGATATGACATGCAGGCGTATGATATGAAATAGATATGATCACATAAATCTTCGTCTTCTGCTGTTTGCTAGTTTTGTACAATGAATCAGCGGAAAACAAATATTACTATTTTTAACGGGTCACAGGCGCTTATTATTTCTAATTGAATTAAATTCTAATTTAAAATAATGTTGTCAGTTAACTGGTTAATAATCGGTGAACGAGCGTCGGTTGTTAGTTACAAGAAATAACCGAAATGAGCATCCCTAACTGAAGCATTTTTTCAAGGTTTAGATAAGGTATAAAATAAATCCTTAATATAACAATTATAGTTTTCCAGTTATTTTTATCAAGACATGACATATTCAGCTCTAAATTCAGGGTCCTTTTATCTGTTCATTAAACTCCAGTGTTTTCTTTAAAATTATACCTCACTTCAGCTATGTGCAAAACCTCATATGTTTTCAAGAAATAATATAGTAAGACCTTCACTTATGTTTTTAAATACTACCACCAAAGACAAAAGCACTATCCCTTACGATAGCCTATATTTCTGAACAACACTTAAAAAATAAAGCGTACCGTAAGGTTTTGGACTTTTTTGTTAACTATAATTTGGTGGGGGGTTTTTTTAATAGTAGCAAAAGGTGAAAATGTCACCTCTACCAACCTGCCCCAACAATGTTTCCATAGATCTTCATTAACATCTGTTTGAGCACAAGCTAAATGACACAGTGCCACAGTCTGATTAATATCCTGTAATATTCCTGTAGTTAAGACAAATTGTACTGCAGCAAGTTGTTCATCAGTCCTGAGCAGATCTTCGAAAACACCCTGTCATCTACAAACACATGCCTTCTGATATAATTAAAAATGCAATTAAATCTAATCTACAAACTGCAGTCCGGTTCAAACATAAATAGTTCAAAGCAGGCAACACTTTCATGAAATTGAGCATCAAAGAGGCTGCATTTTTTTTCAGTTAATACAATATAAAATAAAATATCCTGTAATATGCCTTTGACTGAAAGTGACAGTGGACAGCAGCGGTTCATCTTGCAGCCCTTGCCTTTAACTATGATCAGCTCCAGCGGTTCTGGCTTACAAGATCATCAGTCTCCTGAGATGTCTCATATTGCAGGAAGATTGGAGCGCATACAGATGCCATCTGCCCAGACATCCAGATGATCCACTGTAAGTAGTGATGACAATGTCATTCTCGCAGAATTGGCGGTTTTATGCCTTTCATTACTTTACACATTTTGCATGTAAATCTTAAGTTACACACACAACGCTCCACCAGCTGCCACAGTCCTGTGCAATTATGACTCTGTGTGGGTGTGTGTGTCCAATGCCAGCAAATCACACACAGCATGGTGGTTACGTAACAAACCCAGACTATTTTAAGCACTTCAAATAATAGCGGAAAGGTAATGCTGTAACCGTGGTCTTCATTTATCCATGTGAATGAGCACATAGGGGATGCCTTAAGAGTGCTGTGACACATCTTTAAAGCTGTTTATGACATACAGCAAATATAGAAATAAAAATAAAACTCATTTTAATAGAAATTTTGTGCAGAAAAAAAAAACCTTGAGCTCTTTTTGCAAACCAAAAAGATGATGTAAATAGTTATACAGTCTCATTAGAGCACAATAATGCATCTCTCAGCTATTTTTAGAGTTAATAATGCGACTGTGTAAATGCTGGAGCCCCCCCCCAAAAAAAAAAGAATGAAACACAAGATACGCAAAAAAAATTCATTTACAATGCAGAAAAGCACTCGAATCATCAGCTCACTTGCAAATAAGTACAGTAGGCATATTTCTGATTATTCCTCAAGCATAAAAAACATGGAAACACTTGACAACACACCGCAAAATTACACCATTCATCTTCCATGACAAAATGGCCACTGGAGGAGAGGAAACGGCAGGAAATGTAAACATGAAAATAAACCCATCAGGTGGAAAATATACTTTGGTTCTGTTATTAATTAAAAGCTTCACCTGAGTAAGAGGGTTTTATAAAAATTGCTTGCCAAGTGTAACATGTGGCTTAATTTTCCTGCAAGAGATAAAGCTCCAGGTAAAGAAATGTTGTGGGAATACTATAAATCTATGATTAAAAAGCTAAATATTACATTTTAATAGAGTCTGATTCAAAGAGAGGCATTTCTAAGACACCAACCTCAATTTATCTCATTCAAATTTAAAACATGTATCTGTTTGCATTTCCCTGCAATCATTTTGTTGCAATGCTACAATAAGCAGTTCAGAGTAAGTTCAGAGAAAACTGTACTAAAGCGTTAAAGAACCGTACTCCACATGAGTAGTTTTTAGAGACATATGAAGTATGTCTGAAAGGTATAGTTAACCCAAAAATCCAATCACCCTCAAGCCATCCTATATGTCTATATGACTTTCTTCTTTCAGGTAAAAACAATCTGTTATAATACAAAATGTCCCGGCTCTTCCAAGGTTTATAATGACAGTGCATGGGGTTTAAGTTCAATAAAATTGCACAAATCCATCATAAAAAAAAGTATTCCACATGGCTCTGGGGTGTTAATAAAGGCCTCCTAACACTTTTCTGTAAGAAAATATCCATATTTACAACTGTAAAGTGTAATAACCTTTCTTTCTAAATTTATGATCCCCCAAAATACTCAGCAACCATTACTTATACTCGCTTTCTCTTTCAGCCGCCATTAATCCGAATATTCTGATTTGTTGCTCAAGATCATCATCAACGTAGAAAAACAGGATACTTTAAAAGAACAGCATTTATTTGAAATTCTTTTAACATTATACATTATTTTTACTTTCATTTTGATCAGCTTAATTTTTAAATAAAAATATACAATAAAATATTGATTTTATATTTATGTGGCTTATATAATATTTATATGACCGTAAACATACTTAATTTCCCCCCAAAATTTTGTTAAACCTAAGAATATCTTTATGTAATGATCCATTATAATAAATGTTCTACAAGCAAACTAACAGCCAGCCCATGACTATGACTGCATCCTTAATCAATACAGACTAAATCTGGCAGTGTTTAGCAACCAATACAAGATTGTGTTTTTTTTTTTAATCATGGAAACCTAGAAATTGTCACCTTGGAAGAAAGTCAAATCTCTCACAGTCAAATCCTATATGGAATTCAGCCAAGAGAGAGTACGAAACCAAACCAGCATTTCTTACACATTGTGAGAAACTGTGAGTCACTGATTATTTACACACAAGTTCACATGTTTGAACAGGTAATATTAGTCAGCACAGATACAGACAGGTAATGGATACTGCACTAGCTCTCCCATCTTAAGAAATTCATCCGAGACCTTAATTTAAGGTGTAGTTTACAATTAACGCTGACCTGAGAAAGGTTACGAGCTGCCAGAAGTAGCACACATGATTAAAGACTGAATCTGGTATTTACAGGACAGAGGGGTAAACCCCTTGATTTTCTCCCTCCAAGGACATATAGTCTTTCTCTAGCAATTCAATTTACCCAAATTGAAGTCATTCTCTTTTTTTTTAGCTTTGCCCTCTAGAGTAATGAAGCAGATAAAATAGAAAGGCAGAAAGCATGAGTCTGTAGATGGAGAATGCCATTACATTGTTGTCCGCTGACATTCTGTCCTAGAACTCCACCTAAGTACTTTCATTAGAGCGCTGCTTAATGTAATAGTGCCATAAACTACTCAAAAGTTAAAAGTGTCAATTAGATCACCTCTAGAACAGCTCCTCATGCCAAATTGGCCATGATGAGACCAAGTGAAAGCCTCCAAAGAAAGAATTTTACCCTGAGTGCCGTTCCTAGTGACACTACTATTGGCTGCGGTCACAGCATACACTGATAGGCCTAAGAAATGCACTGCTGCTTTCTTTTAAAGTGTCCCATTCACTCAGAAGTTGAAAGAGATTTACTGAAAAGCAAGTGGGCACTAGTCATTTTACCATTACTGCTCACCAACGGAGCATTTTTTTGGCTCAATCTGCTGCTGAAACAGAATGCTGGTAGAGGTCTTTACTTAGCAGCGCTGGTCATTCATGTTTCATGGTCATGTTAGTAAACAAGATAGCATTGTAGCTCAGAAAATACTGATTTCTTATAACTGCTGTATATCAGAAATTGAACATAAAAAATATTTGGTTTAGCTAAAACACCTAAAGAAAGAAAAGATGCACATACATTAAGTTGGAATTTAAAAAAAACAAAAACACATTTTTCAAGGTATATTTTACCCAAAAATGAAAATTACCCCATATGTTACTCACCGCCAAGACTTTCTTCTGAAGCAGATCGATGGGTTTTTGTAACAAAAATGTTTCTATTTTTATAGTTGTAACTTAAATCACTGACTCCTAGCAATGGCTGTATGCGTATTCATAAGAGAGTCAAGTTCTGGCTTCTTGGCTGACTTCTGACTCGACACATGACGTAAGCATCATTCATAGCGTAAGCTCAAAAGAGAATAGACAAATGAGGATAGAGCAATACTAAACACCAGGAACAAATGAAAAGTCGAAAACGAGAAGTAAAAAATCTGAGGATTTAAAGGGATAGTTCACCCAAAAACTATCCCTTTAATGTCTGAAAGAATGTCTTGGAGGTGAGTAAAATATGGGCTAATTTTCATTTTTGGGTGAAATACTCCTTTAACATTATAAACGTCTTATCTTTCGCTTTTCATATATTTGTACGTGTTTTAGCTGATTACATTTATTTATTTGCTGTTCAAAATTTACTATCGCAAGAGTATGGCAATAGGAGAACAAGATGTTAAAAAAGAGCAAGAGAAGGAAAAGAACATTCTTTTTGCGAGCAGGCCTTTAGGCGGTCTTCACTACAGATTTATTTGTCTGGTAATTATGCTGTGCTATCTGTTTTTGCTTTCTTGTTTATTTCTTTGGTTGTCAAGAGAACTCTTTGTCAGGCTATGTCAGTGTTCTCCTAAAAAGGATAAACAGTGGGTGGAGAATTAGGTAGTAAATCGAAACAACGCCATAAGAATGTTGCATTAAAAAGTTATTTTGGCATCTATAAATGAAGTGTTTAAAGCAACTTGTGTTTTTACCTAATTGTGTTTGCTTTACCTAAGTGGGCTCTTATTGCACAGCCTTTACAGTAGTTGTTGTTTTGTGTCGTGCCCAACCAGGAAAACTACATTTCACATTTTCAAGCATCTAATTTAAATCAAGCTCTAAGCTAAAATCCTACTGATTTTGAAGCACTCAATCCAACTTGTTTAGAGCAGAACTTTAATGCAATGAAAAGAATAACATAATTACTAATTCAGACTAATGTGAAATTTCTGTAGCACACCGTCAACGCACACCAGTTAGAGACGGAGGGTCAACATAATTGTGCCCAGTTCCCATTCATTAATTCAAATTCACTTTAAATCAGATGCCATCTTCTCTGACCATCTGATCTCAACCCATTCAGACTGTGCGTGAAACTAAGCAGAGAAAAGAGAACACAGCGGTGCTGAAAATGGCAAGGGCTGCTCATTGAAATACAGCACTTTGCTCTGCTTTTCATATGCTAATTCTCTGCAAAGGGCAGAGATGATGAGGGCAGTGTTTAAGAATAATGATGGAGAACATTTGCCCTCTTTGGACCACAACCAATCTGACGCCCTTCTGCTATTTTCATCACATGTACATTGTCTTAAAATGTCATCTCCAGCACATTACCGGCAATGGGTAATTTGCTTAGCTTGGAAACTTGTCACATGGACACAGTGAGCAATGAGGGACAATGAAAAAGTGAGCTTCACCTTTGAGAGTAGTTACTTTGGAGCCAGAAGCAGGTCGTATTTTTCCCCCATATTTCATTTTCTTTAGCTAAACCCGCTAAACTGTTTTTAGAGCACAATTGCTTTGACGGGTCAACACCTCCTCAATAACATCTCCTGATACTATATGCCTGATTGATGTTCATTACGTGCAGAATCCACTCCTTTCATGACAAGAGTAAAGTGTTTTTTTTTTTCAACTTATAAAAAGATTATGCAATGATGTCACTCTCCTTCTGGAACATGCACTCTCGAAAAAACAAGAAAAACAAAAGACAATCAGTTAAAGCTAAAGTTTGTTGGACTCAATATAGTGTTCCTCACAACTTACTAAAGATCCAAGAGTCCATGAATATTGATATGCAGCCAGGAATTGTTTTTCCTGGCTATTATATCTGCCTAATTTCAAAGCCAGGAAAATATATAAAGCAACTCTGCCTGTGAACACAATTTGTAGATATTAAATAAGTTGGTTTTTTAATGTGTGAAAATTTCGGACAAGAATTTCAGGTTCAGTGTGCAAAGAACTTAACTCCAGCTGATGGTGACATCACATGCAGTGCAACCCTTTATATTAAACAGCTACATTTTAAAACATGGTTATCTTTTTTATTTAGACCAAATGAAGCTGATTTATCTTTTTTTTTTTTACATTTTTGAATGTAGTTGGATATAATTCTCCATTTACTTTTGACCCATGGCCCTCATCAAGTTTGATTTTTTTTTTTGCACTTTGTAGAAAACGTTTTGATCACTTCTGCTCTATACAATTCCCAACCAGCTAGAAACAGATTCCAGGGATCAACATTTAGATTTGTTTTATTACCCATATTCTTTACAATAGAAGCTAAATTATAAATAATAATTTCAATGAATTAATGAAATAATAATTAGGGTCCTGGCAGTTGCAATGTTCTGTTATATTCTTCTCCCATCACCCAACAGAAATCCATAAATCGCATGATAATCAAATGCAGCTAAAAAAATTACAGACACATCATGCATTTGTCAAAATGCAACAAAATGTGTGGCAAATACACATACTACCCTTGCAAATTTACAATAGTGCTATTTACTATTGTGCAAGAGTACTTGATGTTTTTGCTCTGAAGCGAAACATTTTTTTTTATTAAGGACAAAACTACATGATTTCCAGTGAAATGAAAGTTTAAGGAATAGCTTACCCCAAAAACATAAATAAATAAAACTCTCTGGTCCCCACTGGTCATTAGAGATGCACCAATTGACCGGCTAGTGATCGGAATCGGCGATTTTTCTTATGCCCGGCCCAGATCGGTGACCGGCCAGTCAGGCTCACATCTGCCTGATTTCATGACTCGCCAACAGGTTTTGAGAAATCGCCGACAAATGCCCAAAATAAGTGTAGCAGTCACACAGTGTGAATAATCAAAGACGCGATCTGAGAGAATCGTGAGATATTAGGCATGCTAAATATCTGGATTTGTCGGCGATTCAAAATCATGCCGTGTGCAATGTGTTCTGAATGAAAATAACATCCGCGATTACCTACAGCCAATGAGAGAAAGCGTGTGTTTGGCAGTGAGACAAAGTTGTCTGCGATCCTTCTTATTGTAAAGTCATGCAGTGTGAAAACCTGCATTCTTATTTCTACCCGTTTTAAGAGAGCGCACTCTTTGTTATTAAGTTATTGTGAGGCAGTCGTGTAATTAATGTTTAAAAAATTCCTCCATAATAATACTCACTGAGGAAAAGTAGATATTTGTTAGTAAGCTTAGTTATTGTTAGTTAGTTGTTAGTTATATTTTTCTACATTTTCAAGCCCTTTATTTTGTTGTGAGAAGATCTGTAATGTTTATTGATTCATTCTTTATTTTATTATAAAAAAAATAACTATGCTAATGTTAGTTATATACCGGAACCTATTTCATACCTTACAAGCACTTTATTATTTTGTTTTAATTATTTTGTTGTGAGAAGATCCTGTAAAGTTCTCATTATTTTTTTTTAAGTTTAGTTTATTTATTTCATTATAAAATAAATTTAAATGAATATCATATGCTTTCATTACAGTTCTTAAAAAAAAAAAAATCGGGATCGGCCAAAATCGGAATTGGCAGGTCACACTTACTGTAAAATCGGAATCGGCCAAGAAATTTGCAATCGGTGCATCTCTACTGGTCATCCAAGATGTAAAAACATGATCCAAAATACTGCCTTGCCTTGTCTTGTTTGAATCAGGAAAGAAATATGCACAGATCAAGCACCATTTACATGTACTTGTGAAAAAAGCACAAAACAGTTCCAAAAAAAAATATGTCAGTGGCTTTTGATCTGACCTTTTCATCCGTTTTTTATAGATAATTGCCGGAAACAGTAGTTTAAAGTTAAAACTCTTTAATGATGGACTTGGTTCTTACAAAACTGGATCCTACCGATGATGAGGCTGCGAAGGTTCATAAAAAAGTAAAACTCTGAAAGAGACTGCAGATTAGCGTTAATACTGGCAAACTGCACTCCAAGAAAATTGATCTTAAATCTATGAAGATATAAAAATCAATGGAGGTCTGCAAAAACCAGACAAGAGGTGCATATTTTTTCTTTTTTATCTTATTCTCAAAACCAAGAAAATGAGTGCTAATGTTTCATAGATTTCTACTTGCGATAAGCGTTATTAAAGCTTGAATGAAATATAAGAACATTGCAGCCTCGAAAACCTTAGAATGCTTTACAATAACATAAGAAAGCACTAAGAGTACAGCATTATGCATCTATAAGCACTATTCTAATGTGATTATTTGGAGAAAAGAACCACATAAAGCACACGTCTTGGTCTAGGTAGTTTATCTCAATTCACTAGAGTTCACTAGAAGTTATATCTCGAGGTGCATTCATAATTCATAATTTAGGATCATTCACTTTGAACTCACAGAAAACCCAATTACTTGTCAAAAGAAAACAATATGATCATAAAGATAACAGAGTGGCAAAAAAAAAGCTTCCTGGAGGAATCATTTATGAGGTGCATCACAAACACAAATCTGCACGCACACACACAATCAAAGTTACAGTACGTGCTGATGCAGGCACACAAGCTGTTTTTCATTATAGAGTGTAAATTCACACTCCAAAGAATAGTGGAGGAGCAAACACTTGAATGGTAAATGAATTTAAAGATACAGAGTTAATACAATTTCACTTTTTTCAACAACCTATCTTTGATAAAGCTGAATGAATTTGAACCATCTTATACTGTAACATTCAAAATGTAAAATAAACAATTTGTTTTATGGGAAAAATCTATTATATTAGAAAAATGCAAAAAGAAGACTTTTGGAGCCCATTGTATTTTAATAACGCTGACAGCATTGCTTCATGGGTAAGCTGATTTCATATTTGATCATGACCAGATCTGTCCAATCCCAAACACACAGATTACTTTTGATCCCACTAAGATGCTAAGAGAAGTATTATTGTTTGGCGTAATCATATTTGTGCATCCATCATCATTGCTTAAAATCAACAGAAAGATGAAATACTGCAACCTCTGACAGTCCTGTGCAAAATAACATCTTTTTAAAAATTAGTTTTTGATCATTTTGTTGGCTTGATTGGTTTCCTTATGATGCCCTTGAGATTTCACCTAATTACACGGAATGAATGGATTCCTGAATGAAGTCTTCCACTGGGATCCAAACCGTGTTTTCTGCTGCACTAAATTCCAGCGCTTATGTAAGAAACAAGAGAGGCAGACATTTTTGTTCTCACTGAATGTTCATTTGAAATATATTAGCATGAGAAAGACAGGACGCAATGAATTCCTTCGTAAATCTGTGAGCATGGCCTTAAGTTAACCAGCTTCCAGCTTGTGAAATTTTAATTAAGAAGTGCATCCTCACACAAGTCGTGGTAACTCTCAAGGTAACCTGCGGCACAGGCCTGTCTGACTTTCACATCTAATGACTATCCTCATCCCAACAAAGAACAAGCGTTAAACAATTCATCTCAAAAATGAAAAACACTTTGATTTGTGATCTCCCATGACCTGTGATATGAATATGAGTTTTCCGAGACTGACTGGAAACCTCTCCAAATTTCGGAGGAAAGTGAAACCTTCTCGAACTTCAACTTAAACAGAGCGGTGAACCACAAAATGAAGCCTGCCTGCATTGCTTGCAGTAATGTGCACTACTTTATACTCATTAGCACTCATTAACACTTATTAACACTCATTCCCACAAAATCTACAGCTAATGGCTTGATAAACGTAAGTGGAGTGCCTGCGCTAATAGAAAAACTACAAGGGTCGATGCATAAGATTTTACGGATTTACGTGTTGACAAATGTCGCTAAGATCTGCCCTGAAAGTTCACTGATGCAGCTGCAAAACTCACTTATTTCCATAAATGTTAATGACTTTGAACTACGAGCCATTTTCATTTAACATGAAACACAAAAGTTAGTAAATGCATTTGAGAAACTTTTTTAAAGGCAGCAAAAATCATTCCAAATCAATAAAGCACAGTGGTTAGGTAAACAGCCCCCAATCCTTTTACACTCTTTACATTTCCTTTGATTGATTTCCTGAAATCAATGAAAAAAAGCCTTATAAGCTGCGTTCATTGCCTTAATACAATAATTCTCAAATTATTTCAGTTCAAACCTCTTAAACGTACCCTGTGCCAAAGGGGAACGCAGATGTGCAGAGATGTGTTTTGCACTGGGCTCAGCAGGAAATAACGCTCACCGTCCTCTGAGACCTTCACTGAAGCATTAACAATGTGAAGTCCAAGGTCTTGGTGAGGTTATTTCGTGCTGTTCTATTGGTTGTTGGAACATTCTTGGAGCCTATGCACACAGGTTTGATCAAGGCACACTCAATGTTCATGCACAGTTCAGCAAAGTACTTTCAGAAATCATCTACACTTGGCCTTTTTTTTGAGGAAATGTGAGTGGTGCTTGCCTGTGCAAATCTTGCACCCTTAGAGCCAGGGTATTGTAGGCGGTTCCCTCAATGTTGCTATAGTTGCTTATGTCTTTGCTGAATGGCTGTATTTAAAGTCTACACACTCAGAAAAAAGATAAAAAAACAGTCACTGCGATGGAATGCTTAACAGTCTTAATGTTAGTGTCATTATTCAGTTATTACTTTCGTAACTTGTAATGTAATAAAAAATCTCACAACTCAGAAGAGCGAACTATTCTGTCCTATAAGATGTTATTTGTTCGTATTGTGCACCACGCTGTATATCACTTCATTAAAGAGCAGGATCTGCGAGTATGCAACGTGTAAAATCAAAGTACAGTACCAATAAATCACATAACTGGTACTGCGTTTGTTAGCTGGGAAGAATTTGCATTCTTTTCTGGAGCTTATATATAAAGATAGATATATGGTAAGTGGGTTGCATCTTGATGACCATGGGAAAACGTTTTTTTTTACTCCGTATTAACCAATATTAAATGTCAAGTATCGGAATCCTTATTAAAAAAGGTGGATCGGAGCATCCCTGCTTACGATGTCTTAGAAACAAATGAATGAATTAATGAATAAATGCCACTGACTCACTGTGCATTAAGGTTGCTTCTGGGGACAGATGATATTTTGGAGAATATCTTCCTAATCTAACCCATCTGGTTCTCATCAACCAGATAGTAGAGTGCTCCATGACCTCAAATAAGAGAGACAGCCCAAATTGCCATGTTGGGTGTATTCCAGATACCGTTAGAGAGGATTTTGACTATACTTTGCTGTAAGACTACATTATTACCTCAAACATCAGTCTCTGTCAATCATCATCTGCTTGAGGCTATACGCTTCACAAGAGCTTTATAAGAATCAGTAAGGATGGAGAGCTATTTCCAGAGTCTAATAAACGCAATAAATAATAAATATATATGATCAGAGCATAAAAATGCCTCTTGAACATTGTGCAATAGTGGTTTGCATATTTTTGCATTATATAAGTCATTATCCAAGACTGGCTAATATTTTCACATCACAGTGTATAGGTATGAGGGAATTATCACCTATCGTATACAGTTTGCCGGAAGCCTTCAGTAGTATTTCAGTGTCCAAAGTGTTAAATGACTGTTTAGCTGTTGTTCTCGAGGGAAGACACAATTCTTGTGACTGATAGCTTTGTTTTTATGGTTCTGTAGTGGCGCTTTGAGAGTCACTAATCTTGCTTTCCTGCTTTCAGGACTTTGGCTCACACTGGTCCTCAAGAGAGAGAGGCTCAATCCATTGATTCTTTTTACCCCAGTTACTTCCAACCATTAAATATTCATTAACATATGCATTTTACCCAATCTTAGCCAGGGTACTTGCTATTATTAGTCTTTGCCTTTCCAGTTCAGTATTATTCTTGGCCACTATAACTCGGCCTGCATAAGCAAAACGCAGCAGGTTGCAGTAATGCATTGCATGGTTAGTCACCCACCTATTAAAAAAAAAAGAACAAACCCACAGGAAAACCAACTGACACAACACAGAAGTATTTTAAAGGAGCGAGAAAGAAGAAGGTAAAGAAAAACTTTATAGAGCTGTGTGGGCTATGTAAGCCTATTGGCTCTCCACATGAGCATATCCACACACCCGTCATGCTTGAGAACTTGAGTGGAAAGCCTGCTGAAACCTTACAAAATTAGCAGCAAGACAGGAAAGCATGGTGCAAAGTTTTTGCCGCGTCACATCTAGTTAATAGAAAACTTTAGTGTGTATTACAAGATGAGTGCAAGATTGCACTAGACAAAAGTGTTGTAATATTTATGTGTGCCCCCAGTGAAATCTTTTCTCACTCGCAAATCTTTGTAAATGAGTGTCAGTGGATGTGTGGTTCTCAAATGAATGTTTTTCCAGTAATCAGAGCCAGAAGCATCCTGCTTTTACAAGCAAAACATTCTTACAGATTTTAGAGCCATGTGCATTTTGAATGTGATTTTCAAAATAAATTATTTGGGTTTGAAGTTGCCCAATTATCATTGCAGCATTTTTTTTCCAAAATGCTTTGGGGGAAAAAACAACAACAACACTCGCAGTGGAAAGTGTGCCAGTCAAATCAAGTCACACCTCCTGCAGATCAATTGCTTTAAACAGAAAATTCTGTCAGCACCTACCTATCCACATATCACTCAAACCTCCAGAGATATTTTTTCCCTATCACACAAAAAGTGCTGCTGTTATTAAAGTGCCAAAACTGCTTTCCATTCAACAAAATGTATTACGTTCAATTGGAATAAAAAAAAAAAAATGTAAAAAAAACATGATTGACCTAAATTATACAAGGTTTGAAATCCTAACTTATGCATTTATAATTACCAAAATAAATTAACATATATATGTTATATATAATGTCATTAGAATATATATATATATATATATATATATTAGGGGTGGGCATAGATTAATTTTTTTAATCAAGATTAATCTAGATTAAAATGGCTCATTTGAGATCTGTCAAAGGCATTCAGAATTTGTGTGCTACAGGTACCTATTATATTTGAGATATCTGTGTGTCAGTACTGCCATCTTATTATTTATCAACACAATGGCCCAGTTTCACAA
>JAUMHQ010000078.1:10533824-10544079 GCA_032361165.1 Enteromius paludinosus | reverse complement strand
ACGATGGTGTTTGAGACTCACAGTATGTTATGTCCATGTACTGAACTGTTATTATTCAACCATGCCAAGGTAAATTCGGTTTTCCATTCTATGGCACCTTTAAAGCTTTTATTCAGCTAGGATGTGTTAAATTGATAAGAAGTGATGGCAAATATTTATACTGTTATTTTTATTAATGAAAGAATCCTGGAAAAAATTTCTGAAGGATGATTGGAGAAATGACTGAAGGAAATCAGCTTTGCATCACAGAAATAAATTATATTTTCAAGTACAGTATATTAAAACAGAAACCCATTATTTTAAATGGTAAAAATATTTCACAATATTACCTTTTTCCAGTATTTTTTGATCAAATAAATGCAGACTTGGTGAACATAAGAAACATCTTTTAAAAATATTACAAATCATAATACAAAGCCCCCTGAAGGATTCACACTAGTTGGACATCACAGTCCAGTTCCTCCCATAGTAGCTTAACTGGGTTGAGGTCGGGTGATTCAAAATAAAAAAAAAATATTATTTCTGGTCTTCAATGATAATGTCAAGTTACTTTAATGTATCTGCACCAAAAAAATTTTATCCAAAACCACACATTTCAGAATACTAAATATGTTTTCAAATATGTTAGAAAAATCCCATCTCTAGAAGAGAGAGATAAGCAGAGTGGAGGGAGAAAAATTATTTTAAAAGCTTGACAGTTTGACAAGGGGTCACTGATCAGAAGAATGACCAGAGGAGATAATGACTGACCAAAAGTGACAGGAAAATGAATGATGTATGAATGATTGATAGCTCATTCACAGTGTGAAGTAATGATCACATTTGCTTAAATACATTACAGGAATTTAAACCATAGACACTTTTAATACAGAGACATATACAAACAGATATCAGGTGTCTTGAGAACTAAATCTCTGACTAAAACTAAAAACTAAATGCTGCTGGTAAACAAGTTACAAAAACACCCACCTGCCTTTTATTTAGGACATCCTCTAGAGAAAGACCTCTTACTCTGCATACTCTGCATGTTTCGATCATCAGATTGGTCATTAGAGTGACTGATGACCTCACTAATTACAACTCATTTGCTGCTAGACAGTCAAACAAGAAACAATTGTTCGCAATTGCACCGGCCATTTGAACAAATAGGTCGAAAAACAGCTAAACGTTTGACAGGCATAAATTATGTCTCGAATACTCGTGGCCATTTCAAATGCAAGACAAATGCAAATGCGAGGCAAAAATCATTTTCCAAGAAAGACTGCTCCAAGACATAATGTACATGCAGAAAGTTACAGATAACTTTTTTGCATAAAAGAAATATTACTGCAAGATAGACCGGCTTGACTTTGCTTTCAACTTTCCACAGTCACAGCATTAAATCGCACAGCACATCATTGTATTATGAAATCAAAATAACTTTTTCCAGGAAACATACAAGAAAAGTTTCAGCACTAAATGGCTTCATGATGCATACTCCTACGCTTGACAGCACTTATTTTCTGACACCTGAACACCCACTAATTTTCAAAGGTTACCTGTGCTTTACAGAGCTAAACTCAAGGGTCCACATGGCATCGAGAGCTTGATTTAAGATGTGTGAAAACCTCATAGATGGGTTTCAATGGATATCTATCAGTAATGCTGCTGGAAATTTGTGGCATTCAGCATTTGGTCTGAGCATTTGATTCCAAGCCTCAGTTTTACACGCAAAAAAAGCATGTTAGTTTAACAGAGTAGACAAGTTCTGCAGAGGTCGGGATGACCTTTTATGAAATGTCGACGAGGAAACCAGTAAAATAAAAATGTCCTTAAATATGGGATATGCCAAAAGTGCTCTACTGGAAATCATTCAGCCCTTCTCATGAGTCATAGATGTATATTTTTATTGACTCTTTAATTTAGTGAAATTTTATGAATTGGAAAGAAGGAAAGAAGTGGATGAAAGAAGAAAGATGGGGAGACTTGTGAGGGAAGAAAGAGAGAGAGAAAGGAGTTGCCTCTGGGCCCTCTTTATCCTCGTCATGATGCTTTGTAAATTGTGTTTGCTTGTGTGTGTTTGTGTGTGTGTATCCAAGGCCTTTGGGTAGAAAGTGGTCAGATTGTCCTTGCTCTCTTTCAGCGGTTCTAGGTGCTATAAAACCTCTGTGACACACACTCACAAACAAACGCACACTTTCACATCAACCTCTGGGGCTCATGTGGTTGCCAGGGTTACCAATATCAGGCTGATCGTCAGGAATACATGAACATAATACATAATACACAATACTCTTTTTCTGTCCGTAATCCACCATAACACTGAGATAAAGAGCAAGCACCTCATCAAACATGCTTTTTTCTCTGCCGTTAGCAAGCTGGATGTAGAACATGAGGAGCAGGCCTTACTGTCTTTTCACAGATTTTCTACACTTTGCATCATGATTTGAGAGTACATGATTTTGATTTGTCAGTCGTTAGAATAGCTGTTTTGTATGTAGAAGCAAAAGAAAAACTGAAGGCATATTTCACACGAACAATGAACTGCTAAGAGAAAACAAATAGCTTTGAAATAGTAAAATATGTGTTAATAATGCTATCTGGTCCCATGGCATAAACAAAGCTGGGTTCACTTATTAGAGAGACGCGTACATATCACAGCAGTTTCCAAAAGAAATGAACACTAGAGACAGTAAAACTCTGACGCCCTTCAGTCCTTTTCACACAAATCTACAGAGTTTTGATTAATAAAGCGTCTATTTTGTACAATTACTAAAAGAATATCATATTATAACTTTAAAACATTATTAATATGCTGGGATATTTGAAAACTGATGCTTTTGAATGTTAGCATCACACATATCCAGCTTCATATCTACGGATTGTCACTGACGGTAGGTTTGTTCGTAACTCATGGAGTACGGAGATGTACTTGAAAGGCGAGGAGCTCTGGTTCAAATCCCAAATAACTATAATTAGACAAAACAGTTCAAATCTATGTTGAGGGAAGTCAAAATGGCACAGCTGCATCAAGAAATGCGTTTTTATATTAGTTTTGCATTTGTTAACACTATTGGGTTGGATTTGGTGTAGGGCATATTTCCAACGTGATAGAGTATTAGCTTTAAGCGACAGATATTTGAATCCTCAGCTATGTGCTTGTAGCTTTGTATCAACGTAATAAAAACATGCCAAGGTTTACATTTTGAACCTGTGTTTTAGCACCATTCAGTGGACAGTGAAACGTGCAATAAGGTACTGTACGAAAACTTTTTCTATGATTTAGACTATTTAGCTCAACAGTACAACTTTTAAACTCAAATCAAAATTTCACGACCACGTTATGTATGTAAGTGGTGGTATGTATGGTAATTAATCAAACCTATGGTTTTGAGGGGCAACTGGGAGACCTCTGTGTCTCTCTGTCCATACATTGGCCTTGTGTCTGAAAAGCCAAGCTGTGGGGAATCTGACAACTTTAAGAAAACCAATACCTGAATTTCCAATAGACGAACTTTAAATAATACATTAAGAGTTCAGGAATGGCATACAACTTCCGGAACTGAAAATAAGCTGACTCAGTGACAAAAGTTAACAAAAGACTAAAAGTTGGTGAAAGCGACACAATTAAGAGTGGGGCTGCCTGTATGTTTTTCCACAATGTTCTTTTTCAGGGCTGTTCCGTTTTCAAGGCTTTCCATTCATGTGGAGCATCTTGTCACAGTGAAGCTGTAAAAGTGTAAAATGTTTTAATGCACACTGACAGTGTTTTGTCATGGACAAATGCATCAAAACAATCCTTTTATTCTCTGAGTTACCAAGATTTATTTTTTCCTCCAATGAATAGGCTGTGGTTACTTAGTCTGTACTTGGTCAGGGTTCCCCTCTGTCCCATAATTTCTGTCACAATGTCACTTATTTGCACGATTATTCTGGACTTTAATCAACAACCACAATCAGACCACAAAAAGGTTCAGACCAGGAAGGACTAGAATGAATGAAACAATTATTGCTGTGAAAGAAGCTCAACAATTGTTCAATGATGTAAAAAGTAGTGTGCAGTCATTCTCGTTTTCTCACACAAACACACATGCAGCTTGCTTCACAGCTGGGTTCATTCCCTTGGGAGATGGCCATGCTCTGAGGAAATTGCGGAGAGAAAGTTATCGCTATTCTGTCTGTCGTCTCCAAATAGCATCTGTTGTGCACTTAATGTGGTTTCAGGAGTAAAGCTATAGTGGATGGTGTAAGATGCTTCTCTCTCTCTCTATATAAATTCATTCCTGGAGGGGAAAAAAGACTACCAACACCAATCCATTTATTCCCTTCCTTTTTCTTTAAAATACCCTCTTTTTCAATTCCTGCTTAAAATGTATTACTACACACAAGGGAGAGTGTGTAAAGGCCAAAGGTCAAAACTATTGCTGGAAACCCTGCAGCAAAAGTTGCCTTTAATTCACCTTTAAATACCTGTTTTGTTAACCAGAAACAAAAGATTCAAATGGAAACAAATGTTTGTCAATCTCATTTATAATGTTGTAATAAAATGAAATACAACTGTACTAAATTCATGTTGCTGATCGTTTTGTTAGCATCTTATTGTTATAGTGAACAAAATTACTTTCCTGCATTTTTTAAGGCATTAAAACGGAAGCTTATATGTACTGTTTGAATAGAACTGCTGTCAACAACAACTACACACAAAATCTAAAAATAGAATACAAGAAAAAGGAAAAGTACAAGAAAATACAATTATTTGCTGCAATCTCCGCTGCTGTATATACAAGGCAGAGTCAAATCTATATGTGACTTATTCTGTACAGTAGCTAACATAAGGCATATAAAAACGGTTACTTTGACTAAATTGAATTAACTTACTATGCCACTCACAAAAAATATTCACTTGCACTGCTGTAACTTTTACAAATGCCATATTTAGGCCTAAATAGTGAAATGATATTTACACGCATTGTGGCTGCCATTGTGTCAGTGTTTGGCTTTTTTTTGCCTTAATACAAATAAACAACTGGAAAGGCATTATCATCTGCACCATAACCTGCTATCGATGTGTTTTGTTTATGCTGGTTGAATGACTGCTTTCACTTGCTGGGAGAAACATCGGTGTACAGAGACAGCCTATTGTAAATGTGAGACTGAACCAACACACGTAACTCTTTCAATGCGATTTGCTTGCAGCGCACTCGAAAAAGAGAAACATCCCAGACGCAATGTTAATGGCGTCATTAACAACAAGCTGTTCTGTTCAGTTGTATACACGATGTGGATTAATCAGGAAGCGTTGGCGTTTTTACTCCACAAATGAAAATATTCCCAAAGTCAAAGCAAATCCTGTCATTGCCAGTCTTGTAAACACAGTGGCGTTTCTTTCCTGAATTGTTCAGTTTTTGGAATGATTCAGTTGAGTGAATAATTTAAAAAACCCAAAAAGGCAACCACTTGCTGCCACCTACTGGAGCAATGGCTTAAAGGAGGTGTAATGTGGACTTTCTTGCATTCAGAGTTGTTTACACTGTTAAAAAGTTGGATTCTCGTGCTACGCATGGACAAAGTTTAAAAAAAACTATTTGGATACATGACCAAGTATTTTTGTGCCAAAAAGTTTTTCTGATTGTTTGTCTTAATGACGTAGTCGAGGATGGAACTGCTTATATGGGCATTTCCCCCTCGCAAGCAGGTGCCCAGGCAGGTATGGCGAGTAACGTGAAGCTGCAGGCAGGAGACCCGAATCAGACCTGCACTTCCAGACTTGTCGCTTTTTCAGACAGTGCCACCTGCTGTTTGGATAACATTTGTTTAGTAGCGTGTGTACCCTAGTAATGTTGTAATAATTTCCAACATTATAAAATGTTGGCAAGTAGCAACATCGGATTATTCATTAGGTTATTCATTTAATTAAAGCAATTTTTTTTTTCTTTTGGCATAAATCAATGTGACTTCTAATTACACCAACAAATGAATATCCTTTTTTAGTATTTAATTATAGTTTAGATTTATAGTTAGACAAAATTTTGTGTTATTTAATAAGTAAAAACAAAACAAAAACAAAGTTTGGTGTGGGAAAATGACTCAAAGCACTATAATTTTGAATGTAAAAATATAGGGGATAGGTGATGTTCATCACTACTGCATGAACTACTTCCCTCACCCTTGTTTCAAAACAACATGATGCTCTTTTTTTTTTTAACTAAAGAAATCGAGAACATTTTATTTATACCAGAAAATTCTGTGGCAGGCTAATTCTGTAATAATTATGAAAGAAATTACTCGGAATCTACTGCTATAGTTATGAACCTTTTGCATCATGCATTTATTTAAGTGCAGTTAAGAGCGTTCCAGAAACCCCATATGGTTTCCAACTAGAAATGTGACGTCGCCCGGTACGGCGCAGCCGGGGCCCCACCCTGAAGCCACTCCTGGGGTTGGAGCTCGTATGCGAGCCCGCCATCTGCAGGAGGGACTATAAGGAGCCGGTGCTTCGTGGGTTGGGCAGTGGTCGAAGGCGGGGCCTCAGCAACCCAATCCTCGGACACAAACTTAAGATATGAAAAGTAAAGTCCTTTGAACAAAAACACAAAAACAACAACAACCAAATCAAAGTTACCAGTTTTAAAAGACTTGGTAAGCTTCATAAATATAAGTTTGAATAGGACTGGAGACAAATTCTGTTAAGTTCTGATAAATAAAAACAACAGCAAAATAAAAACAGCAAAATCAGTCAATCCTCAATAGCTCCAGTCCAGCAGAGGCCGGTTTTAGTACAAGAATAGTTATTTGTAGTTGAGTGTTCACTAAAATATTATTGTCACAACAGAAAAGAGGAACATAAAAATATATTAAAGTTCTGATAAATAAAATGGTTTAAAAATAGAAACTTTAGATATGAAACTTTAAAGTCCTTTGAACAAAAACACAATAACAACAACAACCAAATCAAAGTTACCAGTAGGGTTTGGCCATGTCGACCAATTTGGCCTCGTACAATGTCTAATGTGAAAAATCATGATGGACGATGGTAACTAAAACAGCAAGCTCCGCCCCACGACTGACAAAAACAACAGTGTTTGCGCAAGCAGATGAGAGAAGACCGCACGCAGGAATGATTGCGCGTGAGTGCTGGAGTTGCGCGCGGATGACATGTCAAGCCCTGTTTCTTCGCATATACATTGGTTTTCCTCTCGCTGAAATTATTTACCGCGCTCGCCAGCATCAGTTGTGCTCTCGCTTATTAATGCCATGGATTTGCCGCCTTAAATTAAGCATGTTTTTCGCAAGCTGGTTGCTGCTGTAGCGGGGACTGGGCGGAGGATCGCGATGCCGGCTCAGCATTGTGATGTCTATCGGCCAACCCTAGTTACCAGTAAGGGTGTTTTGCCTGTTTTTATTTTTTAAATATTAATTTATCAGCCAGTATAACTGCTGATACCCAATAGTTTGGGAAATGCCTAATATCGGCCGGCCGATATATCGGTCGGGCTCTAATGATAACCATAACTGCAAAAAGTACCAGTATGAAATTAATCCATATCACTTGCTCATTTTAAGTTTTCTAAAATAATTCTCGTTTTGTACATGCTGCAACAATAACATTTGTGTTCAGCAAGAGAAGGAAAATCAAACAAGTTTGGAACAACATGAGGGTGAGTAAATGATTTTCATTTTAGAGTAAACCTGTACAAATCCTATGTAAAACACCCTATTTGCATGTAAAATAAATTCATGAATAGCATTTGCTTAATGTTGGAGGTCTGCTGTCAGCATCAGTAAAAATTATTCTGCCCTCCTGAATAACAACTTTAGAAAACATTACATTAACAAAACAATCCCTGCTGGAAAGTGTAAAAAAGACTGAAATCACCAAAAATCATGTTAAAAATAAACTGGAAGGCAAGCAGATGCTGTTAATGTGTTAATTAATTCATCCGTAAGCTCTGTTTTTGCAGATTTAATTAATGGTCTCTTTGGATATTCTCAAAGTTATGTTTTCATGCACACACACCGAACTTTCACTTCAGAAGATCAAGGAAAATCGAATTATGCTTTGACCCCTTTTAAGTCATTCTAAGGTCAATTCTAATCATATTTTCTGTGTTGGTTTTAAGTGAAAATTTGCAGAATGGCTTTCAAAATGTTTGAAAGAGGGCTGAGAGTGCAAGCTCTTAATGGTAGCAGACAACATAACAAAATTAGACAAAATATTTCACAAATCATGAGGCGAGGAACGTGTAGAACCTAGAATTAGCGCTGTTAAAACTCTGCAGTGCTCTCCATTTCAATCCCATTTCTCTCCATTTCAAAGCTGCATGAATAGGACCGAGAGATACAGAAGGAAATCCTTCCGCACATACAGTAAACGCTGAATCCCAACAACCCATTCATTAGCTCCCTGCAGAGCACTTGCAGAGTTTTGAAGGCAGCATGTGACAGGTAAAAATGTACCTCTTCCTGCTCCCTCAACCACTACTCTTGAACGAGAGCAAGATAGCCAAGGCAATGGAGATAATGGAGCATCCTACCAAACTGTCCATTTCCTATTCTGCTGCAGTCACCATTGTGGAGGTCTCCCTGGCAATGGTTGCCAGGTTAAAGGGACAGACGGTGGTTGTGTAGAGAAATGCAAGCATCTGAACGGAGGGGTGGGTAAGCGTGCAAGAGAATAAAAGAGAGGAAGGGGTGATGGTGTGTGCCAGTGAGATAAAGGGAACGGACACGTATATTGGAGAGAGAAGGGTATGTGCGTTTGTGTGTTTGAAAGAGAAAGAAAAGAGTGGTTGGACTGAGTGATTTAGCGGACATGGCGATGGCCTTGCTAAACCTCGTTAATCTTGTTGAGAGCTTCAGCTCTAAATTCCATTAGCACAGGACTGTTTTCTCCTTCTGCTGACCTGAATGATATTAGCAATGTGATGGGTGTTTGTATGCTATGTGTACATGGTCATGTGCAAACTGATGTGTGTGTCTTTCAGTCTGGGATCCTTCAGTTTTATCCACTGGCTGTTGGCTCTAAACAATGACTAATCCTACAGCGGCCTCACTGTTCGTTACCATTCTGAGTCAGAGGTGAGAGAGAGAACGAATGTGGAGACCAACACAGCTGCTCTGCAAACATCATGAATATACACACACACACACTAAACATAGACAGCATAGATTCTTCAATCTATTGCTGAAAGAAATTATTTCATTATGCTGTTCCAAAGAAACCTTAAGACTGCCACTGAGAGATTTCAGTCAAACTTTGACATATTGAACAGTTCATGAAGAGACCAAAAAGAAACTTGAATATTAAACGGGTTAATCCAAGTTTTCTGAAGCAGATCACAGCAAATATGGTTAACAGACTAGTGCTAGTCTTTTAAACATTGGAAAAACAAATGGAAAAATGTACATCTTCAAAATCTTTCTTCTTTGATTAGTTTGCTCGTGCATGTTGCCAAATACTGGGTGCCTTCAACAAACTTTGTGCCAAAAAAAGTAGACTTTCAAAAGTTGCTTTGCTTGAGAACATAGAAAGATACTGTTTTTAGGTTTTGTTTCATATGGTTTAGTTAGTTTGGCATCAAATACAGTGTGATTTCTGGTTATCAAGATCTGGCAGCAACAGCACATTTCTCTGCATGGGCAACTTTGTTATACTTCAATAATAAAAATGGAATTTATAGTAATCTTATTCCAAAGTTCTGTTACAAAACTCTAATTGGCACAGTCCGAAAGGATAGGTTTTAACTCAATCTGATATAATGACATCATCATTCATATTCACTTACCTTTCAAAGTAAAAAAAACATTCACAGACAAATCCAAATTACATCCTGTGGCTCGTGACGATACATTGATGTCTTAAGACACGAAACGAAACGTCTCGGGCTCGCGCTTTGGCGTAGGATACGCAAACGCTGTTCACAACAGATCACTTCCGGTGTTTGCGTATCCGGCGTGCGCGTATTCAAAGCGCCAGTTCAAAACAGATCACTTCCGGGTTTGCGTATCCTACGCCAAAGCGCGTACACATGTAACGTGCCTCATGCTGAGCACGAGCCTGAGATGGTTTTGACATGGTTGTCTATCAGAGGTAAAAAATTATATAAATACTGTTCAGTTTCTCAAAAAAAAAAAACGATTGTTACGTGTCTTAAGACATCAATGTATCGTCACGAGCCACAGGGTGTAATTTGGATTTATCTGTGAATGGTTTTTTTTACTTTGAAAGGTTTGGTGCCCATCCACTTCCATTAAATGACTACCAGACTGCCACGGT
>JAUMHQ010000078.1:10515004-10529502 GCA_032361165.1 Enteromius paludinosus | reverse complement strand
TTGTAGTCATTTGTGCTAGACAGTGCCAGTCTGTTGTTGGCGTAATAAAGACCCTAAAGAACACTCCTCCTTTGTATATTCTCCCTCCATCTGATGCATCTCAGGCAATTATAGAGTAATTAAAAAAAAATGAATTTAACTAGTAATATTACTAATAATGTAACTAGTTACTTTCTCCAGGGAGTAATAAAGTAATGTAGGGAGAGAGAGAGAGAGGCGGCAGCGCAGCTGAAGACTTCTGCGTTTACATGCACGCAGTAATCCTGCCGCAAATCCCCAGCAAAAGTAATTATCATGTATGTGTCAATGCAAAAATAAATCAATAGGAAGACATTTGCATTATTCTCATAAACAAGTGTTTTCTGAGTACTGGCACAAAGATGAATTTCCTGATTCTCCATCTCCGCATAACGCGTCTTTAAAGAGAAGTAATTTTTACCGATTATTTAATTTAATGAATTCGTTTTTGTTTTCGATTTTTTTTTATTTCGTTAAGTGGTAATTTAAAGCTTTTTATTAATATATTTATCATGTCTTTTTCGCTGAGTTTCGTCTCATTTTGTGAAGCGCTGTTCCAGACGAGAAGGCTGAACATGCTTGTATTCTTTATTTTATAAAATCAGGTTTACTGTCAGTGCACACAAATAAAAGTAGACCCTTTACAGTTCTGAATTACGTATTACTCCTACCTTTATCAGAGAAAATTAAGCCGAAGGCTATAAAATCCAAGTGCTGGTTGGTGCCTCTCTGCAGAACGCGCTTTATAGCATCACTCTCTCTCTGCACAAACCATCAAGACGAACATTTATTCTTTTACTGTTTAATGTTTAAATATTGTTATGTTTGAACTGTTTTAGCATGCCTATCGATTTTTTTAAGGCAAGTGGTGATGATTTGAGAAGGCTAAACTGACCAGTCATATTTTATGATCAGCTCATGGCTGTCGCTCGCCGCTTGGCACAGTACTTTAAAAAACACAAACTTATATTTAACAAACAAATGGACACAGGCCAGGCTCGGGCCTGAGCGTCTCGGGCCAGGGTCGGGCTCGGGCCTAAATTTGAGACTCTTGCATGGCTCTAGTCTACAATTTTCAGCATAGGTGCATTTCCACTGTGAGAGACAGAATCTAAAAAGAAAAATCCAGAAATCACATTGTATGATTTTTTTACAATTTATTTGTGAATTACTGTGTCAAATAAGTATTTGATCACTTGCTTATCAGACCTGTTATTTAGCTTTTAAATAGTCCAGCTACACTCTGCTAAGGTTTCTAAATTAGTAGCACCTGTTTGAGGTTGTTAGCTGTCATAAAGACACCTGTGCACCCCACAGTCAGCCAAAGTCTATCATCCCAATAATACCATATCTACAGTGAAGCATGGGGCTGGAAGCATCATGCTCTGGGGGTATTTTTCTGCACAGGGGATAGAGCGACTGCACTGTAATAAGCAAAGGATGAACTGGCCATGTATTGTGACATATTGAGCTAAAACCTCCTTCCCTCAGTCAGAGTGTGACGGCGAGGGGGGTTTGTGATTTAAAGTTAATTGGGAAAATCCGACTACGCCACCCTAGGAAATAACCCAGGGAAAATACTTAACCACTTGACTTAATTTAAACACACAGGTTCGATTCCCTCTAAGAAGTAGGCAGGAGGCGTGAATCATGAATCCAAAAGTTAATATTTATTAATGCAATAGTAAAGATCTCTTGAAACAGAATTAATTTTATAAAACAAACATTACCAAGAGAGCTGAGGTTCAATGGCTGAAGCTTTAGCGTGGTCTATAACGGAGCACACTTCCACACACACACACACCACAGTGCACTATGATCACACTATCAGACACTCCAAGTGTAGCACAGCACACAATCGAGAAGAACCACCACCACAAAAGGAAGACCAGTCTGCCAGGAACCTCAGCTTCTGTAATAAACCAAAAAAAAACATTACACAATAGTTAAATGATTCAACAAACTTCTTTGGACCGCTAATCTTAAAATGCCCCTATTATGCCTTTTCAAATATGATCTTTCATGCAGTGTGTCATGTAGCTGTATGTGAACATAAATTATCTGCAAAGTTGGGACGCCGACAGTGTACAATAAATGAAGTTATTGTCTATCAAAAAAAAAGAAGAATAATCGGCACACATTCGCCTAAACGAGTCGTCAGCAATCAAAATTTATTTTCTGTTATGGCCACACGTCACGAAGAAACATTTGCATAATGTCCACCCACGTTCTACGTCACAACAACTTGTTATGGCAATGGACGTTTCGTTTTCCAACATGCTGTAGCGGTAGAACATTCTTAAATGAAAAAACAAAATAATGAAAATAAACTTCAGTTTACCACGCCGGCAGAAATCAGTCAAGAAAATAAAGGAAAAATTAAACAACAAAAGAACAAAACATACAACCAGACATGCACTTGAAGCAGGGCACTATAATGTCACAGCACAGAATAAGCAGTACCCAGATCGGTGAAGAAACAGCAGCGTCTTTAACGCCGTACAACGCGGCAGCACTAATGTTGGTCAAGTTCAATGGCAGCGTCTTCAAAAGCATACAGGCAGCAGCCTTAACAGCGCCCAAACTAACGCACATCAATTGGACTATCAAACGAGAGGGATTTTCCGTTCAAATCTCACGTAACTAGAACACATAAGAGGGTACAGGTTTCATCAAAGCCATATCTCACCGTATATAAAACACATAACCGCTGGGAATTACAAAGAGAAATTTACCCTGAAAAACCATGTTCAAACAGCTGCAACAAACACCGCAACAAAAGGTAGGGGAATACAGGATATGAAGCATCCCAGGTAGCAACCAATCATCCATTAAATTGGTAGGTACCTCATTCTAATTGGTTGTTGCTACTGTCATTCATCTGACCTCACTACAAGAGCATTGAAGATGGGTCATGGCTGGGTCTTCCAACATGACAATGACCCAAAGCACACAGCCAGGAAAACCAAGGAATGGCTCCAAAAGAAGCATATCAAGGTTCTGGAGTGGCCTAGCCAGTCTCCAGACCTAAATCCGGAGCTGAAACCCTGTGTTGCTCAGCGACAGCCCTGAAGCATGACAGATGTAAAGAAGATCTACTGTATATGGAGGACTGGGCCAAAATCCCTCCTGCAGTGTGTGCAACCTGGGTAAGAACTACAGGAACTATTTGACCTCTGTAATTGTTAACAAAGGCTTCTGTACCAAATATTAAACATTTTTGACTCAAGTGATCAAATACTTATTTGACACAGTAATTCCCAAATAAATTGTTCAAAAATCATACAATGTGATTTCCGGATTTGTCTTTTTAGATTCTGTCTCTCACAGTGGAAATGCACCTATGCTGAAAATTGTAGACCCCTCCATGATTTCTAAGTAAGAGAACTTAAATACTTATTGACCTCACTGTATTTGAACAGGTCTTAATCTACTATCTGAGACTGCCAACAATTGTCTCTGGCTGTAAATGATCTCTTTCTATACAAATTTACCCATATTTAATGCATACAGTACTATTCGAAAGAAGAAACAGATGGTCTTTTGCTATAAAAAACATATTTCCTTTTAGGCCACACAGCTCTGAAATAGCTCTCTTGTGTTTAAAATAAAGTAATATTGCCTCCAGTCACATTTGTAAACTTTAAGTTCAAAGGTGCATTTCGTTGTGGGATATAGTGTACCACGCAGTGTGTTATTTAGAATATTTCCATATAGTGCACAGTAGAGATACTGCATAAATTCAGTCTGATGGGATTGTTTTCCCCGCACTAAACCACTGCCCAAGTATGATGCTTTGCAGACTCAGTCTGTCAAACTGAATTGAAGGAATATCGATCTGTGAACTGGTCCAACGGCTCAAATATGATGAATGTTGATGATATTTCACCGGAGGACATTATACTTGGTAAACCTTGAAATGGTTGGAGTGGAGCATTCTGCTCATTTTAGCGTATTTCAAAGTTAAATTGTTGGGAAAACCAGCTTCTTGTAGACTTTTAAACCAGTTGTCACAGCTTTGCTATCAAACGCATAGTAAATATAATATGTTTGGTGTGAAATAGTGTCAAAATACCAATTTAGCGCAGTGTAACGCTAAATCCTGTTTGTAAATTCCTTTCAAGAGTAGATATTTTGTTCTCTGTTGGTGCTTCAATAAGAGTGTAATAATTTTCCTCCTGTTTCAAATTATCGGCAGGTTTTTTAATTTCCTGGCTCCGGCTATTGTGCGGTAGAGAGCAAACTCAAGGTCTGAGGGGAGTCTGTTCATTTTGGGAGATAAACAAACATATTGAAGGCCAGCAGCACAGGTAAATAATTTTGTTTGAAGTTATTCGCTTGTAATCTTTTGTTTTCCTTAGTTGCAGATTAGGCAGTCTATCAGTGGAAGGTCCACTTGAATGACATTAAATGCTGGAATCATGCTGTGCTTCAATTTACATGTGCAAAATTAATGTTGTGCTATTTGAAAATGGTTTGCAATTATAAGTTGCTGAGAGTTACATAAATTGAGTTTGGTTATCATTGATGTCAAGGCTGATGTATAACATGTTTTTTTAATTAACATTTTCAGTTTAGGTTAATATTCATTAAATGTCTAAGGGAAGGTGTTTATTTTATGTGGTGTGATGGATTACCAAGTTTTGACCATTTCTAATTACATTTTTGTTTAAATGATCCTGTTGTCTGACTAATTAATAATAAAAAAATCAAATTTTTCATTCAGTCCCTCAAAGAATATGAGCTCATAAAGCTGCATGCATAGCATAACTAAAAAAAGATTAACATTATATATTCTTAAACGTGCCTTAAACTGCAAAGTTGTTTTTCAGGTATTCATATTTTTAAAGGTAATTTTACTCACCAAGGCTAATAATATAATATCACTCTTTTTTTTTTTTTTTTTTAAAGAAACAATAGAAATGTTTTGTACTGTTATAAATGTCTTACTTAAATACAACTCTTACTTTTGGATATATCTTACTCATTCCAGGAGGTATTCTTACAGTTTGAATAGTACTATAAATATATAAATGACTTAAAGTACAAAAAAGTGCACAAACAAAACATTAAGATTTGTTCTCAAAACCTTTGAAGGCTTTTTATGCTCATCTCCATTATACATTTATTTATTTTTTATTATAAAGATATACGAAAAGGGATTTTGGGAGATTTACAGTAACCAATAGAACAGCATAAAAAAACACATTAAGTGTGGTCTACTGCAGTCTCTCCGCATTACAGCAACCCTGCTGTTCTTCTCCTGGGTTTTCTCACTAGAAGCTGTTTGTTAGAAAGCCGATTTGTCACCCCAGCTATGCTGTGAGCATCATTAGCAGAGGTCGACAGCTCTCTGACTCGCCTGGTTTCATGGTTGAATTCTCCTTCTCCACATGACTCTCTCTCTCATTTAGGACTCGGGATAAAATCATGCTTTGGTAGAGCCACTGGTGATGAATGACCAGGCTTAGAAGAAAGATAGCAGTATGCAAGATGGGTAGGTTACAGAAAGGGGTTATTATAATTCCAAAGGACGATATGGCTTAGGTAGGAAATGGCTGCTTGGGTGTGGTGCAAAAATCTTTAGCTGTGCATCAAGTCAGAGATATTGTGGAAATCCAGCATAATGCACTGCACCGTCAGCTGAAAATGACAAGTTCTACCATAGTGCTGGATTTATAAAGTAACACATTTTTGTCATTTGCATCTCCATATGTGTGACTTATCTAGTAAACGTGTTCTGTAGCTCACCTGGTAGAGCAATGCAGATCACTCGGTTGTAAAACTCCTGTGAAACATGACTCACAACATTCCACAAAAGAGCTCAGAGCCTTGAATCAGGAAGCTAAAATGGCATGATTTCTTTAACAAATGTGTTTGTATCTCTTTTGTTAAAAACATAAGTTGACCTGAAAGGGCATATTTGCTGTTAAATTACATCCGAGATGTAAAGCTTGCATGTGAGCATGCATGATTATGCAACAATCATAAACGCACTGAGAGCAATGTTGGTAATAAATGTAATTGTTTCACTATATAGGACCTCACCAGGAGACAGCCACAGACATGAAGTATCACCAAGGACAACGGTTTTTACCTTGAAATCATCTTTATTTTTCTTCTGAAGAAAAAAGTCATCTACATCTTGGAATGTAGAGTCTGGGTTAACTAACACAAAGCAATATGGGTGAGCTACTATAATAATGAGTGCTATCAGCAAGCATAGTTCAGTCTTCACAATGTTCAGAATCATCATTGTAAAACAAGTCCTAGTATACCTAGCCAACACATGCTCATTCAATCTATTCCTCTTGCTAATTCATTGAGAACACCACAAAAACATCTTCAAGGAAACCTTATTCTCACCTCAGGCTTTAAAAGGAATGCAGCCAAGTGACAGCTTGCCTCACCATCGACTTGGTAGAAAATGTTTGGTTCTCTTTTTCTTTCTCTTTGTCCGTCTTCTCTCTTTCACTCTCTCTGTCATTCTCTTAGTCTTTTAGCCCTTGCTTCGCTGTGTCCTCCAGCACTGGAGAATATAGTAAAAAAGGAAGAAAAACAGAATCTGAAATTGCATGGAGCTTGAGGTAAATACAATGAGACAGAGCAGCTTCTTCTTTCGCATCACTGGCTGCTTACAAAACAGTTTGAATGATCAATTCTGACAGAATGTGTGTTTCCTAATTCCAGTTTTCACTCTCTTTTCTCTTTCCAGCCCATATGGCAATGCAAATATGCAGAATATACTGTATGATGTCTTGAATTTGGAAACTACATTACAGTGACTATAATTGATTGACATGATTGAAGTTTAATAATGTTAATTATTTCCCATTAACATTATTTCCTTTTGACAATGTCAGGAAAAGAATAATCACTTTTTTTCTTCTTCTTCTTTTTCAAAATGGCTCTTACTTTGCATGTATATAGTTCAGTGTCATAGATAGTCTTTACTCTGTTCAGTCTTGTTCTCTGAGGTTTGACCAGTGAGAAGCAAAAAGAAAAACAAATCAAACAAAAGTGTGTTGCTTTGTAAAGTACGTTCTCTCCTGGGAGAACCCGGTTATTTTCTTGCAGAGTCTTAGCTGAGAGCATTAAAGTAAAAAAACAAAAACAAAAAACAATAATCAAGGAGAAAATGTTTACACTTAAAAGGACAGTTTACCAATAAATTAACATTCTGTCATTATTGACTCACATTCATGTCATTGCAATCCTACATGCCTTTTTTTACAGTTCGCTTTCTAAATAAATGAACATTCTGGCACAATTGACTCATGTCATTGGAATCCTATAAACCTATATCTTTCTTCAACTAACACAAAAGGAGATATTGATCAAAACTGAGCAAGCTGCCTTTTCCTTGCGATGAAAATGAACAGTGACCACGACTGTCCATGGACAAAAGCAGCTTTGACATTCATCAAAACCTTTACTTTAAAATTTTTTTTGAGAGTTTTAGACATTTTAAAGCAATGTTGAGGGTAAAGGAATATAGCTTGAATCTTAAAAACACAAATCATTGACTCTTTCACTGGGAAGTGAATTATTTATGCACAACATGTTCTTTCATCAATGTTTCAATAAATGAGTATACTGTACTACACTGGCTGCTCTCTAAGTCGATTTTCCACAGTTGGCGCTTACTGCTGATCCATCTTTATAATGGTCAATTTGTACTTGTAAATTCCTTTACTATTGTTATCTTCTCAACAAACTGTGCATTTTATAACTGGGTCAAGCTGCAGCAGGTTATAAAATGATATGCAACCTGACCTTTGACTCCTAGTTTATATCGACTTGTACACTGCATCATGATGGGAGTCTAAATGGCAACAGGATTAAAGATTTTTGAAACTTCAATACCAGAACGTCCGTTTAAAGAGGCGAGAGGATGGGGTGTCACTGTAGTAATCCTAAATGCCTATGAAGAGAGCTGACACCCTCATAATGCGAGCTGGGACTTCGATAATAATGTCTTTAGGAGGCTCTCACACACACAGCGTAATCCTCCTTTGATTGATGGAGGGAGGCCAGCGTGCTCATTGATCAAAACTCCCTCCTGCTCCGTTTGGCCTGAGACTGCGGCTGAGAATTAGTCAACAGAGGAGCAAGAGAGTGAACTAACCAAATAAGATGATGAAGATTTGATTCTCTCGTTCTCCATGTCTCTATGCATCTTTTTTGCTCTTTATCTCTTGAGTTCAATCTCTCTCTCTTTCTCGGCGGGATTCTGATGATGAGATAACTTAAGAGTGGTGTCCTTTTTTCCGGTTTGAATGCCTCATGAGCGGCTTTCATAGCGCTGCAAGCCTCTTCAGTTGCAGCTTCCTTAGCTGCATAATCACAAGCTATTGCCTGCAGGTTAAATAGATGCTTCTGTTTTTCTATAGCCAGATATCAGCTTATATCAGCAGTCGAGTGGAGCTAGACAAGACGAGACATGAATGAGTAATAATAATACTAACCTCTTGGAACCTGATCAATCTGGAGTGCATTGACTGGTATGAACACTGTGGCATGCGGAGGAATTCTGAAAATTTTGCAATGTTCATTCATTCATTCATTTATTCATTCATACATTCATTTAATTCAAACCAGTTAATTAATATTCAGTTTTTAATCAATTTTATTCATTAATGTATATTTATTTTAGTATTTTTATTCTAATAGAAATTCAGTCAAATGTTCAACCTAGGCACATTTGGAAATATGTGCTTCCTCATACATTTCTGCAAAACTAAAAAAACGTACCTATAAATACGAATTGCTGCTGTTTCAAGTTGAAATGAACTAGAGAGGCAGTAAAACTCCTACAACTTTTATTCCTTTTCACACAGAAGTATGGTTTACAAGTACATTAAAGGAACCCTGCTAAAAAAACTGGTTTAAGCTGGTTTATGCTGGTCTTTTTGCTGGTGTATGCTGGTCCTTTGCCAGCACGTGACCAGCATAACCCAGCAAAAGACCAGCAAAAACCAGCATCCCAGCATCAAAACATACCTAACCAGCAGTGTTGGGGGTAACGCATTACAAGTAATGCGAGTTATGTAATAATATAACTTTTTCCTAGTAACTAGTAAAATAACGCATTACTTTTTAATTTTAGAGTAATATAACAGAGTTACTTTTTCCAAATGCATTACTTTTAAAAGTAACTTTCCCCAACACTGCTAACCAGCATATGCTGTTTTTTTTTAGCAGGGAATTTTGATTAATAAAGGCAAATTTTCACAAAATTATTTGCAGAATGTATTGTTATGAAGTTTTTAACATCCTGCACGATTTGAAACTGATACTTTTGAACATTGTCGCCACACAGCTTCATATATATGTGTTTTTTAACTTAGGCGATGAAAAGCACCGGTTTGAATCCTGTGTAAAACGGTTCAACAAAGCACCTCAAATCAGTGCAAGGAAGTTAAAATAGCATGGCTGCGTCAGCGAATTTATTTTTCAATTACTTTTGCATTTGGTAACACTATTAGGTAGGTTTAGGTTTGGTGTAGGGGATATTTCCAACATGAGAATTAATATTTAGGGAAACTCACTGGATATTTGAATTCGGAACGGCATTATAAAACACTGCAATACGTACCTGTACCAACCTAATACAAACGTGCCACAGTTATGTATTAAATGTGTGTTTTAGCGCCACTCACTTTCACTTTAAAACTAGGGCTACACGTGCAGTAAGGCACATATTTCCAATGAGCCTTGGTTGTAAATTGTATTCCTATTACTAATTTGACTTTATTATTCATGTATTATATTGTTTTAGTATATTATTGCATTCAGTACATCAAAGGAATTTATGCATTTTAGTAAAAAAAGTGTAGCTTTCATGTTTTACTCCTTCCTGATGTTTGCATAAAATTTGCATACTATTAGTCACCCGACTAAGTTGCTATACTGTAATAGACTCGTTTGTTCAGGAATACATTATTCAACATTTATATTAGAAACATCATTGTTAATGTGCTTCATTTATCACAAGCCATTTGTCAGCACTTGCCAGTCTGTTCACTATACTGCTTTAGATGATTTGACAACAATGTACAGCATTGCTTTTGTACTATCATTTTTGGTATAAATTCAGCGACTGCTGCGCACAAGGAGCCAGCAGGTGCAAAATGTTTCAAGTAAATGCATTGCAAAGGTCATCCTTTTGTCTGGAATTGCAGAGTCATTGAAATTGTCCTTTGCAACAAATCAGTCTTCACTATTATTTACTTTATCGACCAAACTCAAAGCCAAAGTCTACGTGAAAGGCATGTTTCATTGATCACGACTCTTTTAACTCACTGCAGGGGGGTAAGACAGAAAATATTCAAGTAGGTTAAAAATCTATTTTTAGATTTTAGTCAACCAGTGCAGAACAAAAGAGAGAAATCAAATAACCACAGCCCAGGCTGCAAAATAGATGTGATGTTTGGCTGTTTCTAACTTTATTTTCTGATGCCGGTACCACAAAAGTGCATCATAATGCAAAGAGCGATGGCTCACAAGTGTTTTTGCAAATAAAACGTGTTCACAACGATCAAGAGAAATGCACTTTGCACTTGTTGTCTAGAGTAATTAACACTATGGTGCTTGTATCAGATGCTCCAGGGCACGGGCATCATTGGGGACTGTTTTAGTCTGAATCATGTAAAGTGAGGTGTGAAATTAAAGTCTTGCAATGTCAAACCCCTCTCCTTGACTTCCCTGTTCCCCTTTCCCTATCCTTCTCTTCTGTTTCCCCCCATTTCACCTCACACGCAGCCCAGCATAAACTGATTATTGGAAAACTCAATAGCTTTGTGGGCTATAATTATCTTTTCATTACGGAGGTGTTGTTTTATTCACCGTGAGCTCCACGTACAGACAGCAGGATGAGCTCATGAAAATTCATCAGCTTCTTAACTTGCAGAGCACATGCAGAGGTTTTTAAAAACATTATTATTCTAGTCAGGCTTCCAAATGAAAAAGCCAGACCAAGTTGCTAATACCTGGATGAGAGGCTTCGAGTCTCTTGGTGAAAAACGTTGTAGATTCTTAAACAGACACGCGGAGTGGGATAGCGGCGTATCTTTTTCGTGTCAGGGGGTTAAGTGTCTTGTGTGCTAATGCAGCTTATGAATTGCAAAAAGTATAAAGGGTCACGCCCAAGGGCAAAGATGAATGTGGGGTTTGTGTTTGATCTTTGGCTGAAGTAAATGCGAGATATTTCTGAAGCATCTTAATCTGTTGGGTTTTGAACATTTGTAGGAAAATCACAGGTGTTTATAGCAGGGGAGGGGGGAGGGGGGTGGTCAATCTTGTCCCGAGTTATTTAATGACCTTTGGAGGGGTTGACAATTTAAAGAGAAGCACAAAAATAGTAAAGTATTTTGGACAAAAAAAATTGGACATGAATTATCAAATGTATTAGTTTCAAGTGGTAGCTAGTGGGGTAAAGTGTGCCAGCGATAGTAAGCTTTGCATCCAAATGCAGCAATTACTTGGGTCTTGGTAGAAAAAAAAAATGGGTTTGGGGGATGGAGTATGAGGGAGTGCTGAGAGAGAAACAGAAAGATTTTCCCCCTGAATACTGGACTGAAGAAGCTGCTGCCTGAAATAGGGATATTGATATTTCCCTGCCATCTTGATGGATGAAATATGGAATAAATACCACATAATTATCTAATAAATACCTCATAATTCAACCTACCCTTAACAGATTTTTTTTTTAAATTTGAATTTGTTGTGATTTTTGGAAATAAACGTAACTAACTTTTAACAGAGTAACTGAAATTTGAGATGAAACATTGTCAGTTGCTTGTCTCTTTTCAGTTACTTAAAAGTAAGTCCAAAATAAGTCCAAACAAAGCCTCAGCAGAAGGATCTGTGTTTCTAAGCAGCGCAAAATAGTGACGTTCTGACTGCATCACCCTTTTTGAGTGAATCATTTCAGTACAGTACATTCTGTATATGGTTGGTATGAATGGAATTCACCATGTTGCGACTATCACATGACCTATATATCAGCATCAGTTGCACCACTTCACTGCCTTTTATAATTCTTCACCCATGGGATAGTAAAATGTCAATCGAATGCATATGGAATCTCAGTGGAAATAGGTCATCCAGGTACTTTTCACCCACTGTTTTGGAATTTAAAGTCAGGCATACTTCTCTTTTAGACTGAACTGTTGCATAATTGGACTAGCAATATTGGCTGTATCTTATTTTTATCTAATTTCTAGAAGAAATGTGTATAAAATGGCACAACTTGCCCCAATCTCCTTTAAGATGTCTGTTGAAAAATCCTCTCGAAATATCTTTTCACCAATTGATTGCACAATGAGGAAGATAATTAGAGAAAACACACAGCTCTGCAGAATTACATGAACGTCTCTCTGTGCTGCATGAAGACAGAGCCTAACCCTCATCTATTGAACCGAGGCCCCCGTTAATTGCAGGCACCAGATCTCACAGGGACAGTATCAATCCTTGGCTATTAAAATGGGATTCTATAGGCACTCCTCACCTTTAAAAAGTGATATTCCGGACCACAGTTACAAATGAGGAACACAACAGCATGGGGATCATATTAAAACATGAACTGAGGCATCTGATTTTAACATGATGAAAACCACACATACCTTCAAAATTGGTTATGTGTGCCAGGTTCCTGTTATTTATTTATTTATTTATTACTTCGCATTGAATTCCTGCCAAAAAGGGGTATTACTGTATGGAAGGGAGTCGGAAATAAATTTTCAGAGGCAGTTGTTCAATCTCTTACACCGCTTCCATTCTTAATCCATTGACGTGACAGAACACAAACAGAGCAGGGCGAGATTTTCAAAACAACAATCGCTAGGTGTGATGTCCCCTACCATTATCCAGTCATGTGGTGAGATAAACATTAGATTAACGCAATCCGATGTGATCAGGTCTTTGGTGTCCCTGATTAGCCTAATTCACCATATGTTTAAGTAATGAACCCATGTGTTAATTACGTGTTTATTCATACATCTAGGGGTTTACAGAGCAAAAATTATGCAATCAAGATTCATGATACAGCTGTTATAATGCACTGAGAACACAGAATTCCTCCATATTTACACCATACTATTGAGCTCTATTTTTCTTAGAGGGCAAAGTTAAAAAATGATACTATTTTTGTGATTTGCGCGGCACAGAAATTAAAACTTTCATTTAAGCTGTTGATATTTTACTGTAAAATAAGAAGCCTACTTCCTACTAATTGGACAAAATTATTAAAATGTATCCATATTGTTAACTTCATTAACAACAGCTAATCTCAGATAAGAAAACTAGAATTTAGTTGATGTCCTCTCAATCTGAACAAACTTTTTAAACTTAACTTCACCTCACTCCATCAGTCCGAGATTAAATATACAGATAGAACAAGCTCTTTGTTTAATTAATAGGCTGAATCAGCAGTCAAGGAAAATCTTATCTATGAATTCAGTCCAACATCCAAGTCAGTTCAGCTGTACAAATTCGTACCATATTAATATTCCTTTTTCATGTTCATTTTTATTCTGATCAATCATTTATGGAATTCTGCAATAATTCATTAACTTATTATTTTGCTCTACTACATATTTTACCTGCCATTTTTCTGCGATCATATGATTTTGTGTCTGATAAAAATCTTGCTCCGAGACAAAAAAGTCCCATTTATCTTGTGTGTTTGTCTGAACTGGAGCCAAACTCTGCAGGACAGCTACCCGTCTCTCCCAGTGTTGAATACAGTACAATTAAAAAATAATTAAGCAACTAAAATCCTTTGTGACTGTATACAGAACAATCCACACGGTACTTCAGGGCTTACTCAAAAAGAACAAACTTTTTTATGAAATAAAATGTAATAGCCTCATGGTAACAATGTGCAGACATTCATTGTTCATGCTGTTTATCTGCAGCATTGTGTTACTTGCTAAACTCCCACCTGCCCATTTTCCTTTTGTTGCAGTGTCCCTGTGATGCAATGATTTGTATTGTGTTGTCAGATAATATTTACAGTACATTGAGTGCAAGCTCATAAAAATGCTGTTTGACGATTTAGTTCTTCATAATGCCACTGTTTAATAAATGTTGAGAAGTAAAAGGCACCATGATGCATTCTTACTAATAGGTTTATAACTCGAACTCAACACTACAGTATGATAAAAAGCATAGTGTATATACTATATATATCTATATATATTAGTGGTGGGCCGTTATCGCGCAATAACAAAAATATCGCCGTTAATCTATTGACAAAGTTGGGTTGGAGTCTATACTACAAGCTATGTTGACTTTCACCTTTAGCGTGGATGTATAGCCGAATTACACCGTAGCCTTATTCGGACGGGACTAGTTTTCTAAACTACTGTACGTGTGAGCTTCGATCCTTATCACCTGTCTTCCGTGATCTTCATATACCGTTTGGAATGCGTTGGTATTAGATGTACTGCGCGCTGACAGACTTGCGTGTCACGTGC
>JAUMHQ010000078.1:10497392-10514904 GCA_032361165.1 Enteromius paludinosus | reverse complement strand
GGTTTAAACTAAGCCATGTTTGTGAAACTGGGCCATTGTGTTGATAAATAATAAGATGGCAGTACTGACACACAGATTTCTCAAATATAATAGGTAGCATTCTGAATGCATTTGACAGATCTCAAATGAGCCATTTCAATCTAGATTAATCTAGATTAATTTCAAAAGTAATCTAGATTAATCTAGGTTAAAAAAAATAATCTATGCCCACCCCTAATATATATAAATAAAAATATGCTGAATGGTAAAATATTGAAATACCGTACATTTAAAAAACACCAAATAAAATAACAGTGATGATAACTGAAAAGTCAGCAAACCTTTCACAACAGCTGCATAATTTATTCATATTGTAAATACCCATCCATGTGGCACATCACTGTTTTCGAACTCACTGATGGTCACCGCATTGTATCACTTCTCATTTGCATACAGATGAGTTGCATTGGCAACAAAATCACCGGCTCTAATTGAAAATGAAGAATATTCGGTCGCTTTGTAGTCAGTGTGACCCAACCAGCACAGTATGTGATAAATTACAATTCCTTTTTACAGTATAGATGTCATACATCTACCTCATATGCTCAGGATGTGATAAATGGCACTGAAGCAGAAACAAACATGTTCTGTGTGTATAAATCCCACATAGTCTTTTCCACTTAACTAAAAAAAAAAAAAACAGCATTTTTGGTGCTCATTTATCCTGTTATATAGAAAGAAGCTTTTATTTACAGATGAGTGTAATCATCTCTCATTGAAATTTAATTGCGCGTAAAAACCACAAAGGTGTCTTGTGGTCTTTTGCATGGATTTCATCCCACGAGCTTGACTGAAGTGGAACGTGCTGCCATTGTGAACCTTGACTCTGAAGTGTTTCAGAAGAAAGGCTGGAAGAGAGCATCTCTAATGTGGCTCAGAATCGACTGCTGGTCTGCAGGCAGGAGACCCTGGAGAGCCGAGACACTTCTTGCTCGCATCAGCACCTCTAATTTCCCTCTCTCCACATTAACTTGTTCTCAGACTGACACCTTATCCCCTCACACATGGCCCTTGCTGAGACCTGAGAAGCGAGGAGGACCTTCACAGAGTTTAGTTCCTTTCTTATTGATGGGCTTGCTGAGATCTGGAATTGCCTTTGGTGTACTGTGTGTGTGTGAAAGTGCATATGATGGCAGCTTTTCACATTTATAACTCTTCAGTCAAGCATAACTTCAGAAATCTCCTTTGGGGTAATTCATATGTAAAAAAAAAAGTCAAAAAGGGGGAAAAACTGATATAGAATAAGAGCGGGAAACACACACACACATGCACGAGAAGACCCCTGGGGTCTCACAGTTTGTAGACCTCCTAATGCTGGTTTTCACTGCTGCTGTGTCAGATATGATAAACGTTAAAGGGAGCTAGTGGCATAGAAAATCTGACTTGTTTTAAGAATAAAATCTTTTTTTGCTATTCTTATCAGACTGCAGTGCTGCAGCAAATTGACTATGTTTGTATGCATATTAGAGTTCTTATTGACACTTTGGGTTTAATCTTCATGCTTGAATTACCAAGTATAGCATACTGTACATACTCAGTGTAACTAATTACACTGTAAAACCTATTATTTGATTTTCTTATAAGATTATTTTTAATTCATGCATTTATGACCTCGAGGTAGATTATTGTAATGCTTTATTGTGTGGTTGTTCTGCACGTTTGATAAATAGACTACAGCTGGTTCAAAATGCAATAGCTGGTCCTTACTAGAACCAGGAAGCATGAGCAGTACTGTCAACACTGCACTGGCTGCCAATCAAACATCGTATAGATTTTAAAATCTTGTTAATTACTTATAAAGCCCTGAATTGCTAGCTCCTCAGTACTTGAGCCCTCCGCATCCGCTGCTCAAATCCATTAAAGGATTGTAAGGCTGCATTAATTAGATCAGCCGGAACCGGGAACACCCCCCTAAACACACAATGTACTCGTTACATTGTAAAAGAATGGCATCTATGCTAATATTAGTCTGCAGCAGAACAGCAGGGTCTCTTATTCGGTTCCTCAGCCCGTATCCAGATCAGATGGTGTATCAGAGATGATCTTCATCGGAAACCAAAACACCTAGATGAGCCCTGTGGACAGATCACCGGAACCAAATGGACACAAACACACACACTATAAGTCCTTTGCACAATCTGACATGCATTACAAATTTAACTGGAAATTAGGTGCTGGGCGTCCGGCCAGAGGAGAACTGGCCCCAAATGAGTCTGGTTTTTCACAAGGTTTTTTCCCCATTCTCTCATGGATGGGGTTTTGGTTCCTTGCCGCTGTCGCCTCTGGCTTGCTTAGTTGGGGACACCTGATTTCTAGTGATTATCGTTATTTTGATTACAGAGACAGTTTCTGCATTTGATAAATAAATAGTTTCATTCTCGTCATTATACATTACCATCACTCTGTTCTCCTAGTTGATAATGTTCAATGCTTTGCTACAATCAGTATTGTTAATAGCGCTATATAAATAAAAGTGATTGATTGATTGATTGATTGATGTGGTTTAGAATGCCTCATACACTATCATACAAATGTTTAGAGTCAGTTTGTTTTATGTTGTTGAGCAAGGCTGCATTTTTTTTATTTAAAAATACAGTAAAAATAGTTTTATTGTGAACTATTTATGCAAGTTTGCAGTGTCACACAATTGCTATTATCTGGATCAGAAAAAGACATTTTAAAGACATTTTGTGTGTGTGTGTGTGTGTAAAACATGATTCGTTTTTTTAGGGTTTTATATGAATACAAAGTTCAAAGCATTTATTTTAAATATAAATATTAGTTTAAAAGTCTTTCTGTCAATTGTTTGATCAATTGAATGGATTCTTCTTTAATATAAATATACAATTCTTTCAAAAAACGATCTGACCCAACTAACTGACTAACTGAACTTGCAGATTTAATATCCAGAAGCAAAGTAGGTTGTAAATGCATTGCAGATTTAAAAAACCCCAAAACAAAACAAAATCTTTTAAAATAAAAGCACAGGATTACTGTACTGTAGATATAAAATGAGAAAATATCAAAGTAAAAAAATGCTGTGGCGGAAATCACACATTCATGTGAACTGCACCTTCTGCAGACACTTTAAACTAAAAAATTCTGCCATTATCAACCCCTCCGGTCGCTTCAACCTTGTACAGAATCTTTCTTGTGGAACAAAATGTCAAACCTTCATGTTTCCATACAAAATGCAGGCAAAATTACAGGCTGTCAAGTTTGGGTGTACTTCCATTCTTCTAAAAACTGTATACCATCCTACTCTATAAAGAGCTTCTGTATTATAAACCCTTGGCATTGAGAGTGCCATTCTCTACCAGCTACTATTTTTCCTTTACACAATAGTAGTTTCCAATCCAATGGCATTACAAACCTCTTACCTGAACCCTCTCAGGACACTGCTTGTTATCTTGTGACTGTGCAATTCAATGCGACTGCTGGTGCAACTCTTTCCCCAGGAGAAGAAACGAAGACAACATGAAAGAGGGAAACACACTTAAAGCCACATTCCCAAGTCCCAGGGGTTTAAAAGAGAGAGGTAGGAGTGAGTGAATAACTGTACAGAGAGACACAGATATATTGCTGAATGGGCACTGCAGGTATAATGGGAATTCGTATAAGGCCTTTCTTGGGTTTTTTCCTCCTTCGTTAATTGATTCCAACTCCATTGAGTGTTCCCTATGAAATCGATATAATATATCTATTTACTGTTTGCATGTGCATGTGTTGGAGGTGCCTTTGTGCTGGCTATCCCATCATGCCACACTGTGAGGATTAGTAAACTACAGATGTGCCCAGCAGCACTGATCACATTTCAGGAAAATGCCGAATAACGAAGTGTCCTTCCAAAATACTAAGAGTGGAATCTGAAAGAGAAGAAAGGGATAAAGAGAGAAAACACGGGAAAGGATTGGAAGAGAAATGGGGGAGAAATGAGCATCAGCTGTAATTGGCTGATAGTTATGGCATCTGACCTTGGGTGTACAAAAACAAACTTTTCAATGGTAGTGTACAGAAATTGTATTCAGAACATAGCCAATGCAGTGCCAGTTTGTGGCAGAATGAGGGGACTGCTTTCAAACTTTAAAAAATAATATTTTTGTCTTTGGTTTAAATAAGGTAACATCCTTTATGTAACAGTTAAAGCAATTTGCAGAAATTCATTTATTTGCCAGGCAAATTTATAGCACATTCTTAACTATCTCCTATTAAAAGCCTACAAAACCTAATTGGAGCCTTATTGACCTGATTCTATCCAGGCCTGTAATTTTGCTTAATCTGGGAGTTGAGCAGCTTTCAGGGTTGAGGAAAGAGGATTTTACAAGGGAACATCCATCGGAATGAAAGCGCAGCTTGTGTTGATTACTGAATTAAAAGATGCGGTGGGATTTGCTTGTCAGTTCTGCTGTAAAATATTACATAATTACAGGCAAACAAAGAACAGTCTCATTTCATACTTAATATCGGATGTGTTTCCTGGTTTATTCAGGGACATTTATTTATTTTGTGCCTACATCTGAGCCATTTATTTAATGTATTTCCTAAAAATACGTCCAATTACATTTAGGAATTTTTTGAATTGCACCAGTGCCGTGGCAGAGAGAGCAGATCAATTTTTAGGTACATGATGAGACGAATGAAATACTCACATGTCACAGGAGAGCATGTCAGTAATCCTGTCAGGGCAGGCAAAGGGGTGGAAAAGGAGATAATGCTTTTTCCCTTTCTCATTTCCCTGGTTATTTATACTGAAACATTTATATGCGCCCGAAAATGGACAGTGGGTGCTACATTGGCTCTATGATATCTTGCCAAACATAAAACCCCTAAAATCATTCTGCTTTGATGTATTAAAATGTCTAATGCATGCATATATTTCCGTATTGTATAACCTCTTATAACCTAAATAACAGTAAGAGTGCAGTTACGTTGAATCCATCTTATTTATGTTTACATTTAAATTCAAGTGACAGAAAAATAAAGGCAGTGCGTTTCTGCTGAGATTCACTTTATAAGTTCTGCTTCAGCTCTAATCCTCACTAAATCTGCACAGATCCATCATTACCATATGCAAAAAAGAAAGTGCTAGCAGAACTGAACTCGATGTTGATGCATTATTAAGTGGAACACAGTTCATTTTCTATCAACCCTGGACTTGGACATTTAGTCTTGGTAGACCTTTGACTGTCAACATCTTTTGACATGATCATTTTTTCATGTCACTCTATGTGACGGGTTTCTAAGAGAAAGCTGGATTGACCTACTGTAGCTTTCACTAAGTAGCAAACAATGCTTTGTACTTTGTACTCTTTCAGCTTCCTTTCCATTCATGTAAATAAACTCAGTGATTCAGTGTTTCAATTACTGAAAAATGTTGAGAACAATCACTGCTGTTTGATCTATCTTGTCGTAATAAACACCCCCATGTCATCTGAAATCATTTCTGATGATTTGCTTCAAACTTTTTAATATTTAATAATTTGTGCAAAATAGCTGCCTTCACATTTTTTTCCTCTTGCTTGGCTAAAAAAAAAAAAAAAATCACAAAAAATGCTTTGAGAGTTTGCCAAAGCATTCACTGGCATCTTTTTTGAACACTGCGTTTGGATGCCTAAAGTACATCCTGTCAAAATCCAGAGATCTTAATAAAAACAAAATTAGTCAAACTCCTTGTGTACATTTGTGCTTGGTAAAAAAAGCTCTTTCTGGCAGACTTCTGATATGTCATTGTCCATAATGTACATGTCCATCTACACGCAAACGTCTGACACCACAAATGTCAGAGATGTCAAAGCATTCAAAAGATGTTGGGAAAAGGGCAGACTTTTGTTCACAAGGAAGCAGAACAAAATGAAACATGTAAGATTACATTCTGATGGGATTGATTCTCAGCTGACACATTTAGGCCATTCAGAGTGAAACCTTTGACAAGTGGCTGGACTATTTATCCATTATTGTTATATTCACTTTTTCATTAGGTTATTTACATATCCTTAAACACAATTCAATTTCAATGAATTTAGAAAATCAAACAAATTCTCATTTTCTGCATCCCAGACATCCAAATTTGTCATTGACCCTCTTACCATTGTTCCATTTCGGTAACAATATGTCATACTGCAGACTCCTCACACCCTGCCAGGCTGTGCTAAAACAAGTTTGACTAGTGTGTATGTGTTTGTTTGTGTGTATCCTTGAGTTCTAAACATGTCCCTGTTGCCCTGCTGTGCTGATAATATCTGAACTGATACTAAGCATCCAGGACTCTGCAGGAGGTGGAGAAAATGTTCATCCCATGCAGAGAAGAAGCCTGTTTGATCTCCATATTCTCCATCCACTGGAAGTCAGATGGTCCGTTGCCATAAGAGACATTAAACATGTTGGGTTAAGGTCATAAACGCATTGAGGAAGTGAAAGTAATACACAGTTTTTTTGTAGTTCTTAGTTTATCTGACACAATCCTTTAACAAATACTAAAGATATAAATAATGTGAATGCTGGATGTGCCAACCATCTCAGTCACCTTTACGAAACAACATTATTTTTCATCTAGGAGTGACACAGACAATATTATCAGCTGCCAAACTGATTCACATTCAAGATCTGGACATCTGGAATGTCACACAAGGTCCCAACCTTGACGGATTTAACGTTTGTTAGACATTCTGAATTCAATTAGCTTTTTTTCAAGGAAAAATCCCCACTGGAATTTATGTAGCAGGTCACGTAACATTTTCTAAAACGAAATGACTGAAGTATTGACAACAGAGCTATTTCATCAAGTCTAGAAAATGGTTTCCAAGCACAATTTAGCTTGTTATGCTGACTGATGTTTATAGCATTTATCTTCTAGAAACATTGACTCCTGGACAAATGATAAAACGAAGGGGCGATTTTAAAGAGGTTTTCCTGGCTAAGTCTAACAATTTGATTTAATGGGAATAATGAGAACAATCTGTAAGATCTTGATGGTCGTGTTGGGCGTGGAAACTAATGGAAATTGAAATCTATATGGAGGAAACTGCCTGGCTAAGCTATTTCAAGACAAAAATAATGGGAAAGGTAACCTTTGCCTTGCTGAATTTAGAAACTAACAAGTCTGACCTTCAGAGACCATTCATGTGCTGCTATAGCATCAGTTATGAATGTGAATTTTGTTATGTGTTTACTCATTTGATAACTCTTCAGAGGCAAAATCCTAAAAACGTGTGTTTATGCTATTACAATTAAATCTGGAAATAATTTATTCCACATTTTATTGTAGAAGAATAGCCCCTTCGACAGGAAGACCAACGTGAAAAGATCTTTTCTGAAATAGGCTGATGAAATGCTGTAACCTTCACTCTTCTGCTTGGTTAATTAATTAAAATGAGCTAAAGCAAGACATTTCTTAAGCATTTTATCACAATTTTAATTCCATTATGTTTAATCCAATTAAATTATTCAATTGGAAGTTGACTAAATCTTTTTGTGTTGGCATCTGAAACTTAATAGATTTCTGGTTCCCAGCATGCTTTCCAAGAGACCCAATTTAGAGATAAAATATCACTTAATTCTGACATTTTCTGTGTTTTTCAGTAACTTGCTATTATTTAATGTTCAGATTTATGGATGTTTAGAGGGCTTTTTGTTATGCTGAAGTTGTTGCAGTTAGTAGTATGCTGGAGAGCAGAGCTTGAGCCTCGGTTGTAGGCGGCTACATGACAGCTATGGAACTTTAGCATTGATCAATTGCTGTGCTGAGACCAGTGCAGTGGCCACTTCTTTTTAATTTTCTTCTCCAACACATTACATCTGGTAAAAGAAAAAGTTATAGTGTGTGAACATAGGCTGTGCTGGTTATTTTTGTCTTAAGATTAATTGGATCATTGAGTGAATTGTTTTCATGAGGAATTCACAGAAGGCCCGTTCACACCAAGAAAGATAACTATATCATCATCCACACCAATGCAGTAATATGCTGTTATATTATAACTACATGCTACAGTTTTATTGTCTACCACTTTAACCCCTGGTTTCACAGACAAAGCTTAAGCCTAGTCCTAAATGTAAATCTGAGCTGTTTCAACTCAAATAAACTTGCACTGACTGATCTTAAAATATGTCAGTGCCTTTGTTTTGGCTCAAGATGCACCCCAGTAATGTTTTTTTTTTAGTATTTTTAATTCCATACAATTTTTTTCCTACTGTGGAAGTCAGTGGTGACCAAAACAGCCTGGTTACAAACTTTTTTCAAAATATCTTCCTTTATGTTATGTTAGTTCCTTTATGTTAATAAAGAAATTCACACAGGTTTGGAACTACTTAAGGGGTAGTAAATGATGACAGAATTTTTTTTTTGGTGAAATATTCATTTAAGCTCAGTCAAGTCTGCTACATCTCTCAATGTTGTTTTGTTTATCAGTTATTGTGATTGCTGTGATATTGTTTCCTGTTTTAAATTTAGATTGATTTTTAAAAATGTCGATATCATTATATGAACGGGCCTTAAAGGGATAGTTCACAAAAAAAATAAAAAAATCTGTCATTAATTACTTATCCTCATGTTATTTCTTTGTGCATAAAAAGTATTCTCATACTGTAGCTTCATACAATGATGGTTGAAACACTGACGTCACATGTACTATTTTATTGATATTCCAACTACCTTTCTGGACCTTTAACATAGTAGTTCCCTTGTTGTCTATGGAGAGTCAGAAAGCTTTCGGATTTCATCTTTATTTGTTTCCCATTCAAGGTCTTACAGGTTTGGAACATCATGAGAGAGAGTAATTACTTACAGAATTGTTATTTTTGGGTGCACTAAGCATTAAGCCAAATAAAACTAATGGCATCTCATCAAATTAAAATAAAGAAAATGAAATGTTTTCACTGCATGACTTTTCAAAACTGTATGACATCCTTTTTTCTTTCACAAAATAAAATGTATATTCAAAAAATAAAAATAAAATTTTGTTCATACAATGAAGGTCACGGAGATCCACTGACTTTCATTGTACGTACAAAAACAGTTACTGTAAAACATTTGTTAGAATATCATCTTTTGGACTGTATTTTTGCGTGAACTATCCCTTTAAGACCTCCAGGAGCCTACATACCAGACTGGAACAGATTCTTTCCATTTCAGTGTGCCTTATGCATCAGATGGTCAGTGAACAGGCTGTGGGTGGTTTGTGAGTCTGAGACTTGCACCAGTGTGAGTGGTCTTTACCCAGGCTCAGTTCTGTGTGATTGTCCAGCTGTCTTAGTACTAACTGACCGGAGTCTTGAGAGGTTGAGTCATGGCAGTGAGAATGCTGGGTTTGTCAATCACCCATAACTCATTCCTACAGCAACCTGGAGACAAGATCCGCCTCTGCACCCAGACGATTTATCATCACACCATCACAAAGATTGGTAGCATAGCGGAGGAGGTGGAAATCGACCGACATAAGTTTTGATGACTCGTTACAAGTTTGTGTCACAAATCATAGAAAGTGTCCACACAACTATGTCATATCTTTGTGCTACTCTGCCTGTTTTTTCTATTTTTGGGTGGAAAAATACCCTTGAGAGAATATTCTGCAGAATATCGACTTTAATAAAATATTCTCCCTCACTCATATGTTCAGTGTAAGCAGATTGCCATGACTTTGGTCACTGTGGTCAATATTTTATACTTTTGGGGAGCTTTCTCCATTCTCATATTTCTGTAAGACGTTTGATGGTCTTGTGGGGATTGACCTGTGCAGTGAACAGCAACAGACCCTTCTTCATGTTGTCCCTGAAGACAAATGGAGGTCACTTGTGGCAGATTTATACTCTCTTTGTCTGAATGTGAGCACACGTGTGACCGAGCATCTCAGATTGCCTGACACACAAAAAAATATCGCTGTCCACAGAAATCCTCTCACTTGCAACTGCAGAGCACCTGGATATTATAGCGGTTTGTCTTGCCCAGTTTGTAACATGCACTATTTCTGAATCAAATGTACAGAATGGGGCATAAAACATGTTTCTTATTCAATGAATGGTCGGAGTGAAATGTGGAGCTTGCTTAACCTTGAAATGTTGACTGTCAACCTTAGGGGGTCAAATTAAATTTTACATGAGGTTAATTTAGCCTAAATTAAGCTGTCACTCATTAGGCGTGATTGGGACCAAATGCTGGTCCAAATGCTGGTTTATATAGTAACCTTAAAAGTAATTTATTCCTGCGATGACAACACTGAATTTTCAGCAGTCTAGTGTCACATGATCCTTCAGAAATTATTTTAATATTCTGATTTAATGGCTGATTTTGCTAAATGCAGTCATCGTTATAATATTTGTAAAAATGTAGGTAAATTGAAGACTACTCTTTTTCTGTTATTAACTTTTATCTTATGTTTACTGTACTGTTAAAGGGGTCCATAATATGTTGTTATTTTTTAAAGTGTATCAAAATATAAAATATTAATGGAAAATGTTTTCTGCTTTACTTTCCTTCACAGCTTTTAGTCTTATTACAGACAAAATGCAATTTGCAAGTTCTGCAATTAAGAATTTTTTTTTTTTTATAAAAATAGCTAAATCTAATTGGTAAACAAATAATCAAAGACTCACTGAGTGCTAAATCAAGCTTTATGCTTCATACCTTTATGATTTGAATCATGAACGCTTGGATAATTGTCATATACTCTTTCATATGAGTTAGGGTAATGATCACCATCCTGAAAAACTTGACCTTATTTACCAAGAATCTGTCATCTATTCCTCTTCATCTTCTTGCCATTTCACATTCATTGAAATTATGGAGAGATGGCACTATATTAAAGTCATATGAGTTATACCCTTTAGACAACCGCTGTGATTTCCATCCATTTCCTTCTGGTTACAACAAAATTTTATTCAGTGAGAGAGTTACTGCTGATGTACTACAGTATCTCTCACTCTGTCCGGTACAGCGGTGGTATAGTTGGGTAGAAGGCTGTCTGTTTTTACTTTAAGTCTTTCTGTTTGAGCCAGGAGGCACAGATAAAGGGGAAGATAATTTAGAGCTCAGAATTTTTAGAGCTCAATTTCCTAGAAGTCTAAAACTGGGGCACGACTACTTATTTGTGTTTCTTTCAGACAGTCTTCCAATAAAGTGGAAGTACTGTCTGTATCTGCAACATTAGTTTGGCAAAATCAATATAAGCTGGACTTATGCGCTAAACAAAAAAAGTACCATAGTACGATTCACAGTATATATCATTGTTTTGATACTAGATCCAGCAACAGTGTGCTGCTGTTCAGTCAGTGTGTCATGGAGCTAAATGTTAAAGTAATAGTTCACCCAAATAATTTACATTTGATGTTTGTTACCCTGAGGGCTTCCAAGATGTAGGTGACTTTGTTTCTTTAGTAAAACACAAACAAAGTTTTTTTTTACTCAAACCGTTCCAGTCATATAGTAGAAGTCAGGTCAACTTGATTTTGCCAGGTAAGACATGATCCTGGATCAATATCTTTTGTTGATCCTGGATCTACATTACTCTCCAAAAATATAAAGTTAAATAAAGTTATATAAAGGATGTTGATCCAGGAACATCTTGTACTTGGCAAAATCACGCTCACCAAATGGAGGTCTTAAGACACGAAACAATTGGTCTGTTCAAAGTCCGACTGTCCTGAGCGTTTACAACAGCCAGCATATGACTTATCTTCATCTTCTTCTTCTTTGTCTTATCACTTTATGGTGGATTTTTGTTTGTTTTCATCTTACCATGTGTGACCTATTTTTTTCTCTCGTTTATTGTTACTATATGTTGAGGTGTGTGTGGTTCATTATCCTCATTAGTTACCCTTTATTAGTTGTATTCTTTTCAGTGTTTGGTTTTCCGGTCTCGTCTGTGTGTAAATGTTGATATGCTACCCTTCTTGTTGTAAACGCTCTGTGTGGATGATTAAAAATGATTAATTGTGATTTCTCATCTTCGTGCATTGATTCCCTTCACCAAACCATGACAAACGCACTGATACATGAGATTTACATGAAATATGTTTCAATGCACTCATTTTAGTCACATTTAGTCATTTTGTTAAAAAAAACCTCAGATCTACCTACAGTACAGTACCCTTAATTAATTATAGACTTTACATACTGTATAAAAGCAAGACTCCAACAGATGATAAATCTGCTTCACTTAAAGCCCCAGTTGCATTGTGGTTATGCATTATGCAGGATTAGATGTTCTGCAATGCAAAAGCGCTTCTATGTGAAGATTGTGGGCCTATGATCCACTTAGCTCTGATTGCTGTTTTCTTCAGGTGCTTCCTAACATCTGGACTGTATGGTGGAAGGATGCAAATGAGTTTCTGCAGTACACAATGGGTCAAACTCACCAAAGCATTCAGGGCTTTGAAATATGCCTCTGAAGGGAGTGTGGATGGTCTCAGCGGTAGACACTCTCGCATATACTGTAGACTTGATTGCTGTCTCTTGTCAGAAAGGTGATAGTTTGAGCATCGCCTCTGTTCTCAGAAGTATTCACAGTTATAGAGAAAGAGTTTTATCAGCTCTTTATGTAACACCTAAGTACATTTTTATGAGGATTACAAAAGCTGGTACATTTACAAACGGACGATTGAAAGAAGCAACACTCAACAAGCAACTCTCCTTCTTTTTTTCTTCACCGAGCAATTTGCAAAAGATAAACTGTGCTCAGTTACAGTCAAGATACTATCATTACCTCTGGCTATTTCAAACTCCTGCTATGTCCTGTCCTCATGGAAAAGAATACATCAGCAAAGTGATTTACTCTGGAACTAGGCAATCACGGTATAAAAATAGGACAAATTGACTCTCTCATCAATCCAAACAGACAGACACCTCTCAGCGTAGGGTTAACTGCAGAGACTTTTTCATCAGTAATTCCCTACAGCATGCCTGTATACCGCTCTGAGCTGCCTTGTGCTCAGGTTTGTGTTGAGTAGCATCCTACAGATACCAAGGTCCATATCCTTCAGCATGAGTTATGAATCACAAAATGACCCTGTAGGAACAATGTTTAATTGTTCTCCATTTACGGTTCAGTTGTTTGGGGTCAGTATGATTTTTATTTATCAGTGAGGATGCATTAAATTGATCAAAACTGTGATTTAATAATCAACCTTAAGTTAAAATAATAGTTGAAATAAAATAAAATGATTGCCGATTAGTTCATCCTGAAAAGTTTCACAGTTTCCACAAAAATATTAATCATCACAACTATGGTGAAAGGTGAAAAAATAAGTATTTCTTGAGCACCAAGCAAGCATAATTGACATGGAAAACTGGCTGCTGGAAATTCAGCTTTTCTATCACAGGAAAATATTGCATAATAAAATACACAAAATACCCTTTTTTATTTCCAAATAATACTTATTTGCACAATATACTGTTTTAATTATTAAATGTATTTTGAACAACTGACCTGAAATCTTTTTTTTTTGGTCCCAACCAGAAATGATTATTATATATTCACTCTGATGCCGTTACATATCAGTATGACTTCTTTTTTTCTGTGGAACATAAGATTATTTTCCTTTTTTATTTTCTAATAAGAAAATATCCAGCCCAGCTTCAGCAGCATGTATCATACTTACTTGCTCTTAGTTATTCCTTCACATCCACCCTTCTTCCCTTTATTCTGACTTTGACCTTACTCTAGCGTGAAGACAAAAACTTTACTCGATCAATCTCTACAACTATAATTAATTGATTATTAAGTGATGTCCCTTTTGACATTATAAGTGCATTGACCCATACTATGTTAAAATTCACTTCATGATGCTGCTGCTGCAATGCAAAATTCTGGCTTTCGGTATTAAAAACATGCATAGTTTAATGAGGCAGATAGGAATGATAGCGCAATCTCTTGGGTTTAATATAGAGGTAGAAGTCTAGTGTTCATCAAAATTCGACCACTTATTCTCTGTCTCAGAGAACACGGAATAAGTTCATTCATAGACCAATTACACAAGCCCTCTGAGGAAACAGACGCAGAGGTGCTGGGTGTGTAAAATGCGGCATTTCTTCAAATTTCTTCAGCTTCTACTTTAACTTTTTTTTATTAGTTTAGATTAATGACTTTGTCAGCGAACATCCAACAGACTATACATTTATTGCATTTCTACCATTTTTATATACCCTGAACTCCAAAAACAGCATTGAAACTGTAAATGTTTAATGTTTATTTTAAACTTGATTTTGATTATGTAATAAGATAAGGGAGAGAGATTTAAAGGGATGTTCATACAAAAAAAAGACAGTAGAAATCTGCTCATGTTGCACATGCTATATTACTATACATGTAGCCAGTTCATTTAGACTCTATTTGTATTCACACCTGTATCAGCTCTCAGCCTCAAGTCTATAGGGAATAAACAAACTCTCACACACCTGCTTTCTAGCAAAACAGCTCAGTATCATGTCAAAAATGGCAATACATCAAATGCCAGATCTAATATTATACAAAGGATTCTTTTAATCACCCGGTGTGATTTCCTTTTATAAGTACAACTTGACTATAGAGAAACCATCTGTGTGAGCGTAAGAAGAGAAGTGTGTAACATAAGGATTAAGATCTTTCTCTGGGTAAGAACAATGATGTAGTTGAACGCCTCTGCGCTTCTCAACACAAACCCTGAAAAGGGCTTCAGTGAACTGAAATGTGGATTGGATCAGTCTTCAGTGCACACAGCATGAAGAAAGTATCTATGTACCTGTCTATCAGTCTGTCTATTGGGGATTCAGTGATTCAAGGTTTTTACGGTTCGGTACATGTTGTTTTGGTATGCTTTGGTTTGAGTGGAGAGGGAAGTATTTTAAAGGATTACCCCCCCCCCAAAAAATTACAATTTTGTCATTAATCACTTACCCCAATGCAGTTAAAACCATTGTTCATCCTCAGAATACAATTGAAGATGTGCTGTTGATAAACAAATTTCGGGAGGAGCGCTGACGCAGGATTAGGCGCAGCTGGAACCGCTTTTCCTAATCAATCTAATCATCATCTCATCCAATCAAATTCATAAGCATTCCCCTTAAATAAGCCCGTTTCCTGCCCTTCCCCATCTCGTTACGAATCCCTCCTGTCACCCCTCTTTCTGCGTCTTCCTACTGGGGGCATGCGGAGTTCGAGAGGGATGCTGAGCTCAGCCCTCGCTAGGGTTCAATCAACTAGGGCTTGGTGTTCGCCGACCACCCGGCTCGCTCCCTGGATAGCATGCCAAATACGCTTTAATTGTTTATTATAAGGAAGCGCAAACTTGTTAAATTTTGGATGAAAACCAGAAAGTTTGTGACTAGGTTCAGAAAAGTATAAAATACATTGTCAAAATAGTGGTTCATTCTGTATTTTATGAAGGCAGTTTAATTTACTTAATTTCACTTCATAATATTTACATAATGTGGACATTGAAGTGAATGTAATAGAAGAACCCATATTGCATAAAGTTTCTTGAAAGCGGTGAGGCTGATCACAGGTCTTAAAGGTCATCAAGGTGTTGATGTCCTTAAGAATATATATTTGCAGTGTATAAGTAACAAAAACCATCTCAATAAGTCACAAACAGGTCGATTTTGGCCTGCTTAATTACTATTTATGTGCCTCTCTTCTATTTGGCCTGTTTTTTTCAAATCAAATGTAACAACGTCGCAAAGCGCTAGCTGGATGCAAAACAAAGGGAAGACAAGATTCCAGATTCGGCTTCATAATCTACATAATTCAGCCTCAAATTAGAAATATGATCTAATGATCGCATACCCGAGGCCACTACCAGACAAAAAAACGACGACAGCTGTGGTTAAACGCGATAAAACGAGTGGACCGGACAGAAACAATCGTCAAAAATGCATGAGTTTGCACAGTTCTTCAAAATGGGACCTTTAACATCAAAAAACGTATCTGTTTATTCACAAAACCATTAGACAAAACATATTTAAAATAAAATTCCAATTAATTCTTATTAACATATGGAGATAAACAAATATCTTCTTTGGTGATACTTTATATTCTTTACCAAAGCATATCTTTTACGTAGCTTGAGCTGCTTCTCCTCAAAATGTTTGTGTCCTGTGTTAACAGTAATATCTCCCACCTTTTCTGTCTATAACACTGGAACTAATATCAAAAATATAAGAAATAATTATGCCTAAACATCAGAGTGTTTCCTTTTTAATCAGGAATGCATTCAGACTTGTAACCATTACACTGTGTCATTAATTTACAAACATCAGCATAGTTATTTAGTAAGTGTTGTGTAATTAATTTATCAGGCTGGTTAAAACTGGATTTCATAATGCAATTCAGATACACAACATTATTGAAGTTCACAAGCAGTGTCATCGCTCTGCCGCAAAGCTATTACAAGAGGACAAGAGGAAAGCTATTTATAGAGGATATATTACTGTCAGACAGTCAGTTGAACTGATATACAGTAAATGCATAGACATTTATATAGGATGCATGATAACGAACCTTGCCCTTGAAGAGTTACTTGGCATATTTTATGGACATAAACACACATGCATGCTCTAATTAGATTTTTTCCCCTCACATTCACAGTTAAGAGTTTGATGAGGAAATGACCGTGGTACTTGATGAAGTGTTGCTGTGGAGAAGGCCAGCACCTTCACTTTCACAATGAAGCTGTGATTTACTTACCATGCTCAGCGTGCTGTTAATGGCTGCGAGGGACATAGTCAAATGTCATTATGTCTCACTCCTTCTATCTCTCTTTCTTTTCAACCTTCAGAAAAGTTTCTTCATCATCTAATAAGGATTCGTGTACTTTCTCAGTTAGTCCTTAACTGGCTTTTTTTGTGTATGGTATTTTCAATGCTAAATTAAATGTAAAGTGTGAGTGTAAAAAGAAGGCCTCTGGTATTTAGATATAAAGATCACTTCATATTCATTATTTAACAGAACTACATATTCTCATAGATCAAACAGCGATTTAAAAGGGAGCTGATTCTTGCCTCCCTGGCATAAGATTTTTTTAAAAATAAATACAAATGAATTTGTTTTATGTCTATGGAACATATTATTACAATGGGGAGAGGTGCTAAATCTTTTGTAAGTGAATCAGGCACACCTCTACGTTGTGAACCACAACACAGTATAATGCATAACGTTAATGTATAATGCGTTAAACATCGTTTATCATTACTTAAACTAACAAGACAGACAGACAGTCAAGCTGCATCAATCACAATGTTTAGACTACATCAGGTCCACAGCTGAACAACAGAACTATAGAAACGTAAGTTAGACTGTTACCAAGACATGTGCAGGGTTGTTCAACAACATAACGTATACAAATACATATTATGAACGATCGCTAGAAAATGCAATCGTCAATTATTAATCATACGTACAGGTACAAGTTCAGAGGAGCAAGCCGTGTCCATGTAAACTGGGAACTGATCCATCTTTTAAGACCAAGCGTTTGGTGAATATCGCGTTGTACTCCAAGATTGGAAAAGCAG
>JAUMHQ010000078.1:10485676-10497292 GCA_032361165.1 Enteromius paludinosus | reverse complement strand
TGTTTCGTGGTCTATTGAGGAAGTACAAACGTTGATAGCCGAGGAGCGGATCCAGCGAGAGCTTGATGGAGCGACGCGGAATGAAAAACACTCCATTGTTGTGTGTTTGTTTGTGGCGCATTTACGATGATATCACTGCAGTAGAGGCAGCGCAACTATAACGACACGTGAATAATCTCGCCCACTCTAAAGCGGTACTAAACTGCATTGGAAACGCAAACCGTGCCGAACTGAGCCGTGCCGTGCCGAGTCGTACCACACAGTGGAAAGCGGCATTAGTGACGTGGATCCGTAACAGAAAAAGATTTGAAGTGCTGACGACTAGTTTTTTTTTCATAGACAATAACTTTATTTAGCGTGCACTGTCTGCGTCACAACTTTGCTGATAGTTAATGTTCACATACAGCTACATGACATGCATGAAAGATCATATTTGAAAAGGCATAATAGGGGCACTTTAAAACCTATATCTACACACACTGTTAATTAGTAGCTGGGCACTGCCCCAGTGATATAGTATCTCAGTCAGTACATGTGGCAAAAATCACAAAATATACTCTGAAATGGGTAATTGCACACTATAAGTTTTATTCTGTGGTTACCTAATACATACACAATTATTTCCAGTGCTTGACTTTTGGCCGTGTGGTGTTTAAAGTGTTCTGATAAATTAGTCCAACTGTGGAACTAATCAGTTCTTTTTGAATCAATAAGTGAATGATTCATAAAGATCTGAGTAAGTGAGTGAGTAAAACATTCACTCCAGTTTATTCTAACACTACATGTTGCTCAAAGACGCAGCCTTACTGCGGTTGCCTTTGAAATCATTTTCATTGGTATACCAAGAATAGACTGTATTCTGTAAAATTCTGTAATTGCAATAAAATCAATAACAAATTTGTTACCTAAATGCATCAAAATAATGACACTTTTTAAAAAATATATATAAAGGAAAACATTAATTTTCAATAACAAGGACGTACTGTATGTTACTATCTGCTCAGTTAATGCACTTATTATTATAATTTGACAATATGCAATACATATTCATATTTAGAATTAGAGCTATATGCACGTATACGACTAAACAGTGCCGTATTGCAAGTCTTTCTGAAATCAGTCGATATTTTAATGTGAGGAACAGACTGGAATCAGATCGTTACCTCTTTAATCCTTGGTGTAAGGTTCAATAATTCACACTTTTATTTTATGTGCACGCACACATAAACACCAACAGTCCACTATTGGGAGAAAACTATACCTTCTACTCAGAATAACCTTTTCACCTTTCTTTTTGTAACTGCTTACTGTGATCCCTGTTATAGCCTTTGTTGGACAAAGTTCACAGATCTAACAGCTGAGCTGAAAATTCCTCACACAGTCTTAGAGACTGGCCTGTACTGTACACTGTGTACTGTATGTCACATATTGCTTGGGACAGCACACCCTTATATCAAAAATCAATATACTATAGCATTTTATCCCTCTCTAGGGAGGTCGCCCTACCAATTAATGTTCTCTACTATATTCAGTGTACTTGGAAATAAAAACACTGGATAATAGAAGTTTTGGTTTATTATAAAAGACAATTGTTAGTGTTGGTCTTGACACATGTTGTCTGCACGCTGCAGGACTCGCGAGGAGCCACATGCTAATACAAATGAATTATTAGAGTATAATTAGTGGCCCTTGTCAAACAGATCAGAGAGACATCGAGTTTATATGTATATCCAAGTATGCTAATAGCTTTAAATGTTAATTGCTCTGCCCACAGAATAAATTACACGTTAACCTTGCTAAATCCTGATGTATGACAGTGTTAGAGAGGCTTAGAGAGCTGCTATTTGTAATTTGACAATGCCTGCTTACATCTAGGATCATTATGCAACATTTAGCCTATCAGCATCAAGGTTGTACAGAAAGCAGTGTTTCAGGTGCTGATACACTGTAATTTGTGAGAAAGTGTCAGTCACGAGAAACGGAATCAGTTATGCAAAGTGCTACAAAAGTCACTGAATTTGTGGAATTAAATGAACGGTGGAAGACGTTTGTGTGAAAAACAGATGATGCTGATGGCTTGAAGCTCCTTACGGTCTTAGTCAGTTCGCTGACAGTCTGACATGCCATAATTGATTTTTGCTGGCACAACTCACCCAAACACACACACACACAGCTGATTTATAAGATGGTTCTTTATTCAGTTTGGTTTGGCATGCATACCCATAAAAAACACATTTCTGACTATTAGCACAAGTATTAGTGTGTAATTAGAGGCCTAATTACATGTTTTACGCTTCATTTCTTTATGCCCAAAAGTCAGGGGAGCAATCCAGAGAGATTCAGGGGATGGATGAAAAATGACAAGGTTATAAAAATTTTGATTTATTGCATTCACAGTTGATGATGCAGGATGTAAAAAAATAAATAAATCCTGCAAGTTTTAATGTAATATAAAACGTTTAAAGTTATAAGTGACCCAACAATTAACGTTTGTTGAAAATTAACTTTTAAAACTTTTAGCATTACATCATTTGACCATCATTGGATCCTCTGCAGTGAATGGGTGCCGTCAGGGTGAAAGTAGTAATCAAGTAATTTACATGGCTTCAGCCCCCCAGTTAATGTCTAATGAAGAATTTGTAATTAAAATCACACAGCTTTTCACTTCACAAGATGTTAATTGATCGACTGGATTTGTTGTTTTTATCAGCTGTTTGGACTCTCAGTCTTATGGCACCCATTCACTTAGAGGATATGGCAAGGAATGTAATGCTAAATTTCTGCTCTGATGAACAAGCAAACTCATTTACATCTAGGTACACCTGAGGGTAAGTACATTTGCAGCAAAGTTTCAAGAAGATATTAGAGAGTTTGTTGGAAAGCACAGGACATTGTGGCCTATGCCTTACTCATGGGACTCATAACTGTGAGACTATTTTCGTAGAGTTCAGCACAGGCTCCTTTTCTGCAAAATTTCAGGTATTCTTAAGCTCAGCCTTTGTGAACATAAATTCTGTATGAGATCATGAAGGCCTCAGTGCATCCTCGGACAGCACTAAAACACATTTTTACAGCTTCAGCAACAGCAAACGAGCCCTCATTTTCTCCACAATATCTTTCAGTCTGGCACATAAAGACGGAGCGTGTCCACACTTTCTGCTTCCAAGAAAATAATTAGACCGTGCATAATGAGGATGCATTTACACGTTAGTTTGTTTTCCTTCCCTCCAAGTGTTCCATAGTCTCAAAATTAATTCATTTACAAAATGTGATTCACAAACGCATAAACTAATTCACATGTGCCAAAGTTTATATATTTGCAAACATCTGAGGCTTACTTCTTAAAAACACAAACTGATTTTTTTGCATTTGCATTTGCAAAATTTTATGTATGTTGATCACAAATGTGTTTTCAAGAAGCATAACTTTACATAAATTTGATGATTTGCAGATTCAATAGTCAATTTCTACAGAAAGATTCAGAAATGCACAAAACATAGTTGTGTATTTATGAATTGCACTTTGCATATGCGAATCGTATTTTGTGAATACAAATCAGGTAGTGCATTTGCAAATCATATTATGTGAATATAAGAGAAGTTGTGGCTTTGAATTGCTGTTTGTAAATATATACATTTTGCTATGAATGTGAATTATCTTATACATTTTATATTCACATTTGCCAAATAAATGAGTTTTGCTCTATTTTAGCTGCATAAATTGCATAAAGATTTTGAATTACAATTTAGACAGCGTACTGCCAGTAATTTTTGTGCTAAAGCAGATTCACTGTTACATCTTACACTAGTGGTGTTTATTTCCTGTTTGCATAAGCATTTTTAAACAAATTAGTTGAGCGAATGATTCATTGACTAACTTATAAAGACAATCACTTGTTTTGTACAGTAAGTCTAGTGATTTAGAGAGTTCATCAAATAACGCCACTTCTCGCAACCTACTGGCATAACAATATAACTTGGATGTGGCATGATAATACCACATGATAATGTGCTGTGGTACGATAATAGCACAATTGTCTCATATGAAGGTTGAGAGGAACTCAAGTTTCTTGCCCTTCTCAGCTCTTTGTTTACTAAACCTACACAGCATGCACACATTTCCGCTGTGTCTAATGGATTAGTGAACAGGTGTGTCTATGTGTGGGAAGGATTGAAGCATTCAGGTGCGTCAAGCCTGCCGTCAAAGTCAGCCAGCTGAGCCAAAAACGTCGTTGTGATTTTGTGCTTTCAGAAGAAGATCAGGCACGGAAAAGTCATTTAGAGGTACTTTGTTGTCATCGAGAAGCTCTGTTGAGTAATGCGGTAATAAACCCAATGATCATAATTTGTAAAATATTTATCTGCATGCAGTATTTATCCAATAGGAGTATCGACAGATGCAAACAGTATATCACTGTACGACATCACAAAAAGTCCCAGTCAAGTGTGTTTCAGATAATGTACTCACGAAACGGAACACATTCAGTACTCCACCTAATGAATTATACATTTTTATAATGGATTGTTCAAGTATGCAAATCAATATCATGTCATATGGGGGGAAAGCTGCGCTCTTAGCCATGAACATTGAGAAATTTACATGTGACAGTAATTACTGCAAGCTGTCTCAGTTCTCAACAGCACACTAAAATTGTTTTAATTAGTATGTGCTGATTTTAGGCTCTTGTTCATCAATGCTTTCTAATTATATTTTCTTTATTAATAACCTGAAAACATTTATGCCAGAGTCAACAACATTTTTTTCAGTATATGGTGTCAATTTATAAGAACTTGTTTACCTAAATAGAACAATTCTGTCATAATTTAGCTGCATGCCATTCTAAACCTGTATGACTTCCTGCCTTTGGTGTAATTTTATTTCATTTTTTTGCATTTGTACATAAAATGAGAGACCATTATGCATTACTGTTCTCCGGCTTTGTGCATTTGTAGGGTTAACATTTCAACTTTCTTTACAATAGCCGCTGTAAAAAGCACAACTCAATTGTATGCAGAGCTGAACTTCAGGTTTGTTGACTGCCTCAGTGGGATTCATTTTTTGAGAAGAAGCTAGAGTAATTGTTTGTTTGTTTATACATTCATTTATCCTCATATCAACACATGCTTGCTTGTGTGTGTGTGTGTGTGTTTGAGATACAGGATTGGAGCTGACAACCCTGAGGAGCTGGACAGCACCCTGATCCTTATCATCGGACTTCCTGTCAGCAGGGCTGAAGATGACTCAGATCTTTGCCATTACAGTGGCGTGTGTGTGTGTATAAGAGAGAGCAAGAGCATAGAAACAAACAGGTAGAACAGAGGGAAAAAGGAAAAATTGAGATAAATAAAAGAGTGAACATGCTGATCGAATATTTTCAGACAGGTGAAGAGAAAACCACTGTGGGGCAGATTCTCGATTCTGAAGAGGATTAAAAACTGCTTGTGTGACACTCACTTACATAAGCACCTCACACTTACACACACACACACAGGCTAAAGCCTCAAGTTTGAGATCAAACCTCATTAATCCCTCACTGATGGTGTGATGAAACATCAAAGTTACAACTATTCCATTCTCTTTGCTGTGTTTTCCTCAGGCTACTAACATACATAATTCGTGCCTCACTGAGTCTGAGGAAGACATTTATCATGTGATGCTCTCACACAATGACACACAGAGCCTTTAAGGCCAAAGTGAAGGGCAAAAGGGTAAAGAGAGTTGTAGAAGTCTACAGATCTTATTGTAATACTTTGCAACGTGCAATTGTATCGGGCAGTGAGTGAGCATTGGATGAACCGACAACGCTTTTGAGAGAGACTATAAATTTGAAGTCACTGAGGCTGGTGTCAACTACAGTGTATAGATCATCAAAAGCCCTTGTTAACCATTCTCTGTGTGATGTTACATTTATTTCACCATGAGTGGTGACCTTTGACCCTTGCCCATAATTCTGTATGACTGCCCTCTTTATGATTGCTTTTTATTTATGGCAACATAAATTCAACATAGCTGACAAAAGCATCGCAGAAATGTTTACAATTACCTTCTACTGCAGCGGAAAGATGGACAGCTCTACAAAATACACATAAAATATTTGTTAGAATTTAGTTTTAAAGTAAAATAAGAATTGAGGTTTTTCCCATCGTTAATAAATAATTAATGCATTAGATATATATATATATATATATATATATATAGTTAAATTACATATTTTAGTGAGTGTTTAGTTCAGCATCAAGTCAGAAATCATTTCAATATGCTGATTTGGTGCTCAAGAAACAATTCCTATTATTATCAATGTTAAAAACAGTTGTGCTGCTTATTTTTGTAAAAACCATGACACATTAAAAAAATAAATATAAATACAAATCTTTTGTAACAATTATAAATAGACAAACATTTATGGTAATGTATAAAGGCTAAAATGTGTACATAAAGTGCTTGACTGTGGTTATTTAATTGTTTAGGTGTTCACCCCAATTATAGGACTCATAAAATATGAACTAAAAGATCTGCAATTTAAATGTAAATCAAAGCAAGCTGGATGGATTCCTGCAGAAGTAAGAGCTGGAACGAGTTTCTGGATGAGCAGGACACACTGAAACTCTGTGAAAATCACTGAGAATATTCTATCAAACTCTTGGAGAAAGACCAGACAGCAAACTGCAATTTAATGAGAGCAAAAGGAGTTACAACAATTTGAAGAGTTTGATGGGTGGGAAATATGCTCTTTGGTGACTTGATGTGATTATAAGGGAGTAATTTAGCTTAGATTTCTTTATCGCAGATTTTAATTAATTCCGAATCGCATACAGTTAATCAGAGTTAGCATACCGGAAGAGTAGCTCCCATGTGTGCAAAAAATATAAAGAACTACTGAGTGAATTAATTAAAGCACATAAATCCAAAAATCGACCGTCACAAGTCTGTCCATAAGTTCTGTCACTGATTCCATGTCTAAAATAATCAATGAAGGGTCTTTCCCTCGAGACCAGCACAAGGTTCAGTAACTTGAGCAAATCACAGCACAGTATTTGATTTAAATGCAAAAAATTTAGACTTTAGTTCTATTACACTGTAAGAGCTTCAAGAAATTCAACTTCTGAATTTAGCCAGATTGAATGTTTCATTCATCAGGCCTTATGTACCGCACAATGTAATGTCTATATCATAACAAACTGATTTTGGACAACATTGATCTTTGAATAATGACTGTTTAATGGCATGCTGGAATCAGCGCTACGCTCGTTTCTCCAGAGAAATGTGATGAAGCAGAAGCTTTTGGGAGATTCTACTCTGATTGCTTTATAACCGAATGGGAAATAACCTTCCTAATTTACCAGAATAGGCAAGTGACTTATACATATACAATCCAAAAGCCAATGAGATCGAATGTGGAATTGTTCTGTTACTTTATAAGTGTGCTAGTCATATTGCACTAGCATAAAAACATGAATGGATCAGTGAACCTGACATTTCTTCCATCCTTTACACATATGCTCATACATCACTATTCACCAAACAAACAGTATCATCTACAACCCTTCTCTTATCCCCCATGAGAATGAGCTTTGTCGAGATGTCAGTGTCTGCCGCCAAAGGGCCTGGTCATTAGTATTCTCCGGATAACTCTCCAACCGCTTCCGTCATCAACGTTGTGTTCATCATAAGAGCTGCCCTAGAAGCTTTCACAAGCCCACCATCATTTCCATTTCATTCAGGACTGTAATTTGAGAGCTTCACCTTAAAAAAACCCCTCCTGACAGAATTAGTTCTACATTAGAAGCTGCAAAGTGGTTCAAATCGACAAATATTTCATGGACACAGTGTTGGTTTACAGAGGCTTCTCAAAGGAGTTGCTTTAATATGGCCCGTTTACAATAGACATATATTCATTGGGTGTTTTGACAGGCAGAGTCTGTTCGCCAGCTTGTCTGAGGACCTGCAGTCAGCTGTGATTACCTGGGGTGACAGGTTGAATCTGTTTAAAGACTCCATGGAGAGAGTGACAGTGTGTCCTTCAAAACTTCAGCACACACACACCTGACAAGACTTAGGCTTATATGTATAATTGCTTCAGACCCAACCCATAACCCAGTTACAGTTTCTTATTCTGTCTTTTTTCTCTCTCGAAAGTAGATTTGGGGAAATTTGTGAAGACATTTTCAGGAAATAGGTTCTCACAAGTGTAGAAAATCAAGTACAGACTTTTGCACTCATTCTTGGCACAAAAGCTCAGTGAATGAAGTCCAACTGCCCTTATCAGATTCTGCAGAAATGTAGAATTTGCAGAAAACTGATCAGTCTATGTTTATATTTAGAAACAGAAGCAACATGGTCATGGAAACTTAAACTGTGATTCCTTTACTTACATATTGTGACATGTATCCAAGCAAAAATAAAAAAATATATAAAGGACAGGAGTTGATTTTTCACATTGCTTCCATATGCAACAAATACATTTCCATTTTATTTGAATAGCACTTTTCACAGTAAATATTGGAGCTTGTTTCAGTGCAGCTTTACAGAAAATGCTGTCATAATTTGAAAGTACCAAATATGAGTGTCCATATGGCAGTAACATACAATATAATAAATGTTACGTATTCTTTGGTTAATGTCATGTATTCAGTTGAACAGACAGTATAAGATAATATTAAGTCTTCTATGCAATAATGTCTGTTGATCCAAAGTTGACATCGTCTGAAGTCTATGTAAGCGTTGGTGTTATCTGAAATCTTTGCAAAAAAGAACATGGTAATCACTGGCTATCAAGTTCAGTAGCTATTTAAGTTGTTTTATTATTATTAATAACTAATATACTAAGGGTCAGATTTGTTAACAGCTTGCGCCAGGATCAACAGTATTTCAGTAAATCAGGCAATGTGATGCATTAAGGCTTGCAAGATTTATTTGCTGCATTATTAAACACAAATTTTTTTTTTTTTTGCTCTTGACATTGCTGCAATATCTGTTAAGTTGCACTGCTCTTGATAGATTTTCCATGTCTTCCAATAAATACGCCAGTATAGGTCGTTTGTACATAGCGGCGAAATACCACCCATCAGAGCGCATACTACACTTGCATCCCTATCGGCAACAGGACATTTGCATATGAATGTTTTGTAGTATTTTATCTATTTATGTGATTCAGTGTTGGCGTAGCTCGGGTTGCAGAGCAATGAAGAAAAAAAAAAGAAGAGAAAATTAAGTCCCCTGCCCTAATTCATAAATAAGTGTCATAAAAATATGTGAAAAGGGACGTTATTCAGTTCCTATATAAAGCTTTTAACTAGCAAGGTTCATAGACTCAAGTATATTCAAGAGGTTTTATAGTATTTGTGTGGACATTTTTTCAGAAAATTGGCCCTCAAAAGTGTAGCAAATCAAGAACACACTCATGCTCTGGTTCTTGGCACAAAAGCCTGGTGAGTGGCATCTTACTCTGTTATCAGATTCTGCAGCAGTGCACTTATGTTCAAATCATAACGGGCTTATTATTAGAAAAAATGGAAAGTGATGAAGGAAACCCAAGCAGAAGACAGATTATTAAAATGAACTATAAGAGTAAATGTCCCTCTGTATGAGTGCCTATATTTGGATGAGCGTTTATGCAAGTGCACTTGTTTTGTCCTTGTATAACGTGCCATTGTAATATTTCAGGCTTTCTGAGCCCTTCGTTTACGCGCCTGATTGCCACAAACAAAACCATGGCAACTGGTTATGAACTGTCAGAGTCTCATCCATTTGCTTGGCTAAGTATTTACTTATCTACGCCATCTAGAGCCCCACAATTCATCTGTATATCGGTCGGAGGCAATTTCATTTGAGCCGTGAACATTTTCAACTGGCAGCATTATCATGAATGTAAAATCCATAAATGCTTTCGTGAAATAAACTGGTTTTATTTGTTTCCCAGACGTAAATGCCAGCCAAAGGTGTCAGCCGAAAGGTAATTTTGTAAGAAAACAAGGCATCTTACAGCATAAATTTGATCTTATTCTTTGAAAGTAAGTGAAATGATGATAAACAAATGTGGCAGCTGTTTGTTTTGTTTTTTGGGGACATTTTAAATTCAACAAGGTTTGCTATGACTCAACTCAGATTCATCCACTTTTCAAGTTCACATGAATTTACATGCAAGAGACTCGCTAATTTAGCTCTCAGTGTTGCTGAACAGTAACACACTGTTTAATCTACAGCAAACAACAGTTGATTGAACTTAAATTGATTGACTCAATTTCATTTTATGAACTGCGCCAAAGGACAATAAAACAACTGATGACACGTTGATTACCCAAGGACAATGGAACCCACATGAAGGTAAAAGGTAGAGGTATTGAAAATGGGTTTCTTTATGTTCCCCGCAGTGCTGAAAACATTTATTCTTTCCTGAACTTATACGAATTTGCCAGTAATATTATTATGAAGTTTCCAGGAAAGGAAATTACTTTGGACCACGACTCACGCAAATATCTCTAAGCACAAGGAATTGTGGTAGCTAGATGTAAACAAACCAACGTGGCGAACCGTAAAGGAGCTTATGCTCATTTACAATCATTTCTTTCACCAAAGGTGCTTTCCTTGCTTATTTAAAGGGGAAACAGGACATAAACAGCACATACAGCAAGAGAAGCTGTTTTACCTTTTATTTTAGTGTACTACTTGCATAAACACTGCATTTGTAGGGGCTGCAGCCTATGTGACGTCTGAGCTCGAAACTGGGAGTACATCGATCTAGTACGAGTTCACGGGTGGGAAGTCACGGGTTCGATTGCCGTTGCAGTGCACTTTCAAGGGGAGAACGTTGGAAAAACATGGGTTACGGGTTGCCTGGAACGCAGCATTAGACAGAAAAGGGTGTGGTCTCAAAGAATAGCGCCAGCAGGGGTCACTCATACTTCATTAAATAAATGACGGACATTTAATTCGACTGAAATACATGGAACAGTTTTATGCTGTATTAGGCCATGTCCACACTAATAAGTTTTCGTTTGAATACATTGGTGTTTTTGGTCAAGTAAAACAGAGCTTTTTGAAAACGCTTTCCAAAGTGGATGAATTTGGAAAGTTTTCGCGTTGAAATGTGGACTGTAAAAACAAAAGCTTTCGAAAATGATAATGCATTTTAGTGATATGATTCAGTCATGTGACCAATTCAACTGAGATGACGGATGGCATTGTACAGCAGTTGTTTTGTTTGCTCTCAATTTTGACAGCCCTATTAAAGATGAATATCAGTTTGTACAGGCTCCAGCTCATTGTCAGTCCATTTAAAAAAACTTGGTGTATTTCCTCGACATTTTACCGCAACGTTTCAAAGGCTCGGAAAGTAAATAAACGGCAGACGGAAATGACGCAGATCGAATAGTCTTATGTTTCACGCATGCGCAGTACAGGTACGTACACGTTTTCCATCGTTCAGTGTGGATGATCAACGCGGAGCATTTTTAGATTTATTCGTATTAGTGTAAACATAGCCTTAGTGATTGTTTATGTTGTTATGGGTGGCTGCTAAGGGTTTTGCTCAGTGATAGACACATGGGCGTAAATCTCATTTGACAGTAGGGGGGGACAATAAACATAAAATTTCTTACGAGCAATTTTTAGGGGGGG
>JAUMHQ010000078.1:10452049-10465749 GCA_032361165.1 Enteromius paludinosus | reverse complement strand
GTCACCTACATCTTGGATGCGCTGGGGGTAAGCAAATAAACATCTAATTTTCATTTTTGGGTGAACTATCCCTTTAAAAACAGCCACATGCAAAGTATTCTGAGAACCAGAAATCCTTATCAACCTTTTTCAGTTTATTTTTCCTGATATTGGTTCCCAGAAATGCTTTGCATGAAGCTGTTATTTTATTTTAATTTTTTCCCCTTAAAGATAAAGATTTAATGTTTAATGTTCATTTATCTTTGAACAAACTGTTCACTGTAAATAACATGAATTTAAATCTACTGTAAGTTACTGGCATCTAGCTGCCAGTAAAACTGTAATTCCTACAGGATTTTTTTTTTTACAGTGTACATTTTCAAAAGCTACCTGTTTGTACCTAAAGGGTCCATTTTGGTACCTAAAAGGTAGATATTAGTACAAAAGTGTACTTTTCAGTGACAGATTTGCCACCTTGTAAAATACGTATGATTTTTCACAAAGCGTACAAATTTGTATGAGTCAGTTCATATGAATTTGTATAAATTAGCCACCTCATAAAATATGTACATAACGGAAGGATTAAATTAATTAAAAATTAATTTTCAGCTTTTTGTCTCATTTGTTAAATTAGTTTGCCAGTAGATTGGTGGATGAATTGGCTGATTTTCAAGCGTTCTGTTGTTTGAGTCATGTTGGCTCGATATCTACAGCTGTAGCTGAAACAAGTCGGAAAAAAGTTTCACTCCTAGCCTTCTAAACAAAAAGTTTGAAGCGGTGTGTCACATTGACTAAATGGTCTCCAGTCCATCCGCCATCCGCCGTCACAACAACAAAAAATATTGGAAGACTTATTACGGATGGAGCTGGGAAGCAAGTCTTACTCCAGCAAGACTCAGATATGAGTGAGGATATGAAAACTTTGTGTGAGAGATTGTTATCCGTCAGTAGAGCTTGAGTTTAGGTTAGAGTTGTTTGCTACACAAAATACAAGAACACGCACAGAAATACAAGGGTATGCCACTCAAACACTCCACTGACGCACATCTCAAAAACATACAAGACTGACATCATTCAATAACATCCAGATCTGCTCTGTTACCATGGCTGCAGTTTGTTTCATTTTATAACCACTGGCAAATAAATTGAGTGTAAAAACTAAATAATAATAAACCCTCATCCCTGACCATTTTCCACTCACAGAACAAACAATTCTCTTACTTCATTAAGTAGAGCTATAAATGTATTTGTTCTGTACTTTATTAGCACCACATGGGTAGATTTTAATACCGAACTTTTAGTCGGTTTGTCCTTGTACATGCACGCAATGCAGAAGCTCCACTTTATTTAAACTGAAAATATTAGCACAATTTCCTTACCCTTATGCTGTACGACATACTTCTGCAGAACATAAAATGACAATATTAGCAATGCTTCAGTGTGGTCCAAACAACATTGGACTCTATTGACTTCTATTGTGTGAAACTTCTTTTTTTTTTTATCAAGACCGAATTTGCGAAAGTGAAAGAAAAGTGTTGTAAAACAGTGGGTTGAACCTGAAAATGTTTTGCTGCACTTCACACTTTTGAACATTAAGTTTACGTTGATGCAAGCTTTCATTATATTCAATATATTTCAATTTGTTTTTGGATCTATGCCCCTGAAGGTGTTTACCTTTTTATTCTGGATGCGTGTTTGGATCTAAGCTATTTCCTCTTTTTGTTTGTGCCGTCAAGTCAAGCACAAAAATCCAACCAGAAAATTGACTTATAGAAGTCGCCAATTACAAAGTTCAAAGGCATTTTAAAAAGGTACGCGTGTTTGAGTGTATGTGAGGATTCGGTCCGTACTGGCAATAATAGTTGGTAAGACATTTTGTGTTGTTAAATTAACCTGACAGTCTCAAAGTCTCTGTCCTTCCTGATATATTGACCTGGGTTTTTAATTTTGTTATTTTGACTTTCACTAATTACACAGAACCAAACAAAAGTGGAGAAAACGTTGGGCCAACATTTGGAGCATGGTAATACCCTCGGGTTGGCCTCATTAGCGTGCAGCCCGTTGGATCTGCTGGTGTGAAGATAATCCGCTGTTGTTTCCTGCCATCTCACATAAAGTATATGCTAATGATGACACTGTTTTACAGAGATACAAGCCACAACAACAGCACTACCTTCTGTTCTTTAGTTTGTAGATTTTAAATCCCCTTTAACATCTAAAACTCACATTTTGTCCCATATCAGTTCTCACCATCTGGCCACATTTCATATTGTTGTAGGCTAAAAGTTTAGAAACTGTAGGATTTTATTATTTTTTTTTTTTTTTATAAATAAATACTTTTATTCAGCAAGGATGCATTAAATTGACCAAAGGTAAAAAAAAAAATATTTAGAAATCATTAAAAATAGTTGATAATATTGCTGCATTTCCATGGTGAGCATGAGATGCTTCAGAAAGATTTTTTTAAAAATCTCTAAGGGGAGAAAGTGAGGGTCAGGTGGAATTAAATTTCTGTGGCAGTCAGTGTTATTCCACAAATTTGTGTCATTTGAGCTTAACTTGTACTGAACCCAGAATGGCTATTTTATGCATATTTTTAGTGCTATGTTTTGGGTCAACCTCCAGTTTTGTTGAGATGCTTTGCGTTCTACCTAGCTACTACACCAACATAATTTACCAGAAAAGGTGTTGGGTGCTGCTGGGATGTATGACCTTTAGGCTTTCAATTACAAGTACGGAAATGGCATGTTTAATACATGAAGGGCAGTGGACATGTTTTCTTGGCAGAATTTCAATTTCTAATCTGAATGCTTGCCCCTAAAAGCATCACACACTGTAGAATATAAATTGCACCACAATTATTTTTTTTCCCTTTTAGTTTGACATGTACAGAGATTTTGCTATGACTTGCAATAGACTTTTCTATAAATATTCAGATATGTATATCCCTAGAAAAGGCAATGTGAGTGTGCTCAGCAGCACATCGGAAACTGCTAATGTTTTAGTGAAAATACTGGCAGGTGATGTGACCTGACGGCAGGAGAGTGAGCTCCATGGTTTGATTTCTTTTTCCCACCAGGTCAGAACCAGAATGCTTGCAGGTGTCATGGCACATTGTTAGTCAGACAACAGGAACTCTGGAAGCTCCTTGGTGACAGGTTTCCCCTTGAGGCTCTATAATACTCTAGATACTCATCAATCAAAGCCTGAGTCTAAAAAAGCAGAGCCAAGGGTAAAGAAATATGTTAATGAAGGCAAAACCTAAATGCTAATTTGCAGGTTTTTAATGAAGATGTCAGGAAAAATAAGGAATTCCATTTGTGAGCAAGTATCTTGATTTGTGCGTGCACAATTATTATGGTGGGTTGGTTTGTGCAAGAAAAAAAAATGTTGCTTTTTAATATTTTCAAGCACTTCAGGCTATTTCATGTATGCTGCAAAATGGTGTGTAGGAAGATTAAGAGCTTTTAAATTTCCAGCTGCTACCTAACTCTGCATTAATTTACTAATAGTAAATCATCGATTGATCTTCTGATTCTCGACCATTCAACACTATTATATTTCTAATCTGCTTTCTTCTTTCCCAGTTTAGTTCTTATTTAAATTTTAATGTAAAAGATGTTTTTAAATATTATGCATTGTACATTTTACATATAAATTGTTAAACATTATACAGTTCTACAGTTAGTTTAATTATAAGTTATACAACAATAAATTCACTTTTAGGAACACCAATACGAGAAAATGTTGACATTCAAGGCAAAACCCTTTTGTATTATGTTTTCCAGCAAATTTAGGCAGTCAAAACTTCTTACTAGGTTATATTTCCTACATATTAACTGTTGACTAGGGGCCAAATGATATGTGTTTTAAATGTCTGATGCTGATACCGATAATAACAGATAAAGTAGGCTGACAACCGATATTTTGAACCAATATATTTGTCTGGTTTAAAAATGAAAATAAATGCCAAATTTAGGAATAAAGATAAGGGCTCTGACAAAAACTTTGTTTGAAGGTTGTAAAATCATTTATTCAGCAGTTTTGAAAATGACGGATAACCATAACAGTGCTAAATATTGATGTCAATAATCGGTTCACCCCAAGTAATAAAGTTTTCTCTTGCTTTCCCATTCTTCATTCTCTTTCTTTTTCTCTCTTCCAGATCTTCATTTGGATTGAATCCTGTAATCTGGACTAACACCTTCACGAGGACAATACTCAGAACAAGAACTTGTACAGCTTGTGGCGTTCTAAGAAACTGCTAAATCACCTTTCTTTAAACCATTCGCAGCCAACAGCGGATCTACAGGAAATAAAGGAATATTCTGTCCCATTAGTCTGAAACAGCAAAGCCTCTGCAGACCAACAGGAGAATAAATTAAAAAGTCTTCCAGCAGTTCACAAGAGCTGAAATTTAAGGATTTTCAGTTCTCATGGTAGAATAAGAGACCGTAAAGAAAATAATGAGCAGTGATTTAAGGGCTAAAGGAAGATTTTTATAACTCAAATTCAAAAGCAAAGGTTAGAACTGCTTCCTTGTTTGTTCTGTGGCATTTACCTTTCTGTGCACGTCAACATACTGCACAAAAAAAAACATTAGAAACAGTCACAGTATCTTTAGCCATGAATTACAGCTCACATTTATCAGCCATGACCTTCACAAAGGCAAAGCATCAACAATATCTGAAACTAACAAAGTAAATTACTTTTTTATCCAATATGTTTTCATGGATTAATTGATCCTTTATGCTAAGAATCATGCATAGATGATATGAAGTGCTGATGAACCATGCAACATGGATTTGGTGAACAGCTCATATGAGTTCTTCCTCACCAATGCCACCGTCAGTCCCACAACCCTGGAGTCCTGGGATGACGCTACACTCCTCAGCCTTCAGATCTCCATCTCTGCCATGCTAGCCATCGTCACTTTGGCCACCGCTCTGTCCAACGCTTTCGTGATCGCTACCATCTTCCTCACACGCAAACTTCACACCCCCGCCAACTTTTTGATTGGCTCTCTCGCAGCGACAGACCTCCTGGTCTCCATTTTAGTCATGCCGATCAGCATAGTATACACGGTCAGTAAGACTTGGACCCTGGGTCAGATCGTGTGCGATATCTGGCTATCATCTGACATAACGTTCTGCACGGCTTCCATTCTGCACCTGTGCGTGATCGCGCTCGACCGATACTGGGCCATTACCGATGCTCTGGAATACTCGAAGCGTCGCACGATGCGGCGAGCTGCGCTGATGATCGGCGTAGTGTGGGTGATCTCGGTCTCCATCTCCTTGCCTCCTCTCTTCTGGCGGCAGGCGAAGGCCCACGAGGAGCTCACGGAGTGCATGGTCAACACTGACCAGATCTCCTACACGCTCTATTCCACATTCGGCGCGTTTTATGTTCCCACAGTCCTCTTGATGATACTATACGGGCGTATCTATGTGGCGGCTCGCTCCAGGATCTTCAAAACGCCGGCGACCAGTGGAAAGCGGTTCACCGCTGCTCAGCTCATCCAAAACTCGGCGGGTTCTTCGCTTTGCTCGCTGAACTCCACTAATAATCAGGAGGGACAGCTTCATCATGGAGGAGGAGGTGGAGGTGGGGGCGGAGGGTCTCCTCTGTTCACGAACAGTGTGAAAGTCAAGCTGGCTGATAGCGTGCTGGAAAGAAAGCGCCTTTGTGCCGCTCGCGAGAAGAAGGCCACCAAGACTCTTGGGATTATCCTGGGTGCGTTTATAGTTTGCTGGCTCCCGTTCTTCGTGTTCACGCTGGTGATGGGGGTCTGTAAAGACTGCTGGTTTCATCCTGTGCTCTTTGATGTGTTCACCTGGCTGGGGTACCTCAACTCGCTCATCAATCCAGTCATCTACACTGCCTTCAATGATGACTTCAAACAAGCCTTCCACAAACTCACCAAGTTTAAAAGATGCTACTGATGTTACGCACCTCTCATGTGTTTTGACACGTTCATGAGTTAATTAGAGGATTTCTACAGAAAATATCTGAATCCTGTGAACAATCATCGTTCATCAGCTGTCGAGGACCCAACGTACCTTGCCGTTCATTTTTAAGTGAGCTCCTAAACGCGCACACAGTGTCTGGTCGATGTATATTACTGTTTTCATGAGACAGCTTGTAAAATATTGTGCCATTTTGTTGATGCTTCCTCGTAGTTTATGAATGCATGCAAAGATTACGAATCCTTCGCTAGAGAGCGACGTTCTACTGTCTCCGTAACTAATAGCTGTCTATAAACTGCCTTATTTACCAGAAACAGACTGATATCAATATGAAGGACTATTTATTTAAAAAGAACTCAAATGAATAAAGAGTTGCTGTTCCCATAGGAGCAAATAAACGGCTCCCCTGAGGACAAAGCTGAAGTTCATGGACATTAGCATAGACTCCCTAAATAAAAATGTTCATTATATAAGATTAAACAAAGCATTAGGTTTGGTGGTTTTGTGTTTTTGTGTGACAGAACTTTGGTGTCAGTTTTGATGTCAGAATTTGAAGAGTTTTATGATCATGAAGATGAAAAACAGGCTTCAGGCTGCGTGGCTCATTTCAGGACATGATGCAGCAGAAGGAGAGCATATAATGATCAAAAGTTCAAATTCTGAATGTACCTGATGAGAGAGAATGATGTGTTTTGACACAAGGTGCAGCTTTAGCTCATTTCTAGAAAACAAAAAGTGCTACTGAAGGAATTTTATGATGTGAAGGTCATTATTTTATCAAATATCCCAATAACGCACCTCTGACTGCAGTGGTGTATATGAATAATGGCATCCAGGAAATTGGCAAACGTTGCCCTCCCATCATTCTTTCTTATGATGAAGGTCAGATGTGTTGGTTCAAAAAGTTTTTTTGATAAGAAAACAGCAATAAGAGACTGTAGACCTGAGTCAGACTGGAATAATGAGGCATATCCCCTAAACGCGTTGCCCCCAGGCTCTCGAACAGCATTTGAGAGTGCGGGGTAAAGCTGTGCTGGGCTGTTTGGTCGACGAGATAGATGGTCTGTATATTCACAGTCTGTATATCTTCGAAAAAACCTCCCCCTCGCTCATTCACGCAGCAAGTATGAGGTCACACCCCATAAAATAGATCTTTAGAGACTCATTATCATTCACAACCACCAGTAAATCTAAACACGAATGCTTTCTTTCACTAGTATTCCGCCGTGTGTTTGGTACATGAAGGCTGGTGCGATGTGTGTGATGTTTATCAGAGTATGGCCAGCATGACATGGACCAGAAGATCAAATGATGCAGAGGAGGTAAAGTCTGAAAAAATATATACACGGTGGATTTCCATTCATATCTATTGTATTTATTCTAAGCTAATGACATTTCCAATCGCCTAAACTTACACTTAAAAACAATTGTTGTTGGAAACAACTTTGTTCAGAAAGTTGAAAGAAACAGCAAGTAATATTACAATTTAATACAGCAGTGTAGCATTAGCATATCTTTATGTATGTTCCACAGAATAATGGAAGTCCTACAGGTTTAAAATGACTTGAGAGTGGGTAAGTAATTACACATTTATCTAATATTTACAGATTTATTCTTTTTTCATGCAAGTATTAATGCTGTCTGATATGTTCATAATTCCTTATGAGAAAGCCAAACAGACAAAAGTGAGATAATGACTGACTACTGAGACTACTCAGTAAAGACTACTGAGCTGTACAATTAATATGGATAACATGGCTCTCACTATTTGGTCTTGAAGAATTTAATATTTGAGCTCATATCAAAATTTCTAATTATTATTTGCAGACTGCAGAGAAACTGAAAAAAATCTCCCAAGAAGTACACTTGTAGAACTTTATTGCTGTCTAGGAAAAAACAGGGTTATTTGCTATATTTCATAGACAACTTATTTTAACTATTTTGTAATTCTAGAATAAATGTATATGTCAGGGGTACCATGTTTATTTTAGGAGATATGAAGACAGTACCAAGGCAAATGATCTATTAAAGGTGACTTTAAACATCTCAATCTATTTAAAAGTGTTATTCAGACTACACATTATATCTGTTTTAGCTTAAGCTTATTTTTCAAGCAAAAATGTCAGGAAGTGTGTTCTAAAATACTTTCCATTTCTAGTTGCAATTATATACATTTTTATCACATAATTAGCAATAGCAATATTTCATGTTTAATACTTCAGTTCATATTCAGTTGAAAATCAGGAAATGACTTGCACCTTAAAATGCATTCTTATTTAAGTTCTAAGGAGCTGAATCTGCCCCAAGCTTTCTAAACTTGTAATTCTTCAGCAAAAACATCCCTTCTTCCTTCCTATAATTTTCTCACGGTTTGCCTTTTCGCTTGATGCATTTCTCATTTGCACTTCGGTGCTCACAAAACAAATTTGCAAATGAATTACGTCTCATAAATTAAGACACTTGCATTTTAAAGCGCTATCAGTAAACAGCCTATTAAACACAGCTACAAATGAGTTTATTGATTTGAAAAACGATATTTACTAGAGTGAGCAGATGAAAAACCATGTGTAAGGCTCCCAAGGACCTGTTTTTCTTCATTTCACGCTTTCAGCAGGATTCTCTTTTTTTCTCAGCTGAAGCGGGGTGTCGTGAGAGAGAGCACTCAATAAGTGAAAGGTAATCACAGGTGACACAGAGACGCAATTAGCTAGATATCGCCTGATTTCAGCCTCAGGAAGCGTTTGAATCGACAGCATCACTGAATCAATTTAAAACAAATGGAAATGTAAATTACAAACAGGCATTACGGTTTGGGTGGCTTTCGAGTGGAGAGACGACCTGCAGCTAGGAGCTTCAGATAATGTTAAGTTTGCACTGAAATGCGATGGAAAGGGTCAGCATGCATTTAACCTCGCTGGGTGGTGTCTGTCTGTTCGCACTTAGAGGAAACAGAGATATGGAGAAAGAAGGAGACAAGGGACAAACAAAATTCTTGCACCCACAGAGGAGAGTTACGGGTTTAAATGAGGACAACACTGAATATTACCAAACACTTGCATGCACAGGGAGCACCGAACAAAAACACAGACAGGAGGGAAAAGGACAGCCAAGAAAACAAACAGAGTTTGCCCTATGAGTGCACATCGATGAGACGTCTCCCTCTGAGAGATATAACTACTGCCTCAAGAACTGCTTCTGGGGAGAAACACGAGCACTACAGCTGGAGAAGATGTGAACATGAATCAAGAAGAGATCCCTCTTTTTCTCTTCAGACCGACTTTTTGCTTTTGGTGTCCCTCAGTGACTCCCAATGATTTATTCATATGATTTCTTTAAAGATAATTCTTATGCTCATCATAGACCAAGGCTGCATTGTTTTGATGAAATATGCAGTGAAGACAGTCAATATTATAAAACATTATTACAATTTAAAATAACTTTTATATTGTCTTATATTTCTAGTGTATTTTATTTTAAATATATTCTCGTAGTGCTTAATTATTATCAGAAACTACTGGTGCTAAATTTTGTGTTATGTTACTTAATATTTATTGTGTACTTTTAAAAGAACAGCATTTCTTTGACAAATTTGTAAGATAATAAGTGTCTTTACTGTCACTTTTAATCAACTTAATGCATCCATACAGCATAAAGGTATTTAATATTAATAATTACATACTTATTATATTTTTTAAACCTAAATCTATTTAAATAGTTATTTTAAATTGTAATACTAATTCACAATATTTCAAATAAATGCAGCCTTGTTTCTATTCAAAAACTCTTTTTTTTTTTTACGTACCAACCTCAAGCTTTTGAACAATAATATATATTGTGATTACTACTGTCCTATTGCTTTCATTCAACTTGTGATTCAGTATGAAAAAGATTTTGACTGAGACAAGAAAAGCCTTTTCCATAAAGCATTTCTTAAACAACAGCTCATTATGAGGCATGACAGCGGTAATGATCGGTGCTGATGGTACTGTCTGAAATCCATCACAGCACAGACTGATCTGGCTGAGGAAGATTTACTAACAGACAGGAGGTTCTCAGTTGGGTATGCTTCTAATAAGACTCCCTCTCATTCCCAGTTATTACAAACAATCAAGGGACACCACATGAGCCTAGTGGTGTTGTCTTGACAAATGACTAGAACGCAAATCTATGACAGATGAAAGGGGAGTTTCGAAAGAGAGCAGAAATATTGCGCCAGCACACAGAATTGGACGGGAGAACCTGATGAAGATCAGTAGCCACTGATTCAGAGATAATAATAGTTATAGAACAAAAGGTTACTGCAGTCTGACATTAAAAAGGGCTTCTGTCACTATCAAATTGTTGCATCATGAAAAGGGTACTTCACTCTTGGGAAGAGAGGATTATAAGTCATTACCATTAGGAAAAAAGTTGGTACTTAACTGTATGAAACATTCTTCATTTGCATTAATTTTGTTTGGTTTCACTTTTCCTTTGAAAGAGCAATGTTTTTTTTTTTTTAATGAATAGTTTAATCAAATCTCCTTCTCGTGTCAGTACAAAGCTGTATGACATTCTTCTAAGAAAGTTTAGCAAAAGTTTTGCAGCTCTTTTCCATGCATTAAAAACATACGTTTACTAAAGGTTGCCTAGCTAAAGAAGCATCAGAAAAGTGGCCTTATGTGATTTTTGCAGAACACTTTGTGACAAAAACACCTGAAATTTAAAGGGGCTATAAATACAACTCTTGTTATTTCTCAGAAATAAAGAAAGTTACTTTTCACAACAACCTGGTCTCATATAAATATGTACTTTTTGATCAACATAGTCTTACTTGGGTTCCGCCACAGTTTCTAAGAGAAATGTCTACTGAGTGGCGCTACAACACAGGTTCAATACGTGGTCCCTGGCACATTTTATTATATTAATGTGTATTGCAGCAGATTAAAATTTAAATATCTATTGACTGTTGCTAAAAGTTAATACTCTATCGTGTTGAAATTATGCCCAAAATTAAATAAAACCCTAAACCGATTGTGTTAACAAATGCATAACTGATATAAAAACACATTTATTGATGCAACCATGTAATTTCAACTTCCTTTTACACAGATTTGAACTGTTTTCTCAAAAATAGTTACACAGGATACAAACCCAAGATCCTCACCTCTTAGTTACTAAGAGTACAGTACTACACGAGCTTCTGAACAAATACTATCAATGCAAATCCATAGATGTGAATCTGGATATGTTTGATGCTAATGTTCAAAAGCATCGGTTTTCAAATCTCCCAGCTTATTAATATTGTTTTGAAATCATAAAATTATATTTTTCAAATAATTGTGTGAAAATTATGCTTCATTATTCAAAACTCTTTTTGTGAAAACAGTTCCAGTTTCCCACAGATTCCAGCCCACGTGGTAATAATCCTGAGCTGAATTTGTGGGCTGATTTGCCAGACCTGATTCCCGCGGACTCCGTTCCTGACTCCAGTTCCTGACTTCCGGCCCAGGGTGCCGATCCCAAGTTCAGTTCCAGAATTTCGGCCAGGAGAGCCGTTCCTGAATCCACTTCCAGAGTTTCGGCCAGGAGAGCCGTTCCTGAGTACAGTTCGTGGATTACGGACAGAATAGCCGTTCCTGATTACCGTTCCTGATCTTTGGCCAGGAGAGCCGATCCTGATTCCAGTTCCTGATCTTCGACCAGGAGAGCCATTCCCGAATCCAATCCTTGAATTGTGGCCAGAAGAGCTGTTCCCGAGTCCCATTCCTGAATTGCGGCCAGGAGAGCCATTTCCGAGTCAAGTTCCTGATCTTCGGCCAGGAGAGCCAATCCCGATTCCAGTTCCTGATCTTCGGCCAGGAGTGCCGATCCTGATCCCAGAGTCTGAGCTGCAAAAGCGCCCTCCAGAGTCTGCGCTGCAAAAGTGCCCTCCAGATTTCACAGCACGAGAGACGTCCACTAAGTTTTGTAAATATCCACCCTCCCACCCACCAGCACCACCATGGCCTCTCCTTCGTGGCCCGTCTGGTCATCAGCTCCACCGAGCTCAACCGTCTCTCCGGCTCCGCTTTGGTCGGTCAGAGTCCATTCACCGCCTCAGGACTTCACTCCTCCTGCTGCCACTCGTCCCTCCTTCCTGCTGGCTCTGTCAGACTCCACCCTTCCTACAGCTCCACCTTGATCCTCTTTCTCTCCGGCTCCGGCGTCGCCTTCCGGATCCCCTCATACGCATCAGTCACTGGTACCACCTGTTCCGCCTTGGTGCTCCGTCATCTACAGCCAGGGTGACATCAGGTAGGTTAACAAACCTCCAGACACCGTCCACACTGCTGAGAGCCTCTCAGCAACATTATCTCACCACAAACATAACAGAAGTGGGAAAGCAGCAGTTAAGAAAGATTGTGATCATAGCGTAGAGGATATGTTTCACCATATCTTCAATTTACCAGCATCATGTCAACAGATAAGGTAATTAAAATGAATTTGATAGTTATGATGGTTTGATTAAAAAGTATATTTGAGACTGCAGACTAGCAGATCTGGCAATGTGAGACTATAGTTAGAATTATTTGGCAAGACATAGCTCTTTTATGTCCTGGGCAGCCATTTTTCAACACATTTTCTGTGAATGTGCAAGACTTCTAGATTTCAAGATTAAAATTTAGAAATGGCTGCGCTCGCTTGGGAAAAATAAGCAGTATAAGCATTCATTTCATGTGTCAGAATGGAAAAGAGCTTCTCAAAAGTGTGTGTAAACGTCATTATCTGGGTTGCCAAACCCCCACAATTGCTATTTTAAACTAGCCCGCATTTTAGGGGCTAAATATCTTGTTGTTGGGGTCACTTCAACTGACGGACATGGCAAACAACCCGTGGCAACAGTGATAAAGTAGCCCAATTCCACAGAAAAATCGAAGACTTGGCAACACATGGCCATTATGCACAATTATGACTTTTATGGTTATTTTCAAACAGTTTCCAACAAAACAAATTGTTGTGACCTGTCTGTTTAAAAAATAAGTCTTAAAGAGAGGCATGAACATAAATAGAACATTTTCAAAAGCACTGGAATTCCTAATAACATTATAGACATCTTTCATAATCTTCTTTTGTGATCCCAAAGTTTGGAAAGATTAGGTAAATGATGACAGCGTTTTCCTTTTAAGGGAAACTGCATCTTTTAAAAGTACCTGGCTAAATGTTTGAACTGGGGAGATTGCTTACATAACTCATTTACTTTATTTTCCTGTGTACAAGATGCACAGTACAAGGAAATGATGTCCAGGAGCATATACAGCCTCTGCAAAAACAATGTTATGAAGTGATGAGTGATGTGCGCTTGTAAAATTATAGAAACAAACTGTCCACAGGGGTTGCCATGACAATACCTGCTATACAGGAGCATGGCGTGTGGGCAGCCAGCCCACCATTCACCCAGATCTGTGCTGTCTGTGAGCCATAAGTGATATTTTCTTTGAGTTGAAGGACCTTTGCTGTAAACTTTTGCTGACCCCTTTCATATTGTTGGACCTGCAGTCCATACAGTCATTGTAAGATAACAGGATTTTCCTTTCTGCAATGACCTGCCTCAGTGGATCAGTCAAACATTAATATATGACTGTCAGACTGGCATCCATGTGAACGACTCGCTAAAAATGACTAGAGTTTACATAAACCCTCTATATAACACTTTATGGCCTGGTTTCACAAACGGGGCTTAGCTTAAGCCAGGACTAGGCATTAGTTAAATTAAGATATTTAAGCAACTTT
>JAUMHQ010000078.1:10379850-10418158 GCA_032361165.1 Enteromius paludinosus | reverse complement strand
CAGTTTCCTGTAAGGGGTAGGTTTAGGTGTAGGGTCAGTGTAGGGCAATACCACATACAGTCTGTACAGTATAAACATCATTACACCTATGGAGAGTCCTCATAAATCACAAAAACCAACGTGTGTGTGTGTGCGTGCTTGAATTAAGTTACTTATGCTCACCAAGGCTCCATTTTTAGATCCAAAATACAACAGATACAACAGAAATAATGTTAAATATTGCTAACATTTGAAATTTGATATATTTATAAATGTGATTTATGGTTTAGAAATCATCATTATGATTAATTATTGAGAATAAACTGGACTTTTCATGAAAATTGGTAAGATCCTTTGATGCAAAGAAATAAAAAAAACAGCATTTCATTGCAATAGAACTTTTGCAACAATGTATAACATATTATGGTCATTGTTTTGATAAATCATTTGTAATCTATGCAACAAACTGTAAAGATGTTTGTGCTTTTTAAAAACAAGCCATTTCAAGGATCTTGGTATCAAGTATTTTGGTCAGTTTTGCTTCTTAAAAAACAATACATCTTTTAAAATTTAGATGCAAAAGCCTGTAAGTGCCATTTCTTTAATATTATCTTCTAAAATGGGCATTTTTATCGGCCTCCTATGTGTATGTTTAGTTATTTCACTTTAATGGAATAGGTTTATTGTTTATTTCATTGCCATTAAACTGAAATGGCTGAGAAGCACAGGAGGTTGAGAACAATGCTGATTTTAGAAGAAGGCTTTTGCATCTAAACTCTGCATATTTAGATATTCTATTTCTGATTAACACTTATAAGACAGTCCTGTCAGTACCCACATCTTCAGATAAGTGTTGTTGTTTCTCTCCTATCTGACATCAATCATTATAAAAAAAAAAAACAATAAAAAAAAACGAAAAAGAGCAAGCTGTTATCTGTGTGAAACTGATGGGTGCTTCCAGACACCCAGACCATCACTGGTTTCATCTGCTCATGTCTATTTTGCATAAAATGCCTGCAGTCACATTGGCTGTCTAATTGTTCGACATTCTGCATTCTGTGATCCAAAATCCACGCTAAACACCCTCTCTAAAAGTCACAGGCTTCCCGTCACCTCAGAAACCATAACATGGGTTCATAACTGCTTGATAATATGGAATCAATCTATTATTAGAGCCTGAGTGAAGTTGTGCGCTCATTTAAATAAGAGTGCTGTCGCAGTAGGATGTGCTTGAATTCATTAGAATCGATGTTTGTTTATCAACACTTTGCAAACCCTGCGGAACTAAATCACTGTGAAGACATAAGCCTAAATGTACACTCCGTTGCCCTTAAATTTTCTCCACTTACTTCCAGCATCAATACCACCGACGCGCGCTAATGAAGTCCTGGTGAGTCAGTAAAGATTCGACTCTTCGCTCTCATTTAAGTTGTCCGCTCTACCTCGCTCGGTAATAAAAACCTTTCGTGCTTGTTACGGTCATTACATACAGGATCTGTCGTTATGGCAACACTTATCACTTAAATATTAACACAGTGGTTTGCATTATTTTGTCGGTGTCCGAGATATCAAATGGATATGTAGAGTTAAAAGAATATATGGAGCTTTCCAGAAGGGAGGAACCAGTAGGATTATGTCTAATAGATATCTGCTCTGTTCATAAAGATTCTCGTTCTCCAGAGTAAAAAGAAAAAACAAACAAACACCCACACATGAACCATCATCACTTACACTTATAATGCAATGCCTATATTAAGAAAAGCTAGAGGAAGAAATGAAAGAGAGGGATCCACCTCTGGCCTTGTTGTTGTTTTTTGCTCTCTCTTCTCGGCTTTTCCAATATCAGGACTGCTTCAACCATCTGAAAGAACAGGAAATGAAGGCACCCATATCACAGGCTAATAATACAAAAACAGTGATAGCAGCCCGGCCAAAACAGTCTGTGTCGACGGTACGGAGTCATCATCGCGAGAACCTCAGCACATCCACATCCTGTTGCACCTGACATCTACAAACCTAACAACCGAGCAAAGTCAGGCTTTCAATCCTTCTGCTGAGGTTAACAATCCAAATATAGGGATTTGAACATATAGCTTGCTCTAGCTTTAATAATAAAGCCAATTTGTAAGGTAAAATGATCAATTACACAGTTAAGAGGCTATTTAAACAACAAATACAAGTTTATAAAGAAGTGTAAAAAACGTGAGAGATGGAAGTCGACTATTTTTGCAGCAGGTGTAGATTACTAACACATAACCTTGACCCAACCATGCCACCTAGTGCACATACAGCAGTGTTACGAATTACATTGCACATCATCTCATTTGCTTCTTTATTATTTAGAAGCTATTCATCAAAATCCTTTTATTGTTTTTTTTGTTTTGTTTTTTTTACTATACTATTGTTGCTAGATTTGGGGTTAGTGAGATTTTTTATTTTTTTTTTTAATAAAAAAAGATGCATTAAATTGATAAATTAGGGCAGTAAAGAAATTTAGAACATTACAAGACATTTCCATTTCAAATAAATACTGTGTTTTTGAATATTCTATACGTGAAAAAATCCAAATACTGATGGTTTCCACAAAATATGAAGCAGCACAACTGTTTTCAACATTGATAATAAGACTCGTTTCTCAAGCACAAGCATATTAGCATGATTTCTGAAGGATCACGTGACACAGAAGATGTAACAGACGCTGAATTTCCAGTAGCCTGTTACAATAATACAATTTTTACTGTATTTTCAAATGAGGAAATACAGCAACGGTGAGCATGAGAATTAAAATTCATTAACTGACTACCAGCCCCAAATTTTTTTCTGGAGAGTGTATCATGTATGTTCTTTCCGAAGCAGCCTAATGTTGGGTTTGAGATGGGTTTTTGAACTTTGAATTATAAATGTGATACATTTGAATTCATCACAAATCTTGATTATGTCATCTTTACTTGCCAAACATATAAGTAACATTAAAAATCAAGTCCAGTCCAGACAATTAAAAGTTTAAAAAACAATGTGATATTTTTGGACAGATTCAGTCTAAACGTTCTACACTTCTATCCTCGCTCTTCAAACATTTAACTTCAAAAGACACTGAAGAAGAGTGCAGAATTAGAGCTAAACTCTGCACAGAATACTGCTCCTAAATAAGATCTGCTTCACTAACAGGGATCAATATCACCGAAGCGTGCAAACAAAGTCAAGATTCACCCTTCACTTTCATTTATCTTGTCCAGTACAAATGACACTGTAAAAGCACACCATTTCCCTAGCTTGGAAGTAAAATCGTTCATGCTTGAAGCAAAGGCTCACAACAAAAACACTGCTTTATAAAACAGAATTTTAAGTTTATTACAGAACGAGCAGCAACACATTTAAATTCTCAATGTATTAAACTAAACATACACAAAGCTTTAACCAAGCTATGCATCTGACAGGTAGATATGGCACCTGAGACTGTCTCTGTCCATATATTTGCTAAACATTTCTTGACTAGTTTAAGCAAATTTAAAAACCATCAGCTTTGCTTTATCTGTGTTGTCCAGAAATGAAAAGTAACAGCTAGGCTACTTTGTATTTTATACCTGAGGCAGGCAAAGTAGAATAAAAGAAACCTGTGACATTTCCCTGAATGATGACCTCTGATAAGATTCTAAGACTTTTGAACAAACTCTTAGAATATTAGTATTATAGTTATTTTTCCTTAAGCTTAAGGCATCCTGTCATTAAAGTCCTTTTAGTAAACAAATTATTCCTGGTTTAAAATAAATAAATGACCTGAAGGTAAAACATTCTAGCATGTGAATGCAAAATGATTTCTCTATACCATCATGTTTTTGTCTTAAACAACATTTGGCTCCATCTTAATGAACCCCTTATTTCTTTTCATTCTTGTTTTTAAGCTGTATGTACAAGGTGGTCTTTATAAGCACAGCTGCTTTGCATCATCATGCATCATCATCTGAGAATTTGAATTTGGCATAAACAATTAGCATAACCACTGACATGACCACACACAAGGAGCCAACTACTAAATAAGCAATGCCCAAGAAGTCATTCTTCCCACCCATCCAAGACACGTTGCTGAAGACCACCGTCTTACGTCCATCAAAACTCAGTACTGGGTAGTCTGGAAATGATGTGGTTAAGGAACAAACATGGTTCATTTATGCTGCATATGAACATTTCTACTTCATGTTTCAAAAGCGTGAATTTTTCTGAGACAACAAGTGCTTCTGAAAACTTTGCATTAAAGGTGCACTAAGTGATGTATTTATGTTGTGCATTTTGGACACCTGGAAAAAAAAAAGGTTTTCAGTAACCATTGTAGAAATCCTGATGAATATATTAGCATCCATAAATAATTTATAAATAAAAAAAATAAAAAAACTATAAAATGAGTGTCTTTTTAAAGAAATTAATATTAATATAAGCAGGATGTGTTGAACTGATCAAAAGTGGTAGTTTAAAACTTGTTAGATTATGTTACAAAATAAATGTAAATAACAACTGTTCTTTACAACAATTAATCAAAGAATCTTGGGTAAAAAAAATATATTAAGCACCTCAACTGTTTTCTACATTAATAATAAGAAATGTAGCACCAAATCAGCATATCAGAATGATTTCAAGGATCATGTGACACTGAATGCATTACATTTTAAAATAGATTTACAAAGAAAAGAGTAACTTTCATATTGTAATAATATTTTACAATAATACTGTTTTTACTGTAATCAAATAATTGCCTCACTAAGTATAAGAAAGTACTCTTAAAGGGATAGTTGACCCAAAAAAGACCTTTGTTCTACCTTCGGAACACCATATCAGATATTTTTGTTACATTCTGATCAAGGCTCAGAAACATAAGGAGATTGTTAAAAAATTATCCATGTGACATCAGTGGTTTAACCGGAATTTTACGAAGCTACAAGAACACTTTATAATACATATCACATATGTGATATGTAAAAATTATGGTTAAACCACTGATCAGGATCCTTGCTGTCTCTCAAGAGAGCTCTCAGCTCTTCCATTTGTGTAAAACATGTGTATAAGGGGGAAATATTTACAAAAGTGCACCTTTAAGACAAATTCCATCCGCTCTTTTGACTGTCATGCCTTTTGTCAATTTACATATTCAAAACCCTCTGTTTGTTGCTTCTGCGTTCTGCTCTGGACCACACCCAACCAGTAAAACCTGTTGGCCTGGATCACAGGCAAACATGGTCAAAATGCATCTGAGAAACAGGACTGACGCCATGTGTGGTCTTGAGACTAAGACATCTAAAGACTTCCTGACTGAAGGCATGATGAGGCTTCAAATCCTACGAACTTCAGAACTTGGTCAAATGAATAAAACATAAAAATCCTCTTATTATTATTATTATTAATCCCGGTTTTGAGTGAGTTTTGCCTTTCATGAAAAGGATACTGTAATGGACTGTCAGAGAGTAGTTTCCAGCAGGAAGCCCAGCCGCATAATCACCCTCTGTGATTCGCCGGTACAGCTTCCTGAACTGAGGAAGCGCAGCTCTCCTCATCCACACTAGAAAGTCCTGGTTCAGGAAACCGTTGTTGTATTTGTCTGTGAGGTCCAGCTCATATGCTGCCTTAGGCCAGTTTATGGGCTTCACTGTACCTGTTAATCAGCATTCATAACGAATTTAAGTTTATTCCAAGTCTTAAATCCTATATAATATACTACATTACCACTTTAAGGCAAATTACCTTCAAACGCGCCCGCCAAGGAGTCATTCACATACGAAGGGTTCCTGTACTTTATGCTGTAATCAGTCCACCAAGCGATTCCTTTACCATCCAACGGAACTTTCTTCTGCGTTCCATTGATTATTTGGTAGAGCTCAAATGTGTCTTTGCACAAAACACACAAATGATTAGTAATCCATTTCAAAGCTTAATACGTGCAAATATAAAGTTAATCTACAAATCTGAAACGTTACCATTGAACAAGCTATTTGCTATAGCTCCACAAGGGACAATGGGGTTATTTTTGGAGTCATACGCATATGGACTGCAAGCATCTTGTGGACTCTGAAAAGTCAAAATAAAAGCAATGAAAGTGGGAATTAATACATACAATGTAAGATCCAAAAGTTAAAACAATGTTTCAAAAGATTGTTCATGACAAATGCAAACCTTGAAATATTGTGTATCGCCAGTGAGCTGATAATAGTCTTTTGACACACCATATTTTCTGAAGTTCTGGTAGTAATTAGACAGGCCATAATAAAAGAAGACAGGGCCCTGTAAGCACCACAGACGTTATTGGTTACTTTTTATATTGGGGGAGAAATATCAGGCCTCAAAACATAGTTAAGCTTAAAGATTTTACCGTAAACAATGAGCTAAGGGAGAATGTGATGTCACAGGTGCAGTTTTTGGAACTTTGGATCGAACAGCGGAAACAGGGTGAAGTCTTTTCAACGCCTGTGTAATCCATCTGTGACACGGTGAGAAAAGAGAGCATTAATGTTTAATTACTGTCTCTCACCTTGCACAAAACAACACGGTATGTCAACACCTTCAAACTAACAACTAGGCGGTAATGTGGAGTCAGGGGTTCATTAACTCTAAAACAGACTTGAATACTTAAATCATCAGTCAGACAACAAGTCTATCATTTAACAAACAAGCAATATGTGACCTCAGTACATTAGTTTAAGCTATTAGATGTGCTACTTAACCAACAGAAGAACAAACTCTACTAGAAAATGCCATGTCATCCACCCAGTGAAGTTTTCTTCTGTTGTTGTCCTGCAGGAAAAACTTACCTCCAGCACTTGAATGGTCTGTGAGGTCAAAAAGAGGCCAATTCCGATGCCTATGAACACCAAACCAATTATGAGAAAGCCAGGAATGACGATGCCAGCGGAGAGTATGGGCTGCCACGCCGGGAGCCGTTGCTGCGTGAATGCCGTGTTGTCAGGCCGTTCAGTCGCCTCTCCCTCATTCTTCATCCTGATGTCCTCTGAAAAAAAGGGCAAGCTTACTGTGCGCAACTTATGTTCATAGATAAAACAAACAATACTAAAAAGCCCAAAAGAAAAGAGATCCAATGCAACAAATAATACATCAGACACTGGATCCTTCTTCAACTTTGAGAACTTTTATAACCCTGGAGTTCAGATTTTATTAAAAAGAACAGATTTTACGCTTTACCTTTTTGTTATATGAAGGTTATTTAAAGATGTATTAGAAACCTTTTTACTTTGCTTTCACCATTGATGACTTTGCAAGTGACCGATGTATAATTTTATTTAAGCTTTGTCCTAATACCATAAATCTTAAAATACAAAAATTCACTATAAATAGATTAATTTAATTTATGTTAACTATGGATGACTACCATAAAGCATTTAAATATTTATTGCGTAAAATTTTGTATGCATTTATTAAAAAAATACTTCTTAAATTTGGCATTATTTCCACCCCGCAGAACAATAACAGTTAACGCGATAAAAAAAGAAAACATAACATAAAATATATAATTAAATAAAAAGTAAATATATATTCATATATAGCATATATTGTTAATCAAGGCTTTTGCTACATTGTGTAAAACATGTAAAATACCGTAGCTATGTGTATTAAAATAAAGATAAATAAAGCATAAAAATGTAGTTTGCCGTTCCATTTCAAAAATGTTCAAAAAGTCATTTTTTAGTCATTATTTGAGATGTGGTGAAGATTACATAAGATGACAATTATTCTGAATGTGATGCATGCCATAGCAGTGGCTGTACAACGAAACTGTACAATGAAACAAATAAATAACCTAGAGATATTAAAAAGCGTTTTAATAAATTTGATCTAAACTAATGAAATTATTATTAATGGACCCTTAACAACCTATTAAATCTCTAGCCATGGTAATAAAAAAACAGCTCAATAGTTTAGCTGACATGACAAAAAGGATGTAAGAACGACCTGCACTACAACAACAACGGGTGACGTCGCCGGAAAACATTACCGTGCTTCATGAATCTCAATCACTTACTCTGAGTAGAAACTTTAAAGCTTTATAAACACATCAAAACTCACCTCCAGTAAAAGATGAGCGCGGGGATTTTGGCGTATTTTCACTCTTTTTTTAAATCGGGAAGATTTGTACATCGGCAGCAGACACACCTTCGCAGAGCCCCGTACTTGTTTTACCTGTCCCACACCTAGATCTGCTTTTCCGCTTTGCGTTCGCCACTCCCACCGAGCCCGCGTCACACACATGACTCCTCCCAGTTTCATTTGACGGTTTATAATAGGAAAAACATATAGCCTATATATGTTTAAAAAAAAAAAAATCATGTGATGCTAAAGATTGGAGTAATGTTATTCAAAATTTAACAGAAATACGTATTTTAAAGTATGCTCCCTTTTGTTCAATATGGATTCCATATTATGGAAGTAAATCTATGGATGAGGCTTCCATTATATTATACGCTATAGGTAAATAATGAGGAGAACAACAACACTAATATTGTTTGCACTACAAATCAGTGTGCTCATAATTAAGATAATACTTTAAAGCTATTCAAATAATATGATAAGACAAAACTATTTTCAATTGCAGCAAGTGCGGCTAAAATGGAGGGGAATTAGTCTAGAAATTAAGCTTAAATCGCATTAAATCTAGTTGTTTTAACCAAGATTACATTTAAATTCCTAGTTTCTGCAATTTTGATAATTTCCTGTTTATTCCCATTAATTCCCGTTAATTCCCATATATTCTCAAAGTTTCCAGTCCTAAAAATTCCCAGAATTTTGCAACCCTAGTCCTAAGAGCCCCCCTGATTCAGTTAAGTTAATTAAGTGCATGGGACCTTTTATTTCACTGATTTAGGACATTAATTTTGCATACAGGTGAACGTTGCATGCCAAATTTGCATAAAAAAACCCTGAGTGTAAGGAACATTTGATTGATCGCTCTTATACCCAATTACAACACTAGGCGATTTAGATCCCTCCTTCTGCTCCCTCGTCGTCTACCCGGATTGGTTGAACGATTCCGGTAGGGACAGGCGTCTGTTTCTTTGTGCTAGACTCCCCACAGCCGCGAGGAGGTAAATATGAATAATATTTTATAAACACGACAGAAGACGGCAAAAGAGTCTAATGCATACCATTTATAAATGTTTAATACTTGATGTTATAGTTAGAATGAATAAACTGTAATGAAGAATTGCGGATTTCCTGGGGTTTGATAAGAAGAGAGAAAGCGGCTCGTGTCGCTAGCAATAGCATATTAGCTAACCAGTGCACGAGCACAACAGCTATTTGCTTATTTCTTCATAGTTTCAAAATGTTTTTAAACGTTTGGGGATTACATATCCTACATTTAGAGCTGCGATTTGGTGTTGTGATCCATGTGCGGCACGTTATAGCGTTTATCTGCTAGGTCGATAAATAAAGCTAAACTTGTAACTGATATTCAAGACGGTTATTTATTGCGTTGGTGTCTCATTAAAAGAGTCAGTTTGCTTCTAATACACGTCTAAATTGGTGCAGTACTGCAGAAATTGTGGCTATGTGACAACGGTGTTTTTACAGTCAGTTGAGCATAGTAATGATGCCAAAATATCGTAAGTTTAAAGAGAAAATCAGTATATACCCGTATTCATCTCTAATATTCTCTCATACCCGAAAACCTGTGTCTTTACAGCAATACCTGCTTGTTCAGAGCAGGTGCACAACGTCTGCAAACTTCATGTTGTTTTGCGCAATGGTCATTAATGTGCTCAGTGTTAGAAAACAGTACATTCATTATGTTAGGTATAGGACCAAACAGAGGAAGGAAACTAAGATGATCACTATTAAAATAGGTATAGAGAGAGTATGTTGTATTTCCTCTGTTCATATGTTCTGGTCACCTTTGTTTGTACACCTAAATTCAGCTGTTGTTTCTTTATTTTAGGAGAGGCTTCCTTTATTTGTCATGCTGTCCACTAAGAAGTCAGACCCAGGTTCCTCCTCTTCCTCAGGGGGTAACGGCGGAGACCGTGCTCCTGAAACCCTTTCTGCTCCTCAGGCTGGTCCAGCCGGTCCCTCTGGCCCAGGTTTAGCAGATGTAAAAAAGAAAGAGAGAGCCTCTCCAAGTGGAGAACCAGGTGGACCTCCTCTCTCGCATCCTCCTGGACCAGGAGGGGTTGATCAAGACTCAGCAGAAGGGCGCAGGACCAGCCGCCGTAAAAGGGCAAAGGTAAACATCTATATTAACTCTTCCTGTTCTTTCAACAGGGATAATTGAGTCAGGCATATATATTTAGTTGTGTCAAACTGAGACTAAAGAAATAATTTATTTGCACAAAATAATATGCTACTTTTTATTGCTCTGAATCTTTAAATTGCTTTAATTACTAATCCAAATACGATTGGTTATTGTATATTGAAAAAAAAAATCAGCATCAACCAACATAAAGTAAAAACTTAATAGACCATTACTACAAAAAAGGTGTTTTTTCTTAGTATAGAATAATTATATTTCACCCTAGGGGAAACAGAACAAGGTTTTAATGAAGCTTTTATTGTGCCTCCTGCTGCAGGTGGAGTACAGGGAGATGGACGAGAGTCTCGCTAATCTATCGGAGGATGAGTATTACTCGGAGGAAGAAAGGAACGCTAAAGCTGAGAAAGAAAGGAAGCAGGTGATTCCTCCACCAGCCCCACCAATAGAGGAGGAGAATGACAGTGAACCTGAGGAACCGTCAGGTATGGAAAGAGGTTGGCTTGATAAAACATTTGCACCTTTTTACAGAATTTTACAAACATTTTGAAATATTTTTGAATGCTTTCCTTAATGAATGTTGTGGCTTCTAAGGTGTAGAAGGGGCCGCCTTCCAGAGCCGACTCCCACATGACCGTATGACATCACAGGAAGCTGCATGCTTCCCTGACATTATTGGTGGACCACAGCATACTCAGAAAGTGTTCCTGTACGTCCGAAACCGAACGGTGAGTTCACAGCTGTAGCCATCGTTTCATTATATATAATGAAATATATATATATAATCTGAAAAGCGGGAGCCAAAAGACAATAAAAAAAAGAAACTCTTCTGGAAGTCTTAATGGCTAATAATAAACTGTTCTAAAGTTTGGGGTCAGTGATTTTTTTTGTAATTTTTTTATTAATACTTTTATTCAGAAAGATTGCATTGAATTGATCAAAAGTGACAGTAAATGTTACAAATATTTTACATTCTGAGTAAATTCTGTTTAAGGTTTCAATTTGTCAAAGATGGTGGAAAAAAGTTTAATGTATTACGGTTTTCTGAAAACGTTAAGCAGCACAACAAATGCTCATAATGTTTCTTGAGAAAAAAATCAGCATGTTGCAATGATTTCTGGAGACTGGAGTCATGACTGCTGAAAATTCAAGTATGACATCACAGAAATAATCGCCATCTTAAAATAAAAGCCTTTTTTTTTTTTTACTGTATTTGTTACTGTAAGTGGCCTTGGAGAGCCAAAAAGACATAAGTATTGAATTTCCAGTCAGTTGTGAAAATGTATTTTCTCGAATGTTCAGCTTCAACTATGGTTGGACAACCCCAAAGTCCAGCTAACCTTTGAGGCCACTGTGCAGCAGCTAGAAGCTCCATACAACAGTGAGTCTATTTCACCTGACATGGCTCTGATTCCAAAATCTTTACACTTCTTAAACTTCACCAAATGGATAGACTTAATTATTTGTTTAAAGGTTCATGCGTCTCTTCTTAATTTGTCTTTGGTTCTTCTCTGCAGGTGATGCTGTCCTGGTGCACCGTATACACAGCTACCTGGAGAGACATGGGTTCATCAACTTTGGTGTCTACAAGAGAGTAAAGCCTCTGCCAAGTAATTAAAACACTTACCCCCAGTTTCGCAGACAAGGCTTAAGCTAGTCCCAGACTAAATTGCATGTTTGAGCTGTCTCAGATGAAAATATCTTGCTCTGACATATCTTAAAACATGTCAGTGTCATTGTTCTGTGTTAAGATACACACCAGTAATATTTTCTTATAAGGCATTTTTGTAAAGGTTGCTTAAATATCTTAATTTAACTAATGCCTAGTCCTGGGTTAAGCTAAGCCCCGTTTATGAAACCGGGCCTTGATGTTACAACAGCAGCTCTAGAGATAATAATGTCAAAACAAACAGAATGACAACTGTACAAGGCTTTTTCCACAATCACATTTCATTTGTCTGGTGTAGAGAACAATGACAGCTTGTTTGCAGCAGGCATTTAAACAGACAAATTGTACTAACGCAAAGACAGACAGGCAAACAAACCATAACACAGAAAGCGCTCTGTTCTCAGGTGTTGTTTTAATTATTCTCCCCTATGTTCTTGTAGCAAAGAAAACTGGAAAAGTCATAGTGATTGGAGGTGGGGTGTCAGGGCTGGCAGCAGCGAGACAACTGCAGAGTTTTGGGATGGATGTGACTGTTCTGGAAGCAAGAGTAAGTACATGCTGCTTTGAAACTCTCGACAACACTGAGCGCTGAGAGAAGTTTTTTTATTTTACAAACCTTAATTGTTTGTGGTAGGATCGAGTAGGAGGGCGAGTGGCTACGTTCAGGAAAGGGAACTACGTAGCTGACTTGGGTGCCATGGTGGTGACTGGATTGGGTAAGAATTATCAAATGTTCTCCAGGAGGTGGCACTGTTGATCATGGAAAAAGTCATATTTTCAAGCAGACATCTAAGGTTTTGCAACAGTTTGAAATGGAAATGCACATCTCTTTTAGGTGGAAACCCTATGGCTGTAGTGAGCAAACAGGTCAACATGGAGCTGGCCAAGATTAAACAGAAGTGTCCGCTCTATGAGGCCAATGGACAAGCTGTGAGTGCTTTTGATACATAGAAATTGACACACATCATATTAGAGTTCATACATTATAATAAAATTACATATGCATTAATGTTCTGATCTTATGTAGAAATTTAAGTAATGTAGTGTTATAATAGTAAAAGAAAAGATAAAAAAGGGTTATAGTGTGAAAACTGTCACTTTTTGTTGTACGGCATCCCTAACACATCAGTGCTTTTATAGTGTTACAGTTAAAATGAAACATGAAAAGTCAGTGCTCCTGTCATTCTCTTCTGATTGGCATCTTAATTAAGTTTAAAGCACTCAGACTCTTCATGAAATGACATGGAGACTCTTAACTAGTGAAAAGAACAATCTAACGGTCTTTTTCTCTCTCTCTGCCCCCTCTTAACCCCCAAACATATTCTCTTTGCTACCTCCCATCCTTTTTGTTTTTTATCTCTTACTCGCTTTCACTCCATTTTCATTTCTTAAACTGATGGATTGCCCTGGTTATACAGGGAGAGCGCTGCACAAGTGTAAGTATTTATTTTTGTAATAACATGCATCATATGTAATTAAAGGAACTGTTCTAATTGATTCACTTTCATACTTGGAAACAACACCCAGTGATAACTGCATATTCAATACCGTTTTATGATTTATGAACACCTTCCTGTTCAGTACAGTTAGCTACCAAAAATGCTTGTTGGAAATGAACACCTGTTTAATAGCAGACGTCCTGCTTACTAATGTGTTCTGATCCACTAAATGTGCCCGGTTAATTATCTGAATTATTTAGTGATACAACTGAAATTATGAATTCTTAAGCTTTGTGTGTCACTTATGGTCAGTGTAATACCTGGGAAAATGTGTCTCCATTGATACAGTTTCTATACATATCCAAACATAACATTTAGTACACACATACAGATGCACTACATATAAACACTATGACAATGTATATGTGGATAAATTATCCTCCGTAATGTCAGGTGCTCTGAATTTGATGCCCATTTAATGGTTGTAATTGCTCAAGGTCCCTAAAGAGAAGGATGAGATGGTAGAGCAAGAGTTCAATCGCCTGTTAGAAGCGACATCGTACCTCAGCCACCAGCTCGACTTTAACTTTCTCAACAACAAACCTGTGTCTCTGGGACAAGCACTGGAAGTAGTCATACAGTGAGTGAACTCTGCTAATTTGCTTTTTTATCTTGAGAATCGAGCCTCAGAGTAAAAGCAGTTCTTGTCATTAAAAGTGAAATGATAACAGCATGCCATTGACTATGCCCATCTATGTTCAGGCTGCAGGAGAAACATGTGAAAGATGAACAGATTGAACACTGGAAGAAGATTGTAAAGACTCAAGAGGAGCTTAAAGACCTTCTGAACAAGGTAATACATGTGTGCACTACCTCCCTCTGATACAGCTTACTCATCACACGCAATTAATTTGATTGTGCCTGCTGTTGTTCAGATGGTGGCTACTAAGGAGAAAGTGAAGGAGCTGCATCAGCAGTATAAAGAGGCCAGTGAGGTGAAGCCGCCCAGGGACATCACAGCTGAGTTCCTGGTGAAGAGCAAACACCGAGACCTCACAGCACTTTGCAAGGTAGTGGACCAAACTCGCCACATTGAGCGAATCCACACGACCTCACCCCACACTGACCATATAAACATTGTGCATGCTTACACATATAGAAACTTACATGGGAAACCACGTCAATGACAAATTCAGATTCTGGCTTGGTTAATTTCCCAATTCTGGCGGCCAAAAAAAAGGGTTTGTGAAAACTGTGTTTCTGTTCCTCTCAGTTCATCCTTTTTTGTCAAAGAAATAAAAGCTCACGCCTAATTTTAAACAAAGACATGAAAGCTTAAACCCATTCGTTGTCATAGAAACTAACTCGCCAGAAATGCTGATTGCACTGTCAACAGCCAAGCATCCCTCTCGATGTCTCCTCTGGTAGTGACTGCAGACACCTCTGGATCCGTCATGCTTAATCTCAATATCTTTTTACTGCACAGCAGTGTTTTCCAGCCATGCCAAACACCTCTGTGCTTGGTAATGGAGCATAATACCATTTCAGCCTGCTGTTTCAGTTTGGTTGTTTTAGTACTTTTTCCAAACCGCAGTCTAACACCGCCATATTCCCGTTACCATCCACAGAACCGAAAGTTAAATTCCTAACTTAAATGGTCTTAACTGGTGAGATTTTAGCGTGTTAACTCACATAATCACTCTCAATTGTAGCCATTAGAGGCATTCAGACCATTTATGGTTAAAACATGAATTTTAATGCCTGCTCGTTCGCTCTAGGGTTTTGACTTTTTTTTTTTTTAATTTTTTTTTTTTTACATTTTTGCGTGACTTGTGTAGTTAAAGCATTAAGGCTTTCAGATGTGCAAATCTTCATTTACATTGTCATATACTCAATCAAAACGTGACTTCAGAAGAAAATGTTACAGATCAGTATATGTATATTGATAGTTTTGTTTTGCTTTCAATAATATATGATATAATATGCACCACTGTTCACAAATCTTGGGTTGTAATATTGCAAAAATGTGAAAGTTACTTTCATGTACATATTATATTGAATATAATTTATTCTTTTGGCAAAGCTAAATTGTCAGCACCTATTACTGCAGTTTCCAGATCTATGCAGATTTGGTGATCAGCATTGAAAGCCATTGTGCCATATAATATTTAAAGTTTTAAAGAACAGCATTTATTTGAAATAGGCTTCTTTTGTATTGTATGTAATGTATGTCTTTACTATCACTTTTGATCAGTTTAAGATATAAATACAAGAATTAGTAAGTATGCTTTCACATTGTGTGGAGAATAATACCACAGAGTGTGCTTGTTGATTTCGTGCTACTTAAAACCCGTTTTTGCAGACTGTTAAGAGTCTGACAGAGAGAGAAACTATAGCAGGATATTTCGGAATTCTGTGATGTGGTTTAGGGGAAGGGTTTTCTTTAAATAGTCTTTTGCTGGTTAGATGGGTGAACGGCTAGCCCGCTCAGAGAGGGATGACTCTGCCCTCTGGGATGAAACCACTACCGCTGCCCTCAGCCATTCAGAAATGAGTATACACCTCTGAAAGTCTCACACTCGGGTGCTGGGGGAGAGAGAAAGATCTTTAAGAATATACTACTGGTCATACTAATTGTATGACTAATGTAAATTAGTTTTTTGTTTTCTTTTTCAACTCGGCAAAAAGTATGCATTTGATTTCCCCCCAATGTTGCTTCAAGGATGCTTTTTTTTAAATGCATTGTCTGCATTGTGTTGGCCACCCTGCTCTCTAGATAAAGGTAGCACCATCTTTCATTCAAAAACCCACTTATGTGCTGATTTGAGATCTTGTCCTATTGCTGCAGGAGTATGATGAGCTGGTGGAAATGCAGATAAAGTTAGAGGAGAGACTGCAAGAGCTGGAGGCCAACCCACCCAGGTAATCAAATAGAACATATGCAAGTAAACATTAGCATACTTGTCTGTACTTCCAAATGGAGTCCAAGTAATGTTATTCTGCATCTCTATTTCAGTGATGTTTATCTGTCTTCGAGAGACCGACAGATTCTTGACTGGCACTTTGCAAACCTTGAGTTTGCCAACGCTACACCTCTTTCAACACTCTCGCTCAAACACTGGGATCAGGTACAGCACAGCTGTAATGTCTAAATTGTGTTTAACTCCACTTGTAAAGAATGGAGAATTATTTTAAATAAAACAAAGCTTGCTTCTGCAACTTGTCACTTTTCCTTCTGTGTTTGAGTAGGATGATGATTTTGAGTTCACGGGCAGTCACCTAACAGTGCGAAATGGATACTCTTGCGTCCCAGTGGCACTTGCAGAGGGTTTGGATATCAAACTCAACACTGCAGTGAGACAGGTCCGATACACATCATCTGGTGAGTCAGTCAGTCCAGCTCCTGCTGTTTTGGGACTGTATTTCGTTGGGTTTGTGTATTTACGTTTATGACCATCATTTCCTCCCTGTCTCAGGTTGCGAGGTGATTGCGGTGAATACCCGCTCCACTACCCAGACGTTCATTTATAAGTGCGACGCCGTGTTGTGTACTCTTCCTTTGGGAGTGCTGAAGCAGCAGCCGCCAGCCGTGCAGTTTGTGCCGCCTCTGCCAGAATGGAAGACGGCTGCCATCCAGAGAATGGGCTTTGGGAACCTCAACAAGGTGTGAATAATTCCCGTTTATTCCTTTGCAGACGGGAGGGTGTTGATGTAATGGCAACTCTGTCCTGTATCAGCATGGGACATACTATGTGTTTATATCTACCTAATCCACTTTGGGATAAAAAGGAGTGTGATGAGGGTTGGGCTGGTTAGATTAAGTAGTTTTAATATGATAGATATAGCTGTGGATTCAGGGAGTACTTACTGTAAGAAATGACCCCCTCACATTTTGCGTGTCCACGATGCGTCATCCACTTCTGCACTCTCCTCTCTCTCCCCTCACTTCATCTGCTAGTTCAAGCTGCAGCAGAAAAATACTGCAGTATTATGCAATTGTCCTGCTCCATTTCCCTGTTTTTGTCACAAGAGGGCACAATGTGGTACTGGATTCATTTACAGTTCTGCTATATCAGAAACATCTGTCTGCAGCACACCACAGGATGTCAGAAATGTTCACTGAAATGCTTTTTCAATGACTCCATTAAAAACAAGCATTTTTTTTAGGATGGCATGTGCTTTTTTTCTTTTTATCATTTTGTATCATTTTAGTCATGAAAAAGAATTTCTTAGTAGTAGCTTTAGGCTTCTTTGTGGCATTTTACACTGTATTGCTTCATAAGCATCTGCTAAAATGTGTGCATGTGATAAAAAAATTTATATATATCTTTGTTGTTTGTGTAATTTATAAAGACTAGTTAGTGGACTTGAATACATTTGAAGAATGTTGATGCAGCATTAGACTAGTAGTTTTTAAAACTAAATTAAAATTTGTTTAAGGGTTAGATCAGTGGTGTTCAGTCCTGTACTTTGGGACCCACTGCTCTACGCTTTTTGCATGTCTCCCTTACCTGACACACTAATTTGAGTTCACAGAGCTCTTTCCTAATAAGTTGATGATTGATGAATCAGGTGTGTAAATTAGGGAGACATGCATAATGTGCAGAGCTGTGGGTCCTCAGGAAATAAGTTTGAAAACCACTGGGTTACATTAAACAAACCTGTCAGTTTACTCAGTTCCAAACCTGTATGACTTTCATTCTTTTGTGGAACACAGATGATATTTTAAAGACCGTAGGTTACCAAACAGTTTTGGGTGCCCTTTGACTTCCATTGTATAGAGAAAAAAATTTATCCAAAAATCTTTCCACAAAAGAAAGCTTAATTTTTAAAAGACCCATTCTGTCCTAATCTTTGACGTCCCTGTCCTAGGTGGTGTTGTGTTTTGATAGAGTATTCTGGGACCCCAGTGTTAACCTTTTTGGACATGTAGGAAGTACCACGGCCAGTCGGGGGGAACTGTTTCTCTTCTGGAATCTTTACAAAGGTAATTTTCCTTCAGTTAAGGGATGCTTCAGTATTAAACCTCTGGCTATAGTGACGACCCCAAATTAAGGTTCTTTATTTTCTTTACTATTCCTAGACATAATAAAGTTGCTGCTGATGTATTCGTGAAACGAAATAAAGCTATTTCCATTGGTTAGACTTTGTTGTCTGATCCCTCGTTTATGTTGCGGCTTTAAACAAATTTAACTGGGGGCTCGTCCGGGATTGCTACATGTATAAATAAATGCATAATGTTTTTTTGTGTGTACGTGCAAATGAGTAGACTTTAGGTAACTAAAGTGGGTTTATAATTGTTCTTTGAGGCACTGTTTGTTACTTTAGTTTATTTTCCTTATGTTTGTTTTAGTTTGTTGCGTAATAATGCCATTCACAGTTTACTTTGAATTTGACCTTTTGTGTCTTCTCAGCTCCCATACTGCTGGCTCTGATGGCAGGAGAGGCTGCAGGCATTATGGAGAATATCAGTGATGATGTCATCGTGGGCCGCTGTCTGGCAATCCTCAAGGGCATCTTTGGAAGTAGCGCAGTACCTCAGGTGAGCTTAGATGTGTCAGAATATCTTACTTAATTTGTAGTTCTTCACTGTGCAACAAAAGCTTGTGTGAATAACAGTCATGAGAGGAAACCTCAACCTAAATCTAATGAAAAGAGTCGAGTCCTCTAATATATCACACACTGAGACTCTGCGGCTCTTTCCCGGGGTATGGAGCGTCTGGCTCTGCTCCAACGACAACAAACCGACTATGTGTTCTGTGTCTGTCGTCATGGCAGCCAAAGGAGACGGTGGTGAGTCGCTGGCGTGCCGACCCTTGGGCCCGTGGGTCTTACTCGTACGTAGCAGCCGGTTCTTCTGGTAATGACTATGATCTCATGGCCCAGCCCATCACACCTGGTCCTGCCATACCTGGAGCCTCACAGGTGAGTGTCATAACTTATTGCTCATTTCCATGTGTCGGCAGAAGCAGATGTCATGCTGATTGTGTGCGTTTTGCAGCCGGTTCCACGTCTTTTCTTCGCGGGTGAACACACAATCAGAAACTACCCCGCCACGGTCCACGGCGCTCTGCTAAGTGGGCTGAGGGAAGCAGGAAGGATCGCCGATCAGTTCCTAGGAGCCATGTACACTATGCCACGCCAAGCCACTGCCAATCCAAACCCACAGCCATCCCCCAGCATCCAATAAACATCTAAACCCACTTATGATGCGCACAGAGAGAGAATGTGAGTTGGGGATTTTCAGCGAAAGAATGTCTTTCTAGATAAAGAGCGGGCGGGTCAAGTAAGGACACCGGGTGACTCCTTAGACTGGGAATGTGTGTGTGTTTATTGGAGAGTTTGTCTGCGTGTAAGAACATGCCTTTAGGGAAATCATTCACTAATCGGGGAGCTTGGAGATTTAAAGCAACCCTTCACTCATTTACCTTCTGCTGCTGTAGCTTTTCTGGCTAACTTCTAAGGCAACTAAAAGGACAGGTGGATGGTTCCAGAAGAACTCCTAGGTGTTTTCGGAATTTACCTGGAATGGTTTGTTCCCCACTGAGGCGTAAATAAGAACAGGGACCGTTATTCACTCATGTAACGCAACTTATGAAGTCCACGACCACAAAGTATCAGATGTTTCAAGGCGGAGCATTAAAATTAGAATTGTAAAAACCAGATAGGAGATGGAAATGGATACATTAGTTGAAATCCAACTGCCTACCCAAACCATTCCTTTTTATTTTTTCAGAATATAAAAAAAAACAAAAAACAAAAAGAAAGTCAAAAGGAAATGTTATGACTTTGCCATGTCTCTCACTTTGTAGCTTGAATGTTTTGGTTAGCAAAAATTGCTTATTAGCTGGAATGCACATGAAGTGTTGCTAATAGGACCGTTTCTGTTAAAATAGTGTATCAGTTATAGCTTTGTATCTTTTTTGAGCAGCTCATGGTTTTCTTAAGTTTTATTGTTTAACTATTGTCATTGCAATCTTTTTTTATATTTGTGTGTTTTTAGTAGTAAAAATAAATATGAAGTTTGCTTAAAACGTCTGCTTTCTTGTAGTTTGTTACTTTGTTTTTTTTATTATTCATTACAGTATCCGGTTTGCCTGGGTTCAGAATGAATGCATACTTTGTGTTCCACTGTGATGCTTTAGAAATTATTTTATGTAAATGTTAAATGTAAATATACAATTTTTTTTTTTTTACAATTACTTTTTAAACCTGTTTTTTTTTTTTTTTGTGCAAGGGTTAGGTCAGCTTTCCAGCAATGTGTGCTGGACAACTCAAGCCATTCTCCATCCAAGTCCGCACTACACCATTTATTTATAAATTTTTTTAGATCAACAATTTCCCTAGGTTGTATGTCAGAGTGTGCACTTTTTAAAATTGATCTTTCACTACTTTAGTCAAATCACAATATTAAAAAGAAAAAGAAAAAAACTTGATCTCAACCTGCTTCTTAGCCTTTTTTTCATGGACTCCTTTTTCTTATATTTGGTTATGGCCCTTTCCTTCCCATTTCTGTACGCTTAGCTTTTTTTATTTTTAGTTTATCCAGTCTTTTGACATGTCATGCTGCTCTGAGGCTTTTTTGGCCTCTCTTTTGGCGCTCTCTTTTCTTGCTATAACCCCTCTGGCCTCAGCCCCAGTTTGTGTGGTGTGGGCCCTGGCAGCTGCACTGCATTGTGGGAGTCTGAGGGACCTGAGCTGATATTGGCCCCAGCAGTTTAGTCCATGATTAGAGCCTTGAGCAGCCTGCACCACGATGCCACAACCGTACTTTAATTCATAATACTGCAGTCGTCCAGTGGTTTTGATAATGTGAGTACATTCGGCTCGTTGACCGCAGAGTCAAATCGCCCTCAAATCATGTCTATTAGATATTACGGTATTTTGCGGATGCTTTTATGTTGAACTGTTAACTGCAGGCAACTTCAAGACCAGTCCCTCTAGATTTATTGACTTTTCTAGGGCCGCAACGTTAGCAGGAAATGATGAGCAAACTGCGCCCCCTCAGGACAGACCCCATAATACGGTTGCATAATATCGAAATTGATTGACAATTCAACTATTTTAACACCTTTAACATACTGCAATATTCTCAAAGACACCTGGTTGCCCTCTGGGATCTCTGATCAATATTCTGTTGCGTCAGAGTATGTCTGTTTTTGAATGTGATTTCTGATCCGCAGGCATTAATGGGTACACAAGCGTGTCAGAACTCAAACCTGACTCATTCTGTTCACAGGCAGATGCTACACTTAATCACCCACACACTACAACTACTTCACAATGTGCCCTTTAACACAGAAACCCCCACATACCCTGCAGCCCAGAGTGCAGAAATACACACATAACACCTTCACACTCGGATAGGCCGTCTAATGTTTCATTTTTTTAGACCACATAGTCAGTTTCATTTTAACGCTCCATTTAAATGCTTTTAAACTCTTCTTCGGTAATGCTGATGAATGTTCTACACTGCGAGAAAAGGTGGGAACAAGACTGACTTCACTGTCTAGACTTTTCTAACTTATCCATTTTGAATGGCTTTCAAAAAAACTGTCCCATTAAGATGATAGTCTCAGAACAGGATTAAACCTTTAGGAGCGGTTTCAAGGACTTGGACAAACAATACTGAATTCTGATGCTGAGTGAACTGGTTTTAGAGTTCTTTGCAGCTCCTTGTCAGATTTATGATGTCTTTCCCTCTAAATAGTGTGTAAGTTACCTTATGAACTCACTGAAATAGTCAATATTACTTATCAGTACCAAGCCATAAAATGTAGATCACTTTACTATGTACTGATGCCTTAAAGCAACCGTTCACAAGTCCTTTCTCACCCTTGTGGTGTTCCAACCACCATTCATTGGTGTGACACCAGACAATAACATTCTGAGTATGTGTACAATTGTCGCCTACCTTAATTTTGTCCTTAAAAATGTTCTGAAAATGATTCTTGTAATAATTTACGGTCATTACTTGGAGTAAATGGGCCTTCAAATCCAGTAAATCTTTGGATTATATTCAGGCTTTTTTCCTTTGTAAGATGTAAATCAGACTCTCAAAAATACATTGGTAAACCCCTCTTAAGCATACGCCCAATTCTTAAGAGTCATGACTGGAATATAGTGTTGTATTTAAATTGATCTGGCACCAAACAAAGAATATGTTCCACCAGCTAAAACAAAAAGGGTTATGACAGTCAAATATATTGAATATCTCTCAAATCCCTATGGTTTATTGTGTTTTTATTGCAGTTATCACCAATATGCGTATTATATGATTGCAGAGCTTCTTGGATGTCCCTGTCTAACCGTCTAAAAGATGAGAACACAAACCCAAACCTGTTACAAACAAGTTGCTTTTATTATATTAGCTGGAATACATACAGTTTGCAGTTCAGCCTAAAGAGATGTCTAGCTCCATGCACAATGCTGAAACATGCACAAATATTACAGTACAAAGGTGTAAGACTGAAACGCAGTGTGTTATTGCTGACACTGAGAGGCTGAATACAATGAGCATGTTCACCTGTGTCCTCACCGCAGGTTCACGCTATACCAACATCTGCTTGATAACCATTCTGTCTCCCTTCTTTAACGATGCAGGCCTGTATTTATATGTGCAGTGTCGTAGAGAGACGGTGTAAGCAAATATCAGTGAACTTTAATTCAGTTACTGTGTGTGTTAGAGCGTGTTTGCATGTGTGTGTTTAAGGCCTGAAATCTGTCTTTGGCAGCGCTTTTAATACGGCACAGGAGATGAATGAACCCTGAATGAACAGAAGGGAAACCCACAGTCTGAGCGGTTAATAAAAGAGGAGAACAGTACAGAACTGAACCTTACTGAGCCACTGGCTCAACATATCTTTACCTAAACACTTCCCTTAGAATGAACGGGGAGGGGGGGGGGGGAAGCAACGTTTGAAAAGCTGGTGAATTAACACTTTTAACTGAGTCTGCTAACTTTAATAGTTCATACAAATTGTTAATAAAACATCATATTGAAATTAATAATCAAAAAAAAAAAAACACTCTCCAGGAGCCCAATAAGGTATACATCTACACACACACAAAAAAAAAACATGGCCCACTTTACAAAATTACAAGATACTTTTAAATAAAACCTATCCGATTGTAGTCTGAGAAACAAATAAAAAAAAGCAGATAAAGAAGGAAAAGCTTGACGACAGAAATATTTACCCTTTTAATTTCAATAATGCTTAAGAAGCTGTTTGTTTCCTTGTAAACTACAAAAATATATTGGAATGATTTTTGGCACATTACGTGTCAACTAAAAGACAATACAGAGCACTTGGCCGTGTAGAAAAAAAGAATAATGACAAATGAAAATAAAACACTTTGCAGTCTATACAAATAATGTGGACAGTCCATTTGCCAACCCCAAAAATACAAGATCTGTCTCCCAGTTGCTGCAGGTGAACTTATTCTTTCATTTTGGCCAGTGCACAAACACACGTACATATATACACATGATGGCTGTACATTCAATTCATTAGGGGGAAGTGAATTAGGGGAAAAACAGGCATATTAGAAAATGAAATCCATAAAGGTTAAGGAAAAGGTTAAAAGAGTCATTTACGTTAAGTGCTGGTTAAGTGCAGATTCTGGAGTGATATTTCGTGACACCGTGACCTATTTTTGACCTTTAAGGACCAATGCTGGCTCACAATGCGGGTATAACACAGTCTTCAAAATTTCTCTTCTGTACATTCAATATTACTTTATTGCTTAGAAATGGCATTTAGAAAAATTACCACCACTCTCCTGAATAAGTGTTAGAAAATTGTCACTAAAAATGATTAAAAACCATCCCCAACCGTCAGAAGCTACACATGGTTATGCTAACTGACTGACTGGTGTCATAACTAGGTTAAGATTGACCTCATAAATGTACACGAAAGTGATGTAGATGGGAAAACCCCAATATATTTGCATGATTTAGTTGTTTTAAACGAACAGTATGTGAAACTATATAACCTTTGATCTGTTCTGGGACGTGCAATCAAAGCTCGCAGCCATCATTTCCACAGAGAGCTAAAGACAGAAGTGGAGGAATGAAAATCAGAGACATGTGTTAGATGACTTCTGAGGGCGAACGGCACACTGACACATTAGTAAATGGGGTTGAGAAATGAGGAAGAATTCCTTGAGAATTGCGGTTTCAGTCGGCCTCTTTAAAAAGTCTTCTTTCAGAAACTTTGGACTGTCTAGTGAGTACATAAAAACTACGGTTTCCGACAGCTGCGGTTGCGCGTTGAAGCCACAGAGCAGCCGAGAGACCTTTGCCTGGCCGGGGGGTTGGGAGGGAAGAGTCTGTTGGTATTTCCAGTACAGACTCGCACTATATCATCACATCCATTTGGGTCATGCTGCAGTTTTAGGATCATGTTTGCAAGCTTTTTGAGCGGGCACAATTTTATTACAGAGGGATTTACAATACATGATGCCTCAAACTATTTGTACCCTCTCGGTACAACACATGGACGCCATCCTAAAGAATTCACCCTTTCTGTTACGGCTTTTGCTTATTTTGCTGTCAGCTGGTCGCACCTCCCTCACAATGTTATACGGCCATCAAATGCAGCACTGACCTACGACCGGCAACCAACACTGAGGTCGTATATCAGGCCTGCTGCCACTGCTTTAGCCAGCTAATAAAATGGCTTTAGGGAACGGCTTCTTGGATTACAGAAGCCCAGAGCACTTAGGTATTCTGGGAAAGCAAGGGCATGAGATACAGGAACCAGCATGTTCGCTTCAGCCCAAGACCCCTGAACAGGAAGTAGAGGTGAAGTCTGGGGAATGCATTTGGACATGCTTGGTATTACAGTGCAGAACAAAGCAGACACCAGAATATGGGAAGTCCAAAGCCAAAACACCGCCCAAAGTCTAATGAGTTAATAAAAAAAAAACAGTGCAGAAAAAGAAGCTTGGGTGTTAAAATCATTGCATTATTCGTTACACGCTACTTTTTTTTGCTGCTAAGCCACATCGATTATGTTCAGTGTCTCCATTTCTGAGGTATAATCCAAACCAAAGCTGTAAAAATATTTATACATCAGAAATGACAGATTTTTAGAAGAATCTAGTCTGTTTTTGTACTTTACAAAACTGTTTTAATGATTTAAGTGCAATTGTAAATTCATTAGAATGACTTAAATAAAAATGGATCAATCGATAGACAAAAAATATATATATATAGAATTTCCACTCATGTTTAAAAGACTCTATCCAGCCCAAGCAGAGGGATGAATACAGGACAAAGAAGCACATGAAACCAGAACAAAGCAAAACTGACAGTCACTGTGAGCCGTGGATCTTTGTAAAGCTGTTATAACCAAGTAAGATGCGAAGAAAGCAAACTACCCATTGACTCCCAAAACGTTACATGTACAGCATTACATTAAACAAACTGAAAAAATAAAACATCCCACATTCCAGTGACATTGGAGACTGAAATCATCTGGCGGGCCGAGGGATAATGGACCCTTCGTCGTCATCGTCGGGGTTCAATTGAGACACGGCATTGTATAAGAGCGATATTACTACACACAGATACTTAAGAGTGTTCAAGGACAAGAGGAATCTGAGCTTGAACGAGAAAATAAATCATTTGCGGCACTAGAGCACTAGAACCTAATAGAAACAGTACAAGACATTTCAAATGCAGCAGCTCTATTCAATTGTGATGGGCATTCCGATGTTTTCAATGGTGAGGTCATTTATCCAGGCACAGGCATTCCTAACTTAAGCATTCTGGATCCTCTGTGGTGTCATGCTAGCCACCCTGAAGGCTCAACAAGCTTTACAGCTGAAATAACTGAAAACACAACCCATCTAGGGTTTTTTTTTTAGACTGACTCGGACCAGCAGACTCCCTAACGCTGGTTTCCTGTGACAGAGTCTTTCTGTGCAAAGTTTGCGAGTAGAGTCACAGAGCGGCTGTGAGGAGTCCGCTCTGAAAATCCTCCATAAATGTCCAGCATTTGGGTTAATCCCGGTTAGCTACCCAGACGGAACGAGGTCACATGGAGATGAGCTCTAGCTGATTGGATTCTTCTCTAGCTGGTTTGGAATCCAAAGCCAACATCCCTTCAGAGCTACTGAGATGGGAAGAGTCAACATGCAGATGCTTTTCCCAGCTTTTCTTTTTTAGTGTTGGTGGTCCTGTGCATTTGCTATGCTGATTGTGGGGCCATCAAATCCAGTTAAAGAGATGAAGATAAAGGAATTAAACAGACTAGTAAAAGAATACAGTTCAATAGACGCGATCAGCTACAAGGAGCAAATTACAAACGAGACCAAATAAACTTGGGCACCGTGCATGAAAACTTATGTACATTAATGCATACTGAAGACTTAGCATGTGTCGCTGACTTCTGGCTCTATGTGAGAACGTCTGGATAATCAATTAATTTTAGCTGTGTGCAATAATCCCAATGCATTCCTGAATTAAACACCATCCAGAAAAAAATGAAGAAGCCAAACTTCTTAAAAAGCCTGTAACTTGCTCCTTGTGAAAACACATAAAACTCAAGTTTACATATCTACCAGGACCTGTGTGGCACCAGAGAGGACTCAAAACGCTGATCCAAAGCCCCTTTCACATCCTCTGAACACCAAGACTAATGTCACATGTCTGCGCCTCTCCCTTGTCACATCTGAAGACTTTAATACATTACGAGGAGCAGAAGAGGATTCATCACTGTAGGAACACGTGACTTCTGTTCCCAAACGACAGCTGGAAGATGGTGAATCAATGCAGGTGTGGTTGAAGTAAAAGTACGACAAGTAGGTTCCCAGGGGTCAATGCCTGGAAATCTGCTCATCTGATGGTCTTTAAAGATATGGTGTAACTGAAGAGATGAGACGAGCTTCGTTCCTTGCGCACAAGAGCCGCTTTGAGATGTAAGAACTGAGGCAATAAAAACACACGAGGATATATTAGGTAAAGACTCATTAACATGTGAGTAATAAGCTTCTAGCTTGCTTTAATTAAGTATAACCCAGAATCCTCTATGGAATGGAGATTTTAGATAAGTTTGACTAAATAAGTTTATAAGAAAAACACATACCTCTAGTTGGAAATGTGGGTAATCTGGGTTAGTTGTCCAGGTGGCGATTTGACCAGGACTGGCTTCCATCAGTTGTGCGGTTTCTGCTAGACCACGCTCCACGACTCCCAGACCTATCGTACAGGTCCATGTCACCGGCAGGCTGCCTTCGCCATGAGTACGGAGCAGTTTCTCGATCATCTGCAGACTGGGAAGACAACAATCATACAACAAATGTGATACAGTATACTAATTTTAATTGATTTATTTATCCACCAAATTCTGTCATGTTCTGAAGGAATTCTGATTAGTAGTTTGTCTTGCTATGGCCTTTATTTTGGAAACTTTAAAAGAGTTCTTTTGTATCCAGATTTCAGATTTCCAAATATTTTCAGCCAAATATTGTCATATCCTAAAAAATGATACATTAATGGAAATCCTATCAGCTTTCAGATGATGTATAAATCTCAATTTAACAAAAATGACCCTTATTACCAGTTTTGTGGTACAGGGTCGCATATCATGCAAGTTTTGAGTTCCAAAATAAAGAAAGAAAAAAATCGGAATATCCAACCTGAACAACCAAATTTTAAACAATTCCATTTTAACAGTCCTAGATGTTTAATTCAAATCTTTATTGTGAATTCCAACAAAGGTATAAGTATTAGACCAAACATTAAAAGGACACGTTAGAGGAGAGAATTTGCTCAGACTGCAGAACAAGTCCTAATATAGAACGACCATTGTCTCTTTTCTTTACCATGAAGGTGGAGACTTTACACAGCCAACCAAATGGTTTATGACGTCAGTTATAAAGAGTTCCCAAATGAGGCAGCAGGATATGCCACACACTGCTGTGGAATTTCGTACACAGCAGACAGATGCTAATTGTCCATAATAGGGCTTGAGGCCTGCTGGGATATGAGAGGTGGGTGTACAGGAAACCAGTTACGATGCATCGGCTGCCAAATGGGCAGGCGCAACCTTGCAACTTCCTGTGTCACTCAGGAAGGGGCAACGGGTGGAAACGACCCAAGCACAATCTTACAGAATGATGTCATGACGGAATGGGTTCCATGTAAATCCATGGTACAGGAAATCTCATTATGTGAATAATGTGAACTTACTCCTTGTGATTGCGCTGAAATGGCAAATGCCTGGTTTATTTTTTAAATAGAAGATTTTAAAATGTATGTGACTTAATTTTTTTTTTTCTAAATCTACAATTCAGTTTTAACTGAATTATTAGTATATATATATATATATATACACACAGTAGTCAACATTCGAAGTGGATATAAATAAATATTCATATTTAATATAAAACTTTATCTTTAAAATTCTAAATATATAGATGCCAGTAACCAAGGTGCTATTATATTATGTAAGCATAGTCTTATATTAATAGTAGCTATGGTTGCCTTACTATCCCATATTAATTCTCAGTAAAAAAAACAAAACAAAAGTAAATTAATAAAAGATATAAACCTATGATCAAAATTCCTCCATAAATCACTTCAGATTTGTGTATTTTTACACGCAGGGATGAAAAGTCATTTCAGCTCTAAACATAACACGACATCTGGCAAACTAGGATTACTTTACTTTATACTGCTCTCCACGCAGCAGGAGTATTAATGACTTTAGCACATATATTTGACTCACATAGGCTTTGTGTCAGAGACATGAAACAGATGACCTTGATCTGTGAGGACAGTCCTGCACACGTGCCTTCATTAATAATGGAGGAGATAATGCCTTCTGCCCGGTCAACACTACATCATTGACGGACGGATTCAATCTCTCTCTAATCACTGTGGTATTGATCTTATATAAGACACAGCCTGGAAATCCGTCTGAAGTTTTAAATAAAGACATCCATGGTCAAACAGTTCCACTGTATATAAAGTCAGACATAGAAAGGAACTACGCTATGTGACACAGGTCCAGAGAAATAAATAGAAATAATGGAATCAACAAATCAATACTGCATCCACAGCTGTGACCACAATTCTCTTAGCAGATCTGTTTTACTAGCTGAAGTCTTTCAATGCAACTCGTAATTATCTACAAAGAGCTAAAAAAAATAGGGTTTCCTCATTTAAAAATTGATCATGTTGTGTCATAATCATAGTGATAACCCTGAGTGAGATATTTATTAAGATGATTAGTAAACATTTCGAGTAAAAAAAAAAAAAAAAGGAAAATCACATGAGTTGGAGATAAAGTTGAATGCATGCCTGACCATGGCTGATTAGATAAATCCTTCCTAATGGACTCCAGATTGAGTGGGAATGGATAAAGATGGCTTTCAATCAGTTGCTAGACTGAGAATACATAGTTGCTTTGAATATTATGAGCTGATTTGTATTCAAACTAAACAACTATATGTATGCTACTTTTCAAATTATGTGTAGATTTTATTGTTTTAGCCTTGACCCATTTTTCAATCTTAAACTACGCGAATCTACAGCAAATTTTAAGGTGTCACACTTTACACAAAAAAAGTATGAAAATATTTTTACTTCTGTAATATGTATATTTAGTATTCGAATAATACAAGTTCTAGCTATGAAATTAGCAATATCATGAGTGAGTTATTTTTGCATATTTATTTTATCAGTTTTTCTCCTCCTTTCAATGTAAAGGTTTATGATACAATTCACATTTACTTCTACAGATGGAAAGATGCTCTAAAGCTGAAGGAGATAAAAGATTAACGACAGAGAGAAATAAGAGCGAATGAATAATTGTGTGATCACAATAGAAGTATATTAACTTACAGCTGCACTGACAGCATGAAGAACCATCTGTAGTACAAAGAAAACTAACCTTTACTGAGTGATATAGAGAGAAGAGAGCAAGACAAATGTTCTGACCTCTGGTTATGCAAGTGCTAGAATTCACTTGTGCATTAATCTTTCGGTCTTCTCAGATAAACGAACAGACACTTACCATTCATCAGCGCAATAGACAAAAAAAGAAAAACGAAACAAAAACAAACATGGCATGAAAGAGAACGTGAGAAAGAGAGATTGAAGAAAAAGGGGCAGTTCTAGTTTCTTGTGCCAGGAAGGAGCCATCTCAGTAATTTAATTAGGTCTTTGTTGGTAAATTTGTGGGCTGGGCTATTTGAGAAGCTTAATGAGAGGATGGTGGTAATTGGTGCACTGATAGGATGCAGCTCTATTCTCTTACTTGTATTATCAGTAAGTGAAAAAGGGTGAAAGCTAGTGAAAAGAGCCTTGCTTTCCATGTTTTGTTTTGACTGCTGGGGTGACGCCAGACTCAAATTGGTTTAGCTGCTGAGACAAAAACTGCCCGTTGACCTGACTAACAGTTTTGCGGAAAATAAAAGGCATGGCTTCTGACCGGTTCATCATTAGCTTTCAACAATGTTAACATGTATCAATATCTTACGAAGAAATATGGTTACACTTTATTTCGATAGGCCATTTAGACATTCTACTAACTATAAGTAACTTTGCAACTACATGTCAAGAAATTCTCGTTAATTCTCAACTACATGTCTACTAACTCTCAGAGTAGACTGTTAGGGTAGGTTTAGGGTTTGTAGAATAAGTTGACATACCTGCAAAGTTTCTGATAGTCAGTATGTAGTACGTTAGGGTTAGGGTTAGGAGATATTAAGCAGACAGTCTACTAATACTCTAATGCTAGTTGATGTAGTTGCATGGTTACTTACTGTTAGTAGATTGTCTAAAGTGGACCATCGAAATAAAGTGTTACCAGAAATAATATTTCCAAAAAATTAAAACAGCTTTATGTACATAAATATTAAAAAAGTCTAGTTTATTAATTCAGACTTCAGCTTAGACTTTCACATACATGAAAAATATTCAAATGACTGAAAACAGACGGGCTACAACTGGAAAACACAGTTTCCTGGTTAGGATTCCATATGAAGAAAAACAGAAGAAAAAAGATTCCTTAAGGGCCTATTTTTCTCTTTCAGCAGACAGAGAGTGATCTAAAAATACTTAATTCTCACGAAATATCTCTCCTCTTTACCTTCTTCCAGATGCAGAGGATTATAAGAAAAACTTCCAAATCAACCACAATAAAAAAAGTGTTATATTCAATGGCTAAATTGATTAAATAGCTGACATGTAAGCAGTATCATCTCAATATAATGCTTATAATGCTGAAGGTGACGGATTTAATATTTACCTCGCTTTTGCACTTCTTTTTTCCAACAAAGTTAGCATGTGCTTGTCCAGTCTATGAATGGAATCTAAATCTTTTTATTAAATATGGTCGAAAGGTAAAAATTTAGTACTCACCATGGGGTGTTTACGGGCTCTTGGCTGAAGTTGTTGAGCACTGACGGGCTCATGTGCAATAGCCCTCTCTGGTGAAGGAGTCTTCTTGTTTCGTCGTCCCAGATCAGGGACTGATGGTGATGCATTGTTAATCCTACGCATGTACACTTCGACTGGGCTTGGTTTACCTCCACAATTAGCAACAGTGCTGGAGTTTGATGGAGTGTCCATGACTGTAGTTGCCCTATACGCCCTCCAGGTAGTTGTAGACTCGACCTCATCCTCTGAGCCATCTTGCCTTAGTGCTCGAGCTGATTCATCCACAGAAGCTGCCCCACGGCTCCTCCAAGTGCTCCTGACAGTGACGTTTCTCATTTCTGGCAAACTGTCATCATATGAGCGGTGGTTGTTTTGGCTTCTCCAGCTGGTCATGGTGGTGCCGCTACTGCTGCTCTCAAAGCCAGACTCAATGTCATTGTTCAAGTCAGAAGCTTCTGAAGACTGGAGGCTAAATCTGCTATGAGTTACGAGGGCAGCCTCCACAGGAGCAGTCTCAATGTAACTGTGAGTTTCAGAAAAGTCAGCATCAGCCTCACTTTGACGTAGGGCAATCTCACTCTTAGGGATGGATATTTCATAAGGTATCGAGATGCTACCTCTGTGCTCGATGCTGGGGCTGATTACAATATTACTTGTGGAAGTGTGCCTTTCCTTGGAAGGGGGCTCGCTTGATATACTACTGCTCCGACTGCTTGTTCGAGAGGAGCTGGGGTCATTGGGATAGAAGGTGATACTGCTGGTCATCTTGTTAGTCAATACTGGCTTAGTGGAGATCTTGGGTTTTCCACTGGTGGTCAAAGGCTCTGTGACTCCCCCTGACATCACTTCCTTTCTATCAATCTCAACAATGGCTTGCTTGATGATAGCTTTTGACCGGAGGGCTTCACGAGGGCTGCAAACCCTGCGGACCTCAATACCTGAGGTAGAATGCGTAGTTTCCTGGGTATCCACTTCCACCGTAAGAGGCTTATGTTGCTCCTCACTGAAGGGGACCTTAGAGGAACCCTCAGAGTAAGATTCTTGCAGTCGTGAGCATCGAGTGTATTTTCTTCCAATTGACATCAGGGGGTCATTTTGCTCGCCTGCCGATCGTCTGGAGCCAGTGGATTCGGTTTCAGAAGCTGAGGAGTGCCCATCAGAACCGTGGTCACTCAGAACAGTTGGAGATACATGGGACCTGTAAGCAGTATAGGAACCATTTGCCTTGGACATACTCAACATTGCAGAAGCATCCTGATCTAGAATCTCAGGTTCAGTTAGTCCTTTCTCAGATGAAGCAATGACAGCAGCACTGGCTGAAATAAGGAGTGGCCCATCAGAGTTGTTTGATTCACTATCATTTCCAGGGTACCTGGTCAACTTCTCGGTTCGACTCTTATTGCTATCACTGTCGATTTGCTTCACCGATGGCTTCCAAGACTTTTGGTCATTAGCAGCTGGAGGATAGCGACTAAGGACTGAAGCTTTCTTGCTTTCAGTACTTTGAGTACTTGATGGGGCACTTCCAATTTTTTCATCTTTCTTTCCATCTTTTGTCCCATTATCAGACGTAGCACTGGAGGCAGCAGTCCTTATACCTTTCCTGACACTATGTGCTGGACTAAGAGTCCTTCGTACAGTCTTTGGGGAGCTTTCTGTGGAGTGACACAGGTCTTTGTTCCTCTGCTTGGTTTCTCGCCTATGCTGAGGAGATGCCTCTCTGCTTTTGTACTTTGAGGTGACTGGTTCAGAAACAGCAGGACTCCTATTTAGTAATTTAGGTTTCTCCTGTCTGAAGCCACGTACATGGATCTCTTCATTTCCCGCCTTGCCATTCTCTAGGACCTTTGTAGTGCTGGTAATTGCAGAGTTTCCATTACTGCTGCTGCAACCATTGAGCTGCATTTTCATCTGCTCAACCTGGTCATGGAGAGCTTGACTACGGTTTCTCTCCTGCTGGTACTTTTCTGTCAGTTCAGCATTCTTGGATTCCATATTCTTTAAGTCCTCCTCTACTAACTCCATCTGCTTCAAACGATTCTTCAGTCTTTCTACTTCCTGGCTGAGGTCTTTAACCTTATTATCTTCTTGCCCCTCGAAGCTATTTTTTTCATTCTCTGACTCATTTCTCAAATCTAGGTCACCTGAATGCTTCAAGTAGTCAATGCTCTTCTTCCTGGCCAGTTTGCATGTAAGGCCTGGTGAGAACTCATCCTCAATTCGAAGATCTCTAGAATCAAATCGGCTGTGGTCTGCTGGGCCTAGTTGGTTTTTCTGATGTTCAAGCTTCTCGGTCAACTTGAGTATTCTTTTCTCGTCTTCTCTCTGCCTTTCCAGAAGTCTTTTGCGTTCGGTCACAATAGTCTGAGTGAGAGTCTTTAGTTTCTCCATCTCTGCAGTAAGGGATTTTTCAGCCCTGTCTAGTCGAGCTTCAGAGGTATCCACTTCCTTGATACGGGCCTTTAAGGTATCAAGCTCTGCTGCAAGCTTTTTGGTCAGGTTTTTCTCTTCATTAAGACTAAGGCACAACTGGGTACAGTCTGACTTGCTTTTACCAAAAGCCTCTTCAAGTTTCTCAAGTTCAGTCATTCTACGCTGAAGACGCTCAATTTCTGCTTTAAGGTCCTTGGTAAGTTTCTCTTCCTGATCTAATTTCTCCCTAACCTCACGACAAAGATCCTCCGCTTTCCTGACCTCTTCATCTTTGCCTTCAATTTTGAGCAATTTCTTCCGCATTGTCTCAACATCGGCAAGCAGTGAGGAATTGCTCCCCTCTGCCTGAATGATTTTGTCCTGTATGTCAAGAAGTTCATCTTCAGCTTTCTGTAGTTTGCCTCTGGCTTCTTCAAGCTCATCCAGACGTCGTCCTAAGCTCTGCAACTTGTGTCTCAGATGGCGACTTGTTGTGTCTGTCATTTTTTCTTTCTGATACTAATCTACTGTGAGGTCTTTATGATTGGTTGTTGGAGGGGTACACATTTGTATGGTGGGGTTTCCTAAGTGGTTCCGGGTCTCTTAAGAATAAACTATAAAGGACAGGTCCCCCTTTTCCTCCTGCCTTCAGGCGGATGTTTTAAATACTTTTTTATTTCAGCCTTGTCTCCTCTATCACTGATGATCCAAGTGAGTTTTGACCACCTGCAAGACAACAACCAAAAAAAGAACACAAAGCTTAAGCACTTTTTGTAACACAAATACAAGCATATTTATGATAATTTGTGATATGATTTTTGTTTCCATAATTCACACATCAATTAATGTTTAGTTAATGGCAAAAACCTTAGCAAGTGGAAAGATTTGACCACTAAGCTAAGGATGACCTTGGAAGAGGGACAAAGGAGAAGGGACATGTACTGCTTCATTGGCCCTCGCCACAACCTATGATAATTGCAGCATTGATTTCTTGCTGCACTTTTGCTGACAGCAGCACAACTCACTGATATTCCCCTCTGTCTATGTGCCTGTCTCCATGGCAACATTTATAGTGACAGCCACCCCTAATCATACGCTCAGGATGCTGAGCAAGATTTAGAATGTCTTACACGCCAAGGACAATTCTGGCCACAGCAACGCACACTATAAGTAGCCTACAGGACAGTGCTACTCAAATTAAAAATAAAATTTGTGTAGCCATTTTTAATCATAAATTTGATGCCATCTGCCACTACCTCTTACAAAATTTAATGCTTTTATTTTTAATTTACCAATTAAAATCTCATGTATATTCAAAATGACTCTTATTAAGTCTAATGCAACATGTCTTAATAGCCGTTGTCTGTTTAATCACCAGTTGTTTGGTAAAGCCCCAAGCCGTATTAAATATTCCAATTATTCCACTAAATACAGTAATAGCACTCACAGTAACAGCAGGTCCAGAGGTAAAAGAGCATTTTGTACAACTTAATCTAAAGTGAATTTCAATATGACCATTCGACTGGCAGGCCCACCAAGATGGAGACGGGCCCAAATGAATGAGCTGCTGTGTGTGGATTGCAGGAATTCTGTCATGATACTTTCATAATCCCATAATTTTATGGTGTGCAAGGCACAGGCAGCAGTACTTCTGGGTTTTGAAAGGAAACGAGTCATCCAGTAAATGTACCAGCCAAGCAGGAAGGAGATCCAACACATCCAAGGCAGATTTCCATGACACATGACATTCATAATCACTCTGGCAAGATCTCTCAGTGACGGGGGTCTTCTAAGGTCAGGATTACACACACAATGATCCACATGCACACAAGAGCAAACTAACATATGCATATCTATAATGCCCCTGTACCATGGATAACGATTCAACAACACATGCAAGGAAACTTGAACAGTATGAATCTACAACATACTGTAGGTTTTAAATTACCAGCTCAAGGGCTAAAATCACTAAAATCAGTAGTGTTGAAGTGAGTGAGACGTGGTTATTACAAAAAAACAATTAAAAAAAATCGAAATGCGGAGCATCTGACAGGAAAAGAGCAAAATTGGTGACTATGAATTGTAAGAAAAAAAAAAGTTTTGTAGAAATGAAATTGTGGAGAAAAGCAAATAACATGAAATGTAAAAACGTGCCATGAAAATATAAAAAGGTAATTGAAAAGAAGGTAACAGGGGTTTAAACAAATGATAAAACATTATTTCACCTAATCAGGAAATTACGAAGAAAACTCATATGGAAAGAACTTTATAGTGGATCAAAACTGGGCTCAAATTTTGCTGTGCCTTGAATTCTGAGGTTTGCCTTGCATTTTTGAAACGAGAAGCAAACAAGGAACATAAAATCTAATGTCTCATGTAATAGCTTTAGAGCTCAAGATAGAGCACATTTCACATGACAAGTAAAAGTCCTCAAATTTCTCTTGAGGAAACTATAGTGGTGAGAAAGAAATGAATAACACACCCATAAAAGGAAAACATCACGGAAACTAAAGGTATTGTAAAGTACCTGAGTGCAAAGGAAATACCTAATTCTCTTACGTCTTAGCTTCTAGTCCACACTTTCTCTTTCCTCCTCAAGAGCAGCACACATGCAATCATGCACCATATCATTAGTCCAAGCCACGCTAAGTGATTCGTCGGCCTCCTGAACATTCTGTTCCCCCAGAGGAAAGGGGGGAAAAGACTCCCCTGCACTTGACATCAGTTTGGTTGGCCAGCCTGAAGCTCTTTATTCTTTATAAACATCCCTTAATAATCCCTCAAACCCAGACATCATGCCAGTCAAAACCAACAAGAGACAGAGGGAGTGCATGTTTTACAAACGTGGTTTCCAGATTACATTTTTTGAGTGATCACTACAAGGTGAGGCTTGAAGCCACAAATGTCAAGATAAAAAAAAAAGAATGATTCTAGAAAATGAATATGTAAAAATAGAATATAAACCATTAACATTGTTCTACTTTAAAAAGCAATCAATTCGTTTGCACCTAAAACATTTATGTGCATGGGAATAATTTGCAGTACTTTGTTTCTGCATGTGGACAAAAAAATAAATTAATTTATGATTTATAGTCACATCAATTTCGCTTTCATTTGCCAACATGTGGTCCTGTAACTTCTTACAGGACATGACTTCTGATTGCTCTGCTGCTGCACGCCGATGTTGTGCTCAAACCTTCCTACCAGTGCTGATCCTGTATTGATTGAATGCTTTGTCAATATTGTACAGTTAAAAGTAATGCCAAGACAGCACACTGAATTGAAAAGAAAGGCAGAGAGAGTGAAGGAGAGAGAGAAAGAGCTGACGATGAGTGCGTGTTTGGCCTCCTCTGAACTCGTGCACTTCTGGCAGAAACTGACAGACCACAAAATAGTGGCAACCTGAATCTCAAAGCAGCAATTTTTTACATTTTTCCATGAAAGCAAAAACCAGCATATAATGTTCAGTTTGTTGTTTCCTGTGCAGTCATGTCATTTTCTTCTCCCTCTCTTCACCGCATTTGGAGAAATGGAAAAGTACGGACAGGAAGTCTAATGTTTTAGTGGGGCTGTACGTCTGAATGGCCGAGCAGACAACAAGGCTACAAAAAGACTCTGGTGAGAAAAGAACGGTCCAGTGTTTAAAATAAAGACATGTTGAATTCAGATTTGTTTGGTCTCTTTCAGAAGGGTTAAAGATATAAAAAAAATGGCTGAAGGGCTCATTTAAGACCAAAGGAAGACACAAATCACTAAACAAGCAAACAAACCCTTCATCATAAAAAAGACAATTTGGTTAATGCAACTGCTTCATAATGCCAAAATACCAAGAAGCAATGTTCGTCTGCAGTCTAAATAACAAATACTGTGTAATTTACTCATTCTCATGTTGTTCTAAAACTAAATGTATTACCTGAACACACATAAAGATACTGTTATTGTAGAATATTGGTAACCAAACAGTGTCAAACAGTGGAAATCACAGAGAACCAAAACTGTTCCAACATACTTCAAAATAAAAGTCATTTGGAATAACTTAAGGGTGAGTAAATGAAAATTTCAATTACTTTTATTTATATAGCGCTTTTAAAGGAAATTATTCATTTCTTTAGTGATGATAATGTATAATGACGAGACTAAAATATTTTATTAGTTATAATATGAAGGTGTATATA
>JAUMHQ010000078.1:10350595-10375994 GCA_032361165.1 Enteromius paludinosus | reverse complement strand
TGTTGTGTTGGAATTTGACCGTTTTTCAGTCGTCTTTTGCAAACACTTGATTTCTATAAGAAGTAGGAAACGATGGTCTTTGAGACTCACAGTATGTTATGTCCATGTACTGAACTGTTATTATTCAACCATGACAAGGTCAATTCAGTTTTACATTCTATGGCACCTTTAATGTTTTTGAAAAAAATGTTTTGCTCACCAAGGTTGCATTTATTTGACAAAAAATACAGTGAAAACAATTAAATAATTTTGTATATTTTAAAATGAAATGTTTAAATGGATTTTCAAATAAACTAAATACATTTTTTGAATGTCCGACAAATCAGCAATTTGAAAGTATAAACTTTTTTTGTTTGTTTTTATCTATGTATGTGTGTGTATATATATATATATATATATACAGCATAATAATTAAATGTTATTCTTTAGAACTGCTTATATATAAACAGGGTCAGGTTGGGGCTGGTTAAGAAATTGTCACTTTATTTGCAGGGCGGGTTGGGACGGGTCGTTAAATAAAGAATCCATGTATGCTGCGTGCAATTCCCTATAGCCTATATTAAATATTTGGGAATATCTATTTTCATATTTTATTAAGTTCTTTGATAAGGTTACGTCATGTGACAAGTCAGGAAAGCGCCAAGCAGCTACCGCTTCCAGCCACAAGCACATCAAGCGAGCGCACATTCAGCTCTGCTGGCCGGGTGCTGGAGTCCAGACGAAATTAATTAAACCCCGGTACAGTGGATCTTTTTTTTGCCTAGTGAACGTAAAAACGCTAAAATGAATATTTCCGTGTGATAAATGAAAAAAACGCTGCTTTGTAAATGTTTCAAATGTGTATCATTATCTTATTATTAATATGACCTGATTTATCGTTCATGTTCATAATCATATGTTGTAACCAGTTTACAGGGCGATGTTTCCAAGCACTTTCAGGCTTAAATAAAGGCTGTTTTCGTTTGAATTACAATGCCTATAGTATGTCCATTTAATGTTCGCGGGTGCGGGGCGGGGCGGGTTGTAAAAATAGATACAGTGGTGCGGGGCGGGCCAAATAATTTCATAAAAGCATAACTAATACATACACACACATGTTGGTTTTTGTGATTTATAAGGACTCTCCATAGGTGTAATGATGTTTATACTGTACAGACTGTATGTGGTATTGTCCTACACTGACCCTACAACTAAACCTACCCCTTACAGGAAACTGTGTGCATTTTTAGATTTTCAAAAAAATACCATTTAGAATGTTTTATAAGTCTTTTGAATTACGGGGACACTGAAAATGTCTTCATAAATCACCTTCATATTGTAATACCTATGTCATAGCCATGTCATTATACAAATTTGTGTCCTCATAAACCACATAAACCCGCACACACAGACCATTTGTGCTGCTTTGTTGGATGTCTTTCTTCCTCTAACTGTATCATGTTTTCATTTTTATTCCATATCTCTCTCACTCACAAACACGTGTCAGGATTACAGATTAATTATTAATATCATTATTAATAGTGAAGACCTGTAATTACATGTGAGAAATAAGGTAAACTCAACATCAAGTAACAATGTATATTTCATAAAGTTAAGTTATTTTATCAGTCGACTTATCATTGAACAATAAATATTATTTAGAAAAAGACTTTCATAACTATCTTTTTAGTAATGTGTGCATCTGTATAAGAACTGGAAGCCTTAAAGCAGATTATGGATGTGCAGATACAAGCAAGCCCAGCTTAGTGTGCCAACACCAAACGAACCAAGCCTACCAGGAACAGCAACCAGGAATCCCATTCTGAAACCAGTTTCAAAAACTACACAAACTTAACTTAAACACACATGACTAGAAACTTTAAAACAAACTAAAACCTACCGGAGCACAAATAATCATCATGAACACACGATACATCCAAAGCCTGTTTTGCCCTCTTTCTCTCATGCTGTACAGGAGCCCATTTCCTGTGAGTGATTAGAAGGGGGGAGATCATGGTCCAGAGAATTTTCTCTCTTTGTTGTTGTTGTTTTGTCTGCTAGCGAAGGGAAGGAATGCCTGAATTAAACACGTGGAATTCAGGACGCCCAAAGAGGTACGAGGTTCAAAAGATGGCACGAACCGCAGAGAGTGTGTGCGTGAGAGAGAATGAAGGAGAGAGAAAGAAAGAGTGCAAGAAAATCAAGGGGGGAGGTAAGAGTGAGTGGATGGGTGATTAAAGAGAAGAAAAGAAAAACCCTGTAACATCTTTGGAATCCATTTTTTTTTGTCTACTGGCACATCAGGCTGGCAGCTGAATGTTTTGTATTCATGTTCGTATTTTCTGACAGGCGAGAATGTGGAATAAAACGCCTGAGTCTGACCTGAAGAACGTGTTCTCCAATGCGTTATTAAACACACACACACACACATGCAAAACTCTCACACCCACCTCCCGAAGAATTAACCTGAGTGTGATTTCAAATGACAGGCCGCATTCACAACTGGATGAGCAATTACAGAAGACTGATGAAGGTGAAGAAAAACAAAACAAAAGCTTGGGTCTATGACTTGACAGTCATTTTTGGTCGAAAATGTCAGAGTAATACAACTGTCCTGACATCATAATGTAAAAAGAAAAAAAAAGCATAATTTTTTATATTATTATTAGATGCTGATATTTTCAGAACATTATCATGTAATATTGTCAAAAAAGATCGATAATTTGCCCTTTTGTAATCACAAAGTCATTAGACACCCCAAAATGTATATTTATTAATTATTAATACAAGATTTGTGCACACATCTTGATCTTTATATTGAATAAATAAAAAAATAATAATAAAGATGTGTGCACTCACGAATAGCCTATTCAAAGTATAAGGAAAATATGTGGCAACACATCACTTAAAAGGCACAATATGTAAGATTTTTGTAGTAAAACATCCAAAAACCACTTGCACTGTGTAATATTTCATGCAGTTGTGTACTTACATTATCTCAAAAGTTCTGTAGGATTTGTAAATTCAAAGAAATTCCAGATTTAAATAATGAACCGTCCCTGTTCCTTGTCGCTAATCAATTAAACTATATCCGTGCTCTCCTCGGTTTCCACCTATGAATACTACGGCAACACACGTGGACAAATGCGGAAGTGGTAGTTATTTACTGTGCATTTCCATATCACGGACTAGGGCAGCACGTTATTGGGAAAAGATTACATTGCGATATATTTTTTTCCTGCGATGTGTACAAATTTATTTATGTTCATCAGGTGTTCATCAGCATCATCCTTTTTGTATCCAAAATTAGGGCTGCATGATAATCATCGCACGATTGTTGGCAAAGCCGGTTCTGTAATCAGCCGTAAATTCCATCAGGTGCGTGATCTTACATTGAGCCGCATTCACTACCCAGAGACGTTGTTCACTGACGAGCTGCTCAAATTCGGGTTCATTATCAGCGTGATTTCGCGCAGCTCTTCAGTGAACAACGGCTCTGCGTAGTGAATGCGGCTCAATGTAAGATCACGCACCTGATGGAATTTACCGCTGATTACAGAAGCAGCTTTACTGACAAGATGCGCAATACATATCGCGCGATGATTATCGTGCAGCCCTATCCAAAATACTTCCATATGACCGACGTAGAGACTGCATATATGAAGTAGGTGAAGCAACGTTTGCTTTGAAGTTTTTAAAGAACCCTTAAATACAAGTTAATTACTTTATATTAGACAAATTTGGATCCGTGAATCTATATTTCGAAACTGTCTAAAGTACATTTTTAAATCAGACACACACAATTTTTCTTTATTTTGCCCTGCATCGTGACTGCCGCGATGTGACTATCGCGATGAATCTTGATGACTATCGCGTACATCGCGATGAAGATGCTGAAACGAACGATGTATCGTGCAGCCCTATCACGGACCACGATTACACTCTCCACAATCCCAAAAAACGTAGATGTATACAAAGCTATTGAAACAGTCAACTAAATAAAACGAGAATAGATCTCGCCGTGGTGTTTTCTAAACTGAGAGAGCATCGCAAAACCTGGACAGAGACTCCGCTCTCGTGTGTTTTTTAATAGACAGGTAAGCAAATCTATATTATTCCTTGTGCAAGTAAAGGTCATGTGCAGGCTGTGAGCCTGATTTGTGAAAACGACATCTCCCAGTGTTCAACGCTCCGTCATTGCGTCATCGAACTTCGCCTCTCTTATCATTTTGAAAATGCGACCTCTAGTGGCGTAAACTTACATATTGTGCCTTTAAAGCTTTCATGTATAATGCACTATAAAAGTAGTTTTAATACATTAATTAGGCCTTGTAAAGCGCCATAATGCAGTTGCATCTCATGTGCAATCTCAGTGTGCATTCTCATTAATAATTATAACCACCAATAAATTGTACTACTGCATAAAACATACTTTCTCCAATTCACTGTTACCCTAAGCATTTATTTTTATTCTTGTTTACAAGATATAATGTATTACAACATACATTATGAATAATCTTTATGCACCATATCCTTTAATAACCATTTATAACGCATTATACTGTAGATGAAGGTTTTGAGTAACGTGTTACCAAATGTTTTTGTTTTTTCTCCCCAAAAGCAAAAGAAACCAACATGAATTCCAGGAGTACACTGCTACAAACTTGGCACATGTTTTAATTATTTTCTCCAAATAAATCCAGGAATAGTTTTTGCACAAGTGTCAGGGAGGCTTATATAATCCATGTGAAGTTCCTGGCTGTAGAGGGAGAGTGGATAAAACCAGAGAGAACGAGAGATGCCAAGAGCAAATGGTAAATGTGAGATTTGACTGCATCATGTCCTTATAAGGCCTGAATAAAGAGCCTTTTCCCTCTAAATCCATCTAGTTGGCATGACCTACAAACACAATACCAGAAGAACGAAACGATAAAACGACATCATTTACACTGCATTCTCCAGAGAAAGAATGAAAAGACAGAGAGAGAGAGAGAGTGAGGGATGGATATATCAAAGTGGGTGGGCGTTTAATATGCTTGACCTTTGGCACCGTTTTCTGTCTTGACTTTGGGGTAGAAAACAGACAGAAAGCAAACGAACAGAAAAAAAAAGAATGGCTTGTATGTGTGGTATGTTTGTGCAGACCTCTCCAAACTGCTCTCAATAATTGGGTGGACACACACATACACACTGAAAACCTACACACGCATTAGGGGAAGAGCTGGGGAAAGTTACTTTTGAAAGCAAAGCATTACAATATTGCATTGAAGGGATACCTCAACCAAAATCCGGTCATAATTACTGTCGTTCCAAACCAGTAAGACCTTTGTTCATCTTCGCAACACAAATCAAAGCTTTTTGTGCTTCCATTAACAGCAGGTACCAATGACAATGTTAAAGTAGTCCATTTGACATCAGTAGTTCAGGTATAATATGACAAGAATACTTCTTTGTGCGCGAAACCCCCTAAAAATAACTACTTTATTCCACAATTTTTCTCCCGTGCTTCCATTCTGAAGACTATTACAAATGTGTGCGCACGTAAACAAGTCGCAGCACATGCATGTTTTACGTCAGCAGCACCACATGCAGAAAAGCATGTGAGGCATGAGTTAAGGCAGAAGAACTGTTGAGTAAAGTAGTTGTTTTTTGTTTTTTGCGCACAAAAGGTATTCCCATAGCTTCATAAAATTATGGTTGAACCACTGATGTCACATGGATTATATTAACAATGCTCTTGCTATATTTTGGTGCCTTCAATGAAGGGTCAGAAAGCTCTTGGATTTCATCAAAAAAAATTGTGTTCCAAAGACAAAGTTCTTACTGGTTTGGAACGGAATGAGGGTAATTAATGACAGAATTTCAATTTTGGGTGAACTAACCCTTTATAACCCCAAAAGTTATACATGCCTTGGCCTCTGCACCTCACCTCCAATTTTCCTCATTAAGGGACCCGAGATGAGCCAGTAAATAAATTGAGAAACTTGCAATGCTTGTTTGACAAAGTAAAAAAAGTAATGTGTTACAGGTTAGTTACTTAAAAAAATAACGCAACCCGCGCAATCTCAAACACTGAGAGCATCTATTCAGTGACAGAAAATCTGGAATAGAAGTTTGACAACTATATTGACATGGTAACCCTACCCACACACTACTGCCTGCAGATGAAGGGAATTCCTGCGCCGAAAACTGCCTCATAATCTTGTGAAGTAACCGGACATTTGGAAGCAGTCTGGAAATTCTGATTTCCATCAGGACTTGGACCGCCTCTCTCTCCTAAAGAATTCCTGATTCTGTTTGTTGACGTGTGTGTGCCTCGAAGGACAAAAACAGAGACTCCTGCATAAGCACCGATGCCTCAGCAGGAGGCCATGTCCATATCCTATTATGGGTGGGAATGAGTCAGGTCAGAGTCATGTTGACATAGTTCCAGGCAGCACGGCTGACAGACTGACAGCTTTGGGGCCGCGGGTAGAAACTGAAATAATAATCGTTAACTGACTGATTGCACCATTTATGGGAGACTGATGACTGCTCTATTTGTCATATGACCAGAGTTTGACTTGATGAGACAGAGCGAGTGTTGTGTCTGTACAAAATACACCTACATTTCTTAACTATTACACATTCTTTTCATTATTTAGGCCTACTTTGTTCATTAGGGCAAGGGCTGTCAAACTCCAAAATATCAGAAAAGCACCATAAAGTGGTCCATACAAAATGTGCATTAAATTCCAAGTCATACAACATCTTTTTATAAGGATCAGACTTAAATTTAATTTGTGTTTGGTTGTGCCATTTGCTTAAACTCTCCTTGGCAGGTTTATTAGCATTCCTGAGATGCCCGATTAGTGAATGAATTGCTCTTTTGAGTCAGATCTTTAATAAATCAGCTGACACACATTCATAAATCATTCAAAACCAGACTGCATGATTGAAAAATTGGACTGATCCAAGATTTCAAGTTCAGTTTAATGACGTAACAGCACTGAAAATACCAAAAAAAAAAAACTCCATTTGTGTTTCACAAAAGAAAGTAAGTCATACGTGCTTAGAACAGGCTCTAAGTAAATAATTACATAATTCTCATTTTCAACAGAAAATATTTAAAATTAAATTTTGATAATTAATAAGCTTCCATATTTCCTTTTTTAAATAATGCATAATTGCCAACAGGATTCTCTTTAATTAAGACATATGTAATGCATTAAAAATCTAAAAGATTTGTATCGCACAAGATAATTATATGCTTTTTCGCAAAGACTTTACAAGTCGATATTCTGACAGCTTAACCAAGGGTTTCCACAGTTATAAATGACATAATGCGGTATGGAATTCAACCAACGGAACACAGGTATTTTTTGGATCTAAATATCAAGAAGCAACTAATGACAGGGAAGAAGACGTAGAGCACTTTTAATCGGCTAGACAAGACAGACTTTGATTTAGCCACGGTGACGTCAGGCATACAAGAAATTAATGAATACTTTAAATGGATTGAGAAGATAGTCATAAAAAGGGATGAAGAGGAAATGATGAGTGTTGTGGGGGAGAGAAGGAGCCTGATAAAGAATGAGTGCATAGAGGAATGTTGAAAATGAGATGCATCGTCATCCAGATGGTCAGACCATGAAGATTCACATGTGTTCATGAATCGGTGCGTGTGCAGACACAGCAAAGCTCACTTAACAAGAGCCAAAATCAACAACATCCTTCTTTTGAAAGCATCAGTGGTCCCAAAAGCCCCTCAAAGTATTCACAAACCAAATGCCTCGTCACAAGGGCTGTAACCACCACATTTATCAGACTGAAAAGAAGGGGAGAGAGTAGAAGGTCTGCTAAGTCCATGCTGCTTTATACTTTAAGAGAAAACAAGAGGGGGGAAAAAAAGAAGAGGCACAAGACCTGCAACATGTTAGGCTGTACATTCCTCTCTCTGAGAACATGTATATTTTTACTGATCACAGAGAAAAGCAATCCAGCACAGAAAGGCCATGAGATCGCATGCTTGGAGAGAGAGAAAAAGAGGAAGAAGAAAAAAATATGGGTCTCTCAAGCACACAAAACATCAGTCACCTCCAAGAACCTCAAAGTGAACTAAACCAGAGATTTTTTTCAAGCTACATGAAAAATATGAAAATGGTAATATTATACATTGGGGTCCGCACATATGAGAGCTATTGAGTTATTTTGCATTTTTAAAATAAAATAAATTAAAAATTAAAAAACACAATACGTGAAATGTTTAAATGAAAAAAATATTTAAATCATTTTTTAATCAAGAACTCTTTTGCTTTAAAATACATTTAAAAGGGGTTATCAGGTGCCACATGCACTTTTACAAGCTGTTTGGACTGAAATGTGTTTTGGGAGTGTGAGTACACAACCACCCAACCAAAAGAAAGATCTATCTATAAAGATCCACCAGTAGTTTTCTTTTGATTTAATAAAAATAAGTTGCCCCTTCTAAAATCAAGCCATTCTCAAATGCATGTCGGTGTGGCGTCACACTGATACAGGCCACTCCCACAATAGTTGATTGATAGCAGCGTGTCACACAGACTGAACTGGCGTCTTACCTCAGACCCGCCCTGAGTGAGCCGTCATCAGACCGAGCTGCAGAGACAAGTAAGACTCCTAAGAGATTGAGGTGTTTTGTTGTTGAATGTATTTAAGAACACAGCAGTAGTCATTTACGCTGACATCTGAGTGACGGAAGACGCAGAAGATTAATGCACCGTTGATCAACCCGAAATGCGTTTATGTTTGCGCGAATCATTCATGATCCAGCCTCACCTACAGAAGCAGTGAGTATAATGTCTTTTAATGAATCTTTGCAAATCTCCTTTCCTAATAATGTGCTAATTAGGAAGTTTCACTATGAATATGGCTAAAAAAATATCCCCTGAGAGTGCCTCGGAAAAGAGGGGCGGAGTCAGCACAGCTCGTGAAGATTTAAAGGGGAAGTACACAGAACAGAGTGATTTCTATAGAGCTGTTTTTGTCAGGGTATAATTACCATTTTTCTTGAGGAATTTTAAATCAAACTATATAACAAACTTTCCATTAAAACCCTAAAGAATCATATAAGCTACTGGAAAATTGGCTTTGTTTTGTTATCCAACAGAACACAGTTTTATATTTCCAAGTTTCTAGAAGACCAGGTTATAGTGGGCATCACTGTATAAGCCCACGCTATAGACAAAAGGAAAACGTCAATGGCAGAGACTCAGCTTAAAAGACTTCAGAAGGTTTCAGGACTTCAGGATTATGACGATGGAGGATCATCTCATGCACGGTAAATTTACACCGCTCACTCAAGTTTGCAAGGAATAGTTCACCCAAAAGTGGAAATTCTGTCATCATTTACACACCCTCAAGTAGTTCCAAACCAGTATGAATTTCTTTGTTCTGCCGAACACAAAGGAAGTTTGTTACCAGGCTGTTTTGGGTCACCATTGACTCCCATTTTTGTTTCTACTATGAAAGTCAATGGTGACCCAAAACAGCCTGGTTACAAACTTTCTTTAAAGTATCTTCCTTTGTCTTCTATTCTTTTAAGTTTTTATCGGGGACCGGAGCAAAGTCAATTTATTTTAATAAAGCCAATCTACCAAGACCACTTTTGTCTTCTGTGTTGATGAAATTGGAGTACAAGAGTGACAACAAGCTCTTATTTTAGCGGTGAACACAAGCATGAGTGCCTCCAGCTCTGTTTACAATTAATCATGAAGTTAATAAGCTCTTAAATCATTGTGAATATGTTGCTCTATACATGCTAACAAATGCTGAAATACTTCACAAAAGCGCTGCTGACACTCAATCAGACGAATCAAAACAAATCGGCTAAACATTGTGTGTCTAATGAGGTTTTTAATCAAAGAGCAACCGTTGACAGATGGAAAGTTGGACGTGAGAAACAGACATGGAGTTATTGTCCCACTCTTGGACTGAGAGCTGATGACAGATTATGACATAACAAGGACTGACAGCAGGGCTGGAATCCAACCGCTGAGTAATACACAGGCCAAGTTTCAGCTCCGATTTCTTATCATTCATCCATTGCTTTATTTTTCCTCTTTACATTTATATTCATGCTTTCTTTTTGGTTCTGTCTCTGTTAGACATATAGCTACTAAAGCATGTTTCTTGTTCAGAGGAGAGGAGAGCATCTAGAATTAAATTTCCCCATGTATTTCTCCATGCTAACACGCTGCTTCCTGTTTCAGTGTGCCTGCACTGATACCCCCCTTCTCCTCAATCAATCCCACCAACCACAGCACAGGATTTATGAAAGTCAGCTTCAGGATGTTGATACAGGTGCCTGCGCCACCCCTATTTCTCCCTCTCTCGCATGCATTCAGACACTCTTTAACCTCTTTCTAACCATTTGATTTCTATCACTTCATCTAGTTGTGTCTCCCATGTGTCTATAGAGACACAAGAAAATGTATTTTTTTAAACAATACTTCAGTAAGAACACATTATAAACTAGTATATAAAGTGGCGGTAATAACATTTAAATTGTTACAAAACAAGTTCATTTGGAAATGGAAATGCAGGTCACCAGGCATCGCCAATGGCTTTGAGAGCTTGGTCTGATCTTGTGTGTTGTCAGGGTGACCATGACATCAGCGATCGCTTTTTTGATCATTTTATTCAGTGGAAGCAGCTAAGAACAAGCCTGTTGCAGTGAATGAATGAATGGAGATGGACAGACATTAAAGGGACAGTTCACCCAAAAATGAACATTTTTATTTTTTTTGTGTGTCATGAATCTTGTATTTTATCTTGTCTTTTTTTTCCAATGCTACACACAAAGGCAGCACACAAAATCAAGCTCAAACAAACACTCATTCCTGCAACTCCCATACTATAATTCATCACAATTATAGATAATAATCATGGAAAACCACCAAGATGCTTCAATCTCAACAACAATCTTTCCTTCATCCATTCTTTAATAAGCATGCAAATGGCCTGTAACAGAGTCACCCAGTTAAAATACTTCTTTATGAACAGAGTGCAATTTCCAGAATAATAGGGGATCATACATTGGAAAGACACAAGAAAGAGATCAGTATCCACTTGATGAGCTGTTAAAACCCAAAGTTTCTGCTGAGACAGAGAGATTCATTTAATGGGCAAAACTCATGCTGTTTTCCTCTAGTAAATGCTCTTTTAAATAACTTTCAAGTCCTTGGTACAGAACAGGATTCTGAGTGTTGCACAACCCTCTTCCATAGCATGTCCCAGTGGGCAAAAAGTGGACCTTGAAGCGAGCTGGAAAGGCTTCTAAAAAATGCTAACTATGCCCCTTTTCCCCTCTCCCTCCCCAAAGATTGAGTCCAGCCCAACTTAACCATCCAACCCAGAGCATTCCTGTGTTCTCCAGCCCCTTTAACAAAACACAGTGTGAGAGAGACGTCAAACACATTAATAACACAACTTTCCACTCAGCTGACCCAGACATCCCTTTTAAGGCCAAGCAGTTCAGATTTCTCTTTTCATTAAGTTCCAAAAATACCTCAAGAACACAGAGAACGAGCGAAGGGAAGAGAAATCATTGCACTGCCCAGTTTGAGCTGACATCTCTTGGCTTTGATGACTAAAAAAAAAAAAAAAGAGAGAACAGCCCTTACAGATTTGGATCGATCAAATAAAAATCCCTCAGAGGCCTCGAACGTACATATATGAGGGTCTAGAGGATTCAAATTCACAAAGGTAATGTGACGAGAATTGATATGAAAGATTTTTTAACATTTTTCTCCTTCTCCTCCACAAGTGTAATGATTCCTGCCCATGAGCGACACTATAAAATGTTTTGAACTCACTAAATATTTCTAACTGTCATCTTGTCCCCTTTTTCACATAACAAGCTTTAAAGGAATAGTTTACCCAAATATGAAAATTAACCCTTAATCTACTCACCCCCAAGCCATCCTAGGTATATTTGACCTTCTTTTTCAGGCAAACACAATTGGAGCTTTTTAAACATGCATCCTGGTTCTTCCAAGCTTGGTAATGCTGGTAGATAAAATGGCATATATCCATTGTAAAACTAACCTATATGAGTCTCCAGGGGGTTAACACACATCTTCTGAAGCAGACTGATAGGTTTTTGTAACAAAAACATTTTTATTTCTAAAATTATAATTACTAACTTCTGAAATGTTATCGTGAAATCCTCAGGATTTTGTTTTTACTTCTCGTTTTCAACTTTTAATTCGTTACCTGCATTTAGTATTGCTCTGTCCTTGTTCATCTTCTCTCTTCTGAACCAAGAAGCTAAAACTGGACTGTCTCACAAATGCACATACATAAGTCAGTGATTTGAGTTATAATTTTAAAAATAGAAATATTTTTGTTACAAAAACCCATCCACCTGCTTCAGAAGACATGTGTTAACCCCCTGGAGGCGTACAGGTTAGTTTAACTGTATATACGCCATTTCATGGCGCTTCAAAATAATTGCCACTATCCAGCTTGGAAGAGCCAAGATAAATTGTTAAAAAAACTCTGACTGTGTTCATCTGAAAGAAGAAAGTCGTATATGCCTAGGATGGATTAGGAGTGCGTAGACTCCTAACTAACTCTTGACTAACTTTTCCTTTAAGCCGTTTTTTAAGTTTTGAGAGATGTAGTGAATCTTAGTATTCAATTAATCATAAATAAACCAATCCAGATGGAGAAAGCAATCCATTTTGACTGTGAAAAAGGGAAGTTTTGTTCCATTCAGTTCACATTTCGACCATTTCTCAAATGTTTCACAAAAGGGAAAACAATAGGCTGAACATCTGCACACAATGTGCACCATTCCTAGAGGTCGTTTTCTAATTTACCATGCCTTAAAAGAGCTTTTGTAGAACAATCTTGGAAAATGTCCTAAATATGTTTGGCTTTGTCTACACTAAAAACAAAAAGTTGGTTCTGAGACATTAAACTGCTTTTTGTGAAGTTTCGTCAACTAATAACTGTAACTACTTTTGTTTTTTTGCATCGCTTTACAGGTGTAAAAGTAAAAGCAGAATAAGTGTTATCATGCATGAAGGACAGGAATGAACATGCAGGGCAGGGTTTTCAGTCCTTAGGCTTGAAATGCCCTTTCAAACATTAAACATTCCCAACCGTATGTAAGCCATTAGGGGCTCAAGAAAATGTTTACAATTGAGTGTCACAGTAGAAACATGTTTTCTATCAGAGATAAGGGAGAATAGACCACGAACCAGAGCAGACCAAACGTGCGTCAGCCTCAGTTTAACTTTCTCAATGTGTTTGCACAGCTCACAGGTCACAGCTATCCTGCCTCTAATAAAAGATAAGTTCCGCTGTCCCCAGATAAACCACATTTAAGACGCCTTTGCATTAAGCTCTGGTGCATCTGTGTGTGCGGAAGTCAAGAATGAGACAAAGGATGTGTTATGTTGTTCCTCAGAAGGAATCGTTCTACGTATGATTTTACAGTGTGGTGCTGAATCATCACCAGTAAGTGGATGCAGCTGATACAGTTCTTCATTTCTGCCTTAATGATAAGCAGTTACAATACATTAAAATGCCAATCAAATACTAGCATGTTTCCATTAGCTTGATATGTGGTGTCCCTCTAAGCAACGTTCTAGGCCCCCTTGACTTTTAAACAGATTAAGGGTTAGCAAGTAGTTGATTACAAATATAAGCTATATGTTATATATGTATATATATATATGTTAGGATGTAGGATGGAAAGCAATTAGGTCCATTGAGACATAGTGCAAAAGCAAAGTAAAATAACTTTAAATCAGGTTTATGCTATCACAGTTACAGTTATATAGAGAAAAATTGAGTTTTGGCTTACTAGACAAACATTTCTTTAAATAACTGCCCTAAAATATAAATGTTATCAAGAGTAGGCCACTGAAAAAATAGGGGTGTACTGACATTTTGGCCTCCAGAAAAAGAAACAAGTTATCCTATTTTTATACCTGATCTGAAACAGAAATACTGACAAAAGAAAACCTTATAAATGTAAAATAACCATAGTACATTATTCCATCTTACATACATACATACATGAACTTGATGTGAACTTGTGGTTGTCATAATGTACAGAGTACTAACCTACAAACCAGAATTATGACAAATTGTTGACATTGGAGGAACATTGCAAGACTTGAGGTTGCATTCGGGAAAGGGCTTGAGTACACTAAAACATTTTAACGTTGCTATCCTCTATATAGAGCACAAATACATGATGGGTCTCCTTGCTGCACTACTCGTGAATTGCAGTATTACAAAAACAATGGCTCACTCTCCAAAAAATCTTTCACAAATGGGTTCATTCAATGTTTACTCAATAACACTCACTCTGAACTTTTAGTACTGTGTGTAGACAGCAACGTGGCTAAAACATCAGCTTAAACTAGAGTTCATGCATCAGTGAGAAACAGTACGGAGGGAGGAAGGGCACGGCCCCTTTCCCTGCCCATGCTTGAACCTCTCTGCTAGACTGGAAATCAGGTCAGCACTGGACCCCGAGATTCTCTGCTTGTGTTTCCATGTGGGTGTCAAAAATAGGCAGTGCAATGCATGTTGAATTAAAAACGCAACAGTTTCACAGTAAGGGAAACCAGGACAGTGCTTGAGAGCCATCCGCCAGATCCCTGATGGAATTCCCCATCTCCACCCAATACAAACACGCACAGAAGCTAATGAACTTAAATATAACCATTTGGTTCTGCAGAGGCAGAGTGCTGCAGCTGTGTCAGGCGTGCCGTCTCGGATACAGAGAGAACATTACACCATCACAGAGCATGTGGGCTGCTGTGAGTGCATCACTCCGGTTCCGCTGAGCTATTTCAGGAGTCTTTAAGAGATATTTCAAACACTCCCACTCTTGCACCCACACTCCTCAACAGCAGCGTCACGCATGAGGGGTGAGAAAGAAACAAGGTCAAAGATCAATGAGGAATGACCGACAAGCATTTGAGATGCACGCCAATAACAAGGTGTGAACAGTGATCGGTCCCGGCTGACCACTTGCAATCTGATCACCGACACGGATCCAGGTATAAAAATACCACATAAAATACACACCTGCTCTTTAACGCACACTAAATCTTCTGGATTCTGTACACAGGCTCAAATGTAAACACGGGTGTGTTCGTGTGCAGGTGAAAAAAGCAAAAGGGTGGGGCGCTTTTGAGGAAAAAAGACATTTGGCGTCTATTACAGATGACTTTGAGTGCTTAGAACTGGAGAATCTGATGAGTTCGTCTTGCAAGTATTTTCTATGATGCAAAACATCACAGAAGGAGCAGGTCTGAGCAGATCCAAGCACAAATCAGCAATTCCAGACGCAGTGCAGTGCTTGGGATATCAGTTCTGGCTGTGTGCCTCTTCATTACTTAACTGCTGTGAGTTCTTGCATGCTAATAGTGCTCAACTGATGTGGGGTTTTTTAATAGCAAATGCCTATAACAAGGGTTGCCTATAACTCTTTCTCCCTAAAGCCCAAAGTATCCTTCATTTTTGTATATGTGCTAGAATATAAGCATGCACAAATCCAAGTGGTTGATTCTAGAAAGTTGACTCTTATCTTAAGTATCTCATAACCCACTCACACAAGCACTTTGCAGTTTTCTACTGTGAAACATTGGCCTGGGCCAGTGTTGAAACCTTGTGGAACAATCAATTAGTGCTATAAAAAGGGAAATGTTCAGACGAATTACAGATATCCTAATTTGAAAACCCCAACCCAAATGTCACCAACAAAATTAAACAAATGTATTGCTTAGATGCATCAAACTAATTGTACAGGCCCTGCATGCATGAAGATAAATGAAGATCCATTTTGGGTGTTCCAAATGTGATTAACACCTGGTATTAATATGCCTTTAAAACAGAAAGACAGAAAATGTGCTGTTAAAAGTCTGTATGAAGCAGAAGTTTGCGTCCAAATTTTTTTTCGTAGTACTTTCAGGTGAAACTGAATATTAAATTAAGCAAATAGAGGGCGTGGCTTGTTTTTTACTACTGCCAATTGTAAAGTATGCGTTTCATTTAGAAATGATCACTGACAGTGTGAGGGGTGTGGATTCTGGAACTTTTAAGAAGATATTTATTAAAATACAAGTCAACGGTTATTTTGTATGGATGGATGGAACAGTTAATCAAAATACTTTCTCTGCATTTTACACGTCTGGAAGAATAAACAACAGAATTTCCACAATTCCTTTAAACCAGGTGTAAACATAGTCACAGAAGAAACACCCTTGCATGGAGTCCTGACTGAGGTACTGTGTGAAGATCAGTCCTCAGGGCAGACTGGGACAGCTGGACTGGTTCAGTATATGTTTGTGAGTGGGAGGAGCTGCTGTAATCTTTTTGTGTTCACACTTTAACACCTCATCCTCAAGCTAGATGTCTTTCAGCGAGCTCTCCCACTCCCTGAAATCCCTAAACTAAAGAGTGACTCAGCTGAGCGCCAGATCTGGTCACCCTTCCCCATGAACACCTCATTACATGTTCACAGAAACACTAAGAATTACTGAAAACGTTTTGTCATTTCTTTCAAGATTATGAAGCTGCACTATATCCACTGCCATTTTCAAGATATTTCAATTCAGTGCTGCAAATAAGTTTACTTGCCACCAAAAGTTAATCCGCTAATGACGTTACATGACCTTACATGTAACCACAAAGTACATCTTTGTGGTAAAATTCTCAACAAATTTCACTTCCGTTTGCATTTAAGGAGAAGTGCCAAATCATGACCTTATTCTCGTAGAGAAAGGAGAACAATGACGTCATATAAAGTACCAACACTCATAGCATTCCTGTAAAACTACAATTTAGTAACAGAATAAAGACCTACTGACAATGCGATGACAAAATCTGTCGGTTCATTTGTGTGAGAAAGAAACGAGAGAAGATTAAGAGAGGGAACACCAGGACTGAACCGCAATGTTCAATTTAAACCTCAAACTAGTCATTTGGCCTCTCCATAATCCTCGGGTCTGGTGCGAAGTCTGGTAATTACTCTTATTGGACACAGATAACCATCACAAGTGTTTCGCTGCATGCTTCCTCTAAGTGGAAACGCAATCAGTAGACTGGCAAAACCAGACACAGGGCCAGCTCATAAAGAAAAGTGGAGATGGAGGGCAGGAATTACAGTCATCGTCGCTTGAGCGTTGTGCAAACTGTCTCCTTTCTCGAGAACTGCCCCTTCCTTCACTCTCTCATAAACACCCACCCATCCTGTTTCAGGTGACAAAGTTCACATGTACTGTTGTATAACCAACAATAACAGTTCATCAGAAACCAACCTTTGCCCGTCTAAGGTGAGAGACATGTGAAAAGGCATAGCAGGTCATGAAACACATGAGACTGAGATAAGCTACAATAGAAACAGACAAAGAACAACACAAGAGTGTCTGCTGGTATTTGACAGAAAGCAAATACACCCGGCTCTAGATTGGGGTCCAGATCTCCAGCTGAACATACTCTAGTACAGTGGCTGTCAGCTGGTTTTGCCCCAGATTTTACAAGCTACAACCAAACACCTATCTTTAATGCTTAATGTAGTCAGGGGCAGGGCTGTGCTTTCTTTGACGCCATGTAGATTTGTTGATGGTTTTTGAGGATGATGGCATACCAAACATCCTTTCAGTGTTGATATCTGACTAATTTGTTTGGGGGTCATTGTTTTTTGTTTTGTTTCGAAGGAAGGAAATTCATTTTCTCATTGAGAAAGAATGCAGTGACAGTAAAGTCAAGTCAATTAAATTAATGCATTGATTCACATAAGCACCTTAATTAAAGCAACTTGATAAGAAGAAAGCGCAAAAATTTAATACTGACTCCATAGAATTCCTGTATCAACACAAAGACAGGGCTATTGCAAATATACTCTCAACTGCCAGTAAACCGTAATGGTATTTAGGTAAGTGGGCTAGTTTACTGTTCATACTAAAACACAAACAGAAAGGTGTTCCAGAGCTTTACTGGAACTCCGTCAATGCATTTGAGTCTGGGACAGGTCATGGCAGGTCCTCTCTGTACTCGTCTTCTCTCTCTCTTGCTTTATGGGCCCCACCTGCCTAATGTAATGGAGCTTGTATGGGGGTTGCTGTTCTCTCTTTGCTTAGCGTTTCATTTTTCTGTCAGTTCCCCAACCCCCCAACCATCACCACTGCTGCTCACCTGACTGATGAATACTGATGTGTACAAATTTCATACAGATTCTTCATGGATAAATCTTTTAATTAAACAATTCCTGCTCTATTTAAGGACTTTTTTTAAGATTCACTAAAATCTACCTTTATTTCAGGCATAAAACTGCCTGTTATGTCTGTTAGTTATGTAGTGGTATTGGATACCAGTACATAACTATAGTGCAAACCAATAGCATCTGATTACAGGCTGTAAAGAGGCAACACCGTTGGTTGGAACTATTGAATGAACACACTCTCTTTACTTACTGAGGCATCAGTTCTGCCCCCAAATTGCATTATGTAAACCATTTAGTTAAGCATGTCAAGTGATCAACATTTCAACTTTGTATTTTTGATTTAAAGTGCATTGTCGGACACTTTAAAGTGCAATTTTAAGTGTTTTTTTTTTTTTTTGAAGATTTATGGAGCTTCCAAATCATGGCCACCATCCACCAGCATTACCAAGCTTGGAAGAGCCAGGATACATTTTTAGAAAACTCTGTGCTCGTCTGAAAGAAGAAAGTCATATACAGCTAAGATGCCTTGGGGGTGAGTCTTTTATGGCGTAATTTTACATTTTGGCTTAACTACTCCTTTAACATAAATACTTTTCACATGCTATGTATTCTCGATTGGGACATGAGCATACACTATAATCCACAGACTGCCAAAAAACATGAGGAAAGCATTAGTCTTCCTGACCTCTACTCAAAACCCCACCATTCTTACAGCAGGCAAGTCAAAAATAAACACCTGGCTTTAAGGCCAAGGCAAAAAGAGGACTTTCCATTTCTAATATAAGCTTACATATGAGCCATGTAAGGTAAAGCGCATGTTTAAAGACATCAAACGCGTTTATTCGTGCCTGTCACCGCGTGTGAACGCACCTCTCATCTCTAATAGCGGCTGTCAACATTAATAGCCACTGCTTGAAATACATTTTCTATTCGCGTCCGACAGAAGTGCAAGCCGAGACGCACACTGCGTCAAAAAGCTACACGTAATGATACAGAAAACCACATTTAACACTAGATATCTGACAGGCGAGCAAGAGCTTCATAACCGAAGCCCTTAACAGTCCCACACAGGAACGAGTCTTGCTTGCTTATTCGGTAGAAACGTGTGGAAAAAAAACGCTTTCAAGGTTAAGCACATAGAAAACTGCTTTATGTAAGAATGACACCATATAGACTCTGGCTTGTAAAGTTAACGTTAACCGACCCAAATTCCCTTGAAGTCTAGGGTATTGTTCTTAAAGAAAGCGACTTTTCCTGTTTGGAAACTCAAAATATTCTTGGGAACGTCTGGTGTACGTGGCGAGGAATTTAATTCGGCTTGACATTTCAGTGCTCGCGCGCAACATATAAAGTGCCAATCGAGCTTAAATGCTGTAAACGTAAACTTTCTTTCAACACAAAGTGCGATGCTGCTGACGTAGGACGCCTCAATCAGAGTACAGAGGGAATCTCTGGTGAAGGTCCCTTAAAATTCAGAACATACTCGATGATGTTTTAGTTAACGCTCGGGGACTAAACATCCGCCGTTTGGAAAGTCCCGGGTGAGTTTACTCTCGCATCTCTACGACGCTATCATTCCGACGTCAATTACAAAGTAGCTCGACTAAAATCGCCGCAGTCCGGCTTATCGAGCTACTCCGCTGCAGAGAACAGGAGGGGGAGGAGGAGGGTGGCAAAGTTGCCGCAGTTTGGAGTTGTGTCTAGGGGGCAAGATTCCACCATTCAGCTCCCCTTCTGCTAAACTAGCCTAATAGCCCCGCTTCGGATTTCTCTTACCTTGCGCACCGGGAGAAGAACGGTGACAATTTTTCGGAGGTGGCTCTCTGGAAGAGCGAAGTACTCAGTCGCGTTTGACTTTTTGAGGATGAATATAGCAGCTCTCAGCAGGGTCCTCGCTAACGTTAGTTCCTTCTCTCACCCCCTCCCTTGCGCCGCAAGATCAAACCATCACATTCCTTCGAGATCCAAACAATGAAAAAGGTGGGTTTTCCTTTGCCAAGAAAGACCCACCCCTAGAACGACTACGCCGCCTGTGACCGCAGAAAGAACGCCCTGCCCGGTTAATACAGTCCCGCCTTCCCCGATGAGAGGGAAAGAGCGACGGTTCAGACCAGCGTTGAGCTCTAGAGGAAGCTTTGGGGAATAACGGAAACACAGGAATTTTTTTAGTACTATTAATAAGGGTGAACTTTTTTTAAAACTTCTCTTACATTTTAAAAGAAACACTAAAACACATTTTAAAAATTAAATACAAAAAAAAAGGTGAGCTATATCAGTTTCACTGTCGGGCAATAAAATAATTAAACAATTTCTTGTATCAAACAAATCGTTTTCTCACTAACAAATTGCAATTATATTAAATATTTTTTATAATATAAATTAATAAAATATATTAGCATTAACACCGACAACAACAACAATTGTTACCTAATTTTACTAGTCTCCATTATTGTATGTGTAAAAATCATGCATATTGTTGTTAGGTGACAAAAAAGAAAAGTTACTCAAAGGCAACAGAGCAGTAGGGTTAAATTAAACATATTTCCATGAACATGTATAGAATAACATTGATATTAGGTGTTTCACTTAAACACTTTTATAAAAATTGTGGTCAGAAACAGTTCAAGCACTGCTGAAAAGGCAGCGGTCTTACAGAAAGTCGACGTCCTTGGGTTTCTAAAGCAGGATATGAACCAGCATCTGATTGCTGGTTTACAGCCTCAACCCACAAGCTACCACCAAAATCACAAACACCCTTATATTTTTAGGACCCACACTGTTTTAGGTTGCATTCTTTTTATTCTTCATTAGAGTAATTTCAAAGCAATGCATTGCGGTTTCTCATTAGAAAAACAACTCTCTCACTCCACTTTTTTTGCTAGATGTTGAGATGAAAGAACGCGTGACAGTGTTATTTTCAATGGAGAATTCAAACATTTATATCCACTCCAAATGCAGACAGTCCTGTTTTTGGTCCAAAAAGAATGGAAAACATTTCATTCTGAGAGCACCAGTATGTTAGTGTGGTTGCCAAGTTTCATCCTAGTTCTGCAATTTACTATTTAAGCCCTCAGTGTACTCAGTGAACCGGGCATGCATTTAGTATTATTACAACCTGAAAAGTGTATAAAAAGTAAATGCCGCCCACCAATCCACAACCAGACCTAGACTCACCTGGTGTTTACAAGTCAATGTATAACATGTTTTGTTTAATTATGAAATAATATAAGAGCTACTATAGCGACTATCATATCATATCATATCATATCATATCATATCATATCTGTTTATACATCAAGTCAGTAGACATGAATGAACCAGGCTGACTTCATCACAGTCCAAGCTTTATAAACACTCTGTTCATGGCAGTTAAAATTTTTAAATCTTTCTCCAGTGGCAGTGATCCTGAATAAGCACATGGCAGAAATAAAATTCTATAAACAGCCTAGTGGCCTCAGAGTAGTTGAAGTGTAACCAACTATAGTTACACCTGCCATGGTCAAGGATAATCTTCACTATATGACTTTGATCTGCCTGTTTTAGGAGAATAATTCTGTATTTTATTTGCCACAACAGCATTTATATATCTATATTGATGTTGCAAGTATCAACCATTAGGTTAGCAGGGATGGCATATAGGATACAACAGAAGGTTAATAAACTGCTAGCAAGGTATGTCATAAATATATCAAGACAATATAGCAAGCTTTTTTTTTTTACTTTTTGTATCTGCACATCTGAACACATGTAAAGAATGTGAATGTCAGTGGATAAAGCACAAGTGGCGTTCACAGATCTCTCACTCCTACACAAGCTGTCATTGGTTAAATCAAAACAAAGTCCTTCACTCCTTAATTATTTTTGTATAAGGCCACTGCATGTCACAGCAGGAAAAGCTGTAGGTGGAGAGAACATCACAAGCTCTCACTTTGGCGAACCGTGAACTAGATATGGGAAAATATGCTCTTACATAACATACTAGACACTTTGTCATATGACCACCCCAGTTATTTAGGTTATTGCCTTGCACAGAACAGTTAATAAGTTTTATGCTTTGCTTGCAGGGTGCGATTACTTAGTTTGAATAAAAAGAAAAGACGCATGGAGATCACAAACAAAATATCTATTTGTTACATATTTTTATTTCATTCATTTGTGTCATTCTGATGTTAAATAATTTAAAAGAACAGCCTCAGCCATGTGAAATGCACGATACAAAAGCAAGGCATGCTGGGACATGCCCCGGCATCAGTGTGTCACAACACTCAGAGAAGTTTTGAGTATTCTTGCTGTTCTGTCTTTTTATCTCTTTCTCTTGTGCTGGTATATTTTTCACTCTCGCTTACATTAAAATGCGGGCTTGCAGATGTTAGAAGAAGAGATTTATATTCAGTGAAATGTAATCAATATTTATCGCATGTTTTTTTTTTTTAAAGACACTAATAAAAGCTGTTCTATCTGTAGTGCAGAGTTGTAAATCATCCATAATATAATCCATATTAACAGAATCAGATCAGATCAAGATTAGACATAAGATGACTCATGATGTCTTTCTCACTATTCTTAACAGAGCAGTCCCAAGATGTAAACAAACCATGTTGTGATGTCATCTAATTGTGAGAGGATATATGCAGTGAAAGGTTTTTCAGCTTCTTTTGGAATGTGGCTTAGTCTATCTCCACAATATCGCATGAAGCCTTTGGGCTGCAGGCCAACATTCCCCAAAGAGCACCTGGGTGCATTTGCCCCATCTCTTCCCCAGATTCCATTTGCAGGACAGAATGATTGAAGTTTTAAGAAATGCAATGAAAATAATGGTGTGTTGCCCAGACAGAGTGCATTTTAAAAGTGTTCACTCAACAAAAGTGACATAGCTCCAGAGTTATGCGAAATTAATTTTTATTACCAACAACACGAGTGTGATACAGAATGTAGCTAATAGCTACTGAGTAAGCTACATTAATGTACTGAATCAACGCCACACACATTACAGGTTTAATTCCAGAATGAATTGAGTGAATCTTTTCAGAGGATAATTCAGTGACTCATGTATAAAGACAATAACTAGTTTCTAATGATATAACTGCATATCAGCAGTGTTAAAAAAGGATGACCAGAACAAACTGACAGATGTGAGTTATGATTCTAAACTTCATAGGAAACGATGCCATCTAGAGAACTTTGCGTGCATGCAGGCCTACATAATACACAAATCCCACATTTGCTGAAATGCTATAAAACTACATGTAAGACCCACTCTCGTTATCCTGATTGTGTGCCACCCAAGCGTAAAGTCCTGAACATTTAAAAAAAAGAATAAAAAATTAATCTCAGAGACCATAAAAACCACAGTGAGAATGTTTCATAAGGATGGCTCGTAGATAAGAGCGTGAAGTGTGTTTTTATTGTGCCCTGTGGTTTGTTCTGCTCTCATCTCTGTTGCAGGCAGTGCTACCCACCATAACAGCAGTTTGGTTAAAGACTATCGTTAACCTTAATCCAGGATTTAGTCTATGGCTCCATCAGGGCTAGAGCTGTGTGTTTGTTGTTAAAGTCAATATATATTAAAACTAAAGTAGCATTGCATGAGGCAACTCACTTTAACCATTAACTCAAGTATTTTTCCACCCCTCTTTTGTATTCATGAGCTTTGTCTTTTAACAGAGAAAAACTGCATGATTTTGTATACATATGTTGCTGTGCTAGTCTTCTGAATTTTTTCTTTATCCTCCACAGACTGAATCCTTCTAGACTGATCTCTGTCCTGTGAATGATGAGCACTGTGAGAGAATAAATAAAAGAGATTGTTGTGCCTGAAGGGGAGTAGCTGCTCTGCATTTGATTTTCTGTTGCTGTGTAGCCATAGCCAAACTTTTTATGCTAATATTCGCCATAGCTTGCTGTAGTCGTTTTGTGTTCTTGCTTGTATTGTTTTCACTCCACTCCCAGCTAACACATGAAGTAACAGTTACGTACTGTAACATATTGGTAATCTTTGGTACCAATATTATATAACCAATGTTGCCAACTATTTCCAATGAAACATAGCTAAAGCCTGCCCGAAAAGTAGCTAAATGTTATTTCGTAGATTTGTATGAAAAATATAGTTGACTTTCTGTAAAAGTAAGATTTTTTTAACTTTTAAAGATAACACTGATAATGAACAGTTACATTCTTTTAAACAATCACCACGTGTGTACTTACTCTTTTAACTTGTGAAATTAACACATCTGTGAAAGTGACAACAATTATAGCACTATTGGAATGTATTGTTCCCTAAATTACCAACAATTCTACATGTTAACAAATATCAGTAAATTAACAGTTATGAAAAACTATTTGAGCTAGCAATTTAACTTGAATGTGATATGTGTGTGTTGAAAATCGCTAAAAGTAGCCAAATTAATGTTAAAAATTGTTAAATTTGTTGCTAGTTTAAAAAAAAATGTTGCTAGGGTAGTATGAAAAGTTGCTAAATCTAGCAATAAAATTGCTAAGTTGGCAACACTGTACTGTAGGCAACGAAACCACGATGTTGTATGCACATAATCCCATTACCATCCTATTACCAACTCACAACGTCGTCAGTACGTCCTCCTTACGTAACAAGATAACCAAGAACGTAGGTGGTATGAATTTTTTTTTTTTTATACAATTATTATTGTACTGTTAATAATATGATGATGATTATTATTTTTTTTTATAAAAATGATTATTTTAACTATTGTTGCGGGCTCACCCTACATGGGTCATATCATTGGGAATTATATACAGATTAAGCGTTTTGGGTTTTATAATTTTTGAGGATTAAAAATATAATAATCATACTAACTGAAAAATATAACAATTGTACTACACCTTTATAGTCCTAATGGGCAACGAGAAACATTTGAAATCTGTACAGAATTAGTCATGAGACAGTATTCTTGATTCCTTGGTGCCCCCATGTGGCCACTATAAGATCTGCAAAGTAAGGTGGGCAACGCCTGATTTTGTTTCTAGTTTTCTTAACCCTTTTACAGGCCCCTCAACTCAAGGTCGCTGTTGAAACATCCTATAGGCTATTCTCAACTCAACTTGATTAAGGCATAGTACAGTCATTCTTGAGATATGGGACAAAACAGGTCCTGCAAGCAGGGGCGGATTTAGTGAATTTGGGGCCTCAGGCAAATATAGGAATGGGGCCCTACATTTGCACACATTTACTTC
>JAUMHQ010000078.1:10328954-10343881 GCA_032361165.1 Enteromius paludinosus | reverse complement strand
TACATCCGCGCTAAAGGTGAAAGTCACCATAGCTTGTAGTATAGACTCCAACCCAACTTTGGGAAGAGATTAACGGCAATATTTTTTTTTATCGCGCAATAAGAGTCAACGCCGATAACGGCCCACCACTAATATATATATATATATATATATTGTCGCCACTGGGCAAAGACAACGCAACAAGGGAACTAAGTGCAAGCCCCGAAGGGTGGATTTATTGACAGAAATGTGGAATAAAACAAAGAACCAAGGTGCGTGACGGTGCTCGGTGGCTGGTCTTCAGTGCAGCAGTGATCCTCCTCTTCTTAAGTGCAGGTGACTCGTGAAGCCAAGTGTATCCAGGTGAGTGGGTGAAAGCGAGGCCAAGCGGTCACGGGCTGAATTCTGAGGGGAAAAGAGAATAAGCATAAGCATAAGCGGTTCCTTGCTCTGGAGTCAGTGCTCAGCCTACCAGTTCCTTGGCGGCTGTATTTATACATCGTTTTCCCGTGACCGATTGGCCCGCGGTGATTGTTGTCAGGTGCTCCCGATGATTGCCAGGGCGACGCTGATGACATACGGGGATTCCCGACATAGGGGGAGTGACCCCTGACAGACCTGAATAAGCTGCCCAGATCCGAGAGAGTCCGTCTGCGTTGGCGTTCAGACATCCAGGGCGATGTTTCACGTCGAAGCGGAAGTCCTGGAGCGTCAGGAACCACTTCGTGACCCGGGCATTGGTGTCTTTTACCCAGGCCATCCACTGTAAAGGAGCATGGTCAGTTAACAGCGTGAACTTACGGCCTAGGAGGTAGTACCTGAGCTCCAGGACCGCCCACTTGATGGCCAGGGCTTCCTTTTCTACAGCGGCATATTTCTTCTCGGTCTGGGACAGCTTGCGAGTGATATAGACGATCGGATGCTCCTCTCCCTCCTGGACTTGTCTGTGTCCGTGTCTGAAGCATCCGTTTGTAGAAGGAAGGGGCAGTTGAAGTCAGGTGCCCGAAGCACCGGCTCCATGGTGAGGGCCCGCTTGATGGCTTGAAACGCCTCCTCCGTCTCATCTGTCCATCTCACCTTCTCCGGATGCCCAGGATGCTGGGGATGAAGCACCGATAGTAACCCGCCAACCCCAAAAAGGCCCGTACCTGGGTTTTGGTGGAAGGCCGGGGGGCCTCCAGCACTGCCTTGACCTTCTTCTCCTGGGGCTTATTAACTCCACGTCCCACGGTGAAACCCAGGTACTGGGCCTCGGACATGGCAAGGTGGCATTTGCGGGGGTTGGCGGTGAGCCCGGCCCTCCGGAGATCTGACAGCATCTTCCGAAGCCGGCCCAGGTGGTCCTCCCATGCCTCCGAGTGGATCACGATGTCGTCTATATAAGCTGCTGCGTAGGCTTGATGGGGCCGGAGGACGACATCGTAGAGGCGTTGAAAGGTGGCTGGAGCTCCGTGTAGGCCAAAGGGAAGGACCGGTATTGCCAGTGGCCTGAAGGAGTTGAGAAAGCTGTCTTGGGCTTGGCGTCTTTGGACAGAGGAACCTGCCAGTATCCTTTCGTGAGGTCCAGTGTGCTGATAAACCGAGCCCTTCCCAGGCGCTCGAGGAGCTCGTCCGGAACCAGGACGATGGGGCTACACCACGGGGTCCGGGAGGGCTCGATTATCCCCAGCTTGAGCATCTTCCTGACTTCCTCCTCAATAGCCTGCCGGCGGGCCTCAGGGACTCGATAGGGCCGCTGCCTGACGATAGTGCCTGGAGGGGTGATGATCTCATGCTGGGTCACGGTGGTGTGGCCGGGGGACTCTGAAAACACATTCTGGAACTGACCGACCAGGTGCTGTAGCTCCGTCTTCTGGGTGGCCGACAGGTGGGGATTGGTGTCTACAACCACGGGCTCATGGAGACCCAAGGCGGCCAGGTGGTCCTGGTCACCCACCCATTTCTTAAGGAGATTTATATGATATACTTGCGTCTCTTGTCGTCGTCCAGGTTGGCGCACTCGATAATTAACTTCCCCCAACTTTTCTATTACTGTGAAGGGACCTTGCCATTGCGCCATAAACTTACATGCTGAGGTGGGGACCAGAACCATCACCTTGTCTCCCGGCTGGAAGGCCCGTGGTTGGGCCGCCCGGTTGTAGCGTCGTTGTTGCACTTGTTGAGCATGGACCAGGTGTTCCCGGACTAATGGCACGACCCGGTCGATCCTCTCCCTCATCTCGGTGACGTGTTCCACCACGGTGCGATGGGCAGCCGGCTGCTGCTCCCAGGCTTCTCGGGCAACGTCGAGGAGGCCCCTGGGTTGGCGTCCGAAGAGAAGCTCGAAGGGTGTGAAGCCCGTGGAGGCCTGGGGAACCTCGCGGATACCAAACAGCACATACGGGAGAAGCCGGTCCCAGTCTCTCCGATCCTCGGACGCCACCCGCCTCAGCATTTGTTTTAGGGTCTGGTTAAACCTCTCGACGAGTCCGTCGGTACACGGTGGTCCTTAGTTGTTTCACTTTCAGCAGCCGGCAGAGGTCTGCCATTAGCCGGGACATGAAGGGAGTCCCCTGGTCGGTCAGGATCTCGGAGGGGAGGCCGACCCGGCTGGCCAGCAGAAAGAGCTCCTGAGCAATGGCCTTGGATGTCGCCTTCCTCAGGGGAACGGCCTCAGGGTACCGGGTGGCGTAATCAACGATGACCAGGATGTGCTCATGCCCCCGGCCGGACTTTGGCAGCGGCCCTACGAGGTCCATCCCAATTCGCTCGAAGGGCACCCCGATGATGGGTAGTGGAATGAGCGGGCTAGGGGGAGGTTTCCGTGGTGACGTCCGCTGGCAGGTTGGGCAGGCCTGGCAGAAGCGCTTGACTTCTGCGTCCATCCCCGGCCAATGAAAGCGATCGCGGATGCGCTGGATGGTGTTCTGAGCTCCTAAGTGTCCTGCCAGCGGGTGTGTGCCAGTTCCAGAATGATGTCTGTTTTGGAGCGGGGCACGACCAGAAGTTGTTTAACCTCCCCCCTCCGCTCGGCGACACAGTACAGCAAACCATCCTTGATGATGAAGTGCGGGAGAGGGTGGGGCCCGGGGTGGACTTCTCGGCCTTCCAGGACACGGACTTGGTCCCAGCAGTTCTTTAGGCGATCATCCTCGCGCTGGGCCACCCCAAAGGCACCCCCCCTCCCGTGACCTGCTGGAACACATCATAAAAGAAGTTAGTATCACAGGAGGGGGACTCACCATCTCTCCAGCTATCCGTGGTGGCGAGGGCGATCTGCGGGCGGCCACCCCGTGACGGCTGGTTGCAGCAACGGCCCGTGGGCCGAGGTGGCTGTGTGGCGAGGGCCAGAGCTTCTTCAAACCCCGGCCAGTCTCTTCCTAGGAGCACAGGAACAGGTAAGTTATTCAAGGAACCCACCTCCAGTCTCCAGGTTTTTCCTCCTTTTCGCAGCGTCACCAGAAAGGTGGGGACCCGCTTCATGTCTCCGTGTACGCAGGTTAGGGGTAATTCTCCTTTCTCTACTGGCCGGGGTCCCAACACTCCAGGCTGAAGCAGTGTTATGGCGCTTCCCAAGTCCAGCAGGGCATTGTAGTTCCGGCCCTGGACCTCAATTCGGGTGCGGGGCCCGGCTCTGGGTGCCTCCTGATGGACCACACAGCCGGCCATCCAGGCTTTCGACGGGGAAGACGGTGGCTCCGTGGGCATGGGCTCGTCACGGGGGCTGCTGGGTCGCTGTACTGGGGGCCCTCCGGCGGCCGTCGCTCCTGGACCACCCTTCGGGGAAAGGGCGGCGCTCTCTCCCCCGCCTCCCGGTGGTAAGTCAGGTCCGCCAGCTCGATGGTCTCGACGAGGTCTTGCATCGTGCGGGGGTTCCTCATCCCAACCGCCTGCTTCATAGACCGGGGAAGCGCTCGCATGAGCCGGTCTACCGCCACCCGCTCTGCTACCTGACGTGCTGGTGGGTCGTCTTCCAATAACCAGTGCTCCGTCAGTCTCATTATTTCGGCGGCTTGGGCACGTGCTGGCTGGCGTGGCTTAAACTCCCATTCATGGAATTGCTGGGCAGCGGCGACTGGCGAGGTAACCAATGCTCTGTATGTGCCACGGACTCAAACATTTTAATAAAGCATTCCACATCGTCACTTGCCGTTAGTTTTGGAATGAGGTGGGTGGCGGCAGCTCGGGGATCCGGCAGCGGGACGGCGTGAGCTGCAGGCAGCCTCAATTCCTGGATTTGCTCTTCGAATCTCTCCTGTCTTTCTATGAGGCGCTCTACACAGGTTTGCTGGCGGACACTAACTTCGGTGAGGCGCCATATTAATTCCTCCATTTCGCTAGGGGGAGGAGCGCTCGCCTGCGGAAAAAAACAGAACAGATGAGTGACGAAGAAGAAGCGGGGTGCACAACAACAGCGTGTTTCTTCGTCCCTTGTTGCGTTTTGCCTCGGTTTACAATGCCCGCATTCTCCACCAGATGTCGCCACCGGGCAAAGACAACGCAACAAGGGAACTAAGTGCAAGCCCCGAAGGGTGGATTTATTGACAGAAATGTGGAATAAAGCAAAGAACCAAGGTGCGTGATGTTGCTCGGTGGCGGGTCTTCGGTGCAGCAGTGATCCTCCTCTTCTCAAGTGCAGGTGACTCGTGAAGCCAAGTGTATCCAGGTGAGTGGGTGAAAGCGAGGCCAAGCGGTCACGGGCTGAATTCTGAGGGGAAAAGAGAATAAGCATAAGCATAAGCGGTTCCTTGCTCTGGAGTCAGTGCTCAGCCTACCAGTTCCTTGGCGGCTGTATTTATACATCGTTTTCCCGTGACCGATTGGCCCGCGGTGATTGTTGTCAGGTGCTCCCGATGATTGCCAGGGCGACGCTGATGACATTCCCGTCACAATATATATATATATATGAAGTGTGGAATGACCAGCAAGACAATGACCAACTGTATAGATAACGTGCAAGATCACAGTCATAGTTCGATTTATACAATGATGAGGGTCTGGGAGTTCCTCTCCTGCTCACTACTAAACTCCACTATCAGATCCTTTGTCTTGCTGACATTCAGGATCAGGTTGCTCCTCTGGCACCAGCTCTCCAGATTCCTAATCTCCTCCATGTAGGCCATCTCTTCATTGTTAAAGATCAGGCCCACCACGATGGTGTCGTCAGCAAACTTGATGATGGTGGCGGAGTTGGTAGTAGCTACACTTCGTAGGTGTCTTCACAAAATGAAGCTTTTGCCGTGGCTATCCCAGTCCTCTGACCTGAACCCTATAGAAAATGAGTAAGGTGAACAAAAGAGGAGAAGCACCATATGGAGCTGGTATTCTGAAGGATCTTGAGAGATTCTGGATGAAGGAATGGTCTCTGATCTGTTATCAGGTGTTCTCCAAACTCAGGGTGCTATCTTGGGAAAAGGACGTTGTAATAATCGGGTGTGAATAATTGTGGTCATCAATTGTGTTATCTTTACGAAGTATATTTACTGTGTTATGTAAAATGCAATTTTGTTTAATGCTCCAGCAAACAGAACAAAAGTCTATGCTAAGGAAACTGTGAATCATTTTTCATTGCTTTTAGACAAAATGCATTCAATGACCACATATTTTAAAATCCACAAACACTTTTGTCATTCATACTCGTGCAAAACACTGTATATTTTCAGCACATTTTTCAAATGCTAACAAACTGCTTTCACAACTGATAAAAAAATATTGAAAACAGAATGATGGCAAAGTGTAATTTTCTACAGAAGTTATGGTATGTTATGAAATAGGGGGAAAATCCTGCTTTTCTCATTCCTTCTTTGTGCTGTAATACAGTCAGTAAAATGAAAAGATGTTGGTCGTATCCTATAATGAAATCCTGTGATATAATGTCACAAATCATTCAGACTTCAAAGATAAAGGTCATATGTAATGCTCATTGTTACTACTATTTGCTTTTGTTTTTTTTAGATCAGTGTGTTACGAGTTAAATGTATGTTTTATAAATGAGAATTGTTGGTAATGTTATGGTGAAACAATCTTATTTTAAGACATATATTAAGTGTTTTGTTGGTTTTATTGCCATTTAGTTTCACATTGGTAATGCATTCTATATGAACAATTTTGAAAATGTGCCTTAAGTATTAAATAATGCTTGTTGGCAAGAAAATTGTGCAAACATTACAGGAAGTATGCAGTATAAAGTACAGTGTACAAAATAAAAATGAATTACTTTTCTGGGTGTGCCTATTAGAGGGTGAAATAATTGTCTTTGAAACATATATTTTATTACTGACATCACTGTTAGAGACAAAGTATGTCTGTGAGTATCTTGTGTGAACCACTAATGATGCATTACACAGATAAACATTTCACTGCCCCCTCAGTCAGCCATTAAGGACCCATTAGTGGCAATTATCTTACAATATTCATCATTATTTGTACTAATTTAATTTTTTTTCTTCCTAACACTTTCATGAGAGTCCTTATGGAGATTCTTGTCATCAGCTAACTCCATTTGGAACACTAAACTAATAGAAAACAGCCGTCAGTCAAGTTTTAAAGAAATTTCAGGTGGTGAGGATGTTACTTCATGTTTCAACTTGTTCATCTGCGTGACACATTGAGACTTGACTGTGGTGTACCGGACTTCCCCAAATAACTGTGCATTTGAGTAAAAATAATTTTTGAGTTTGTCATTAGTAAATTACACATATTCATTTAGAGATTTTTAGGTGCATTTCTACTGTAGATATAATTTGCATGTTACAAGATCCCACTATGTGGATGTTTTTGCAAATAAACGTCATTTAGAGAGAATCGCTGGACGAGTCAAATCTCGCACGGCTGGTAGCCCATCATCTAATTATCCCCTCGCTAAATTTCACCCAATCAAATCTCTTTCTTCACTATAAATATTCCTGTTTTTCTCTTTCCCGTATCTCGCTTTCGTGCACCCCACCTCCGCCCCTTCTCCGCCTTTCATTCTATATATTCACGCTTCCTCGCTTTTATTTTTATACGAGGTAAGCGTGAACTCTTGAAGTGTTCTTGTTATGGAGAATTAATATGCACATTTTATTCATCTCGGTATGGTGAGTAAATACAAACAAAACCTTTTTCAGTTCATTTATCTGTCAGGTTTTTATTGAATACCTTGATCCAAAAAAAAGCAAACAATAAAACTGAGCTCAGTGCTCAGTGATGGCTCTCACAGTCTTGGAAATGTCATGTTGTGATTAATAGAATCTTTAGAGATAAGCTGCTCAGAAAACAGTTGTTTATATTCATGACAGAATTAGAAATGAGAGTTTGCCTGCCACCGGTCAGCATGTAGCACACAAGTGAAATTAAACACCAGTTTCTTGATCCATGAGTCAAATTCACATAGGAGAAACCTTTAGCCGATCTGCAATCGATATGCTGCTTCCTCCATTAAGAAACCACTGAACAATAGAGTGATTCAGAGAGTCTCTGATCATTTAGGGCCGTGGCTTGATTTCAAAATAATAAGGGTGGGTCTTGTGCCTGCATGTTTAAAATGTGTTTTAGTCCTTTCTGATGACAGGACATGGAAAAACATCACACATCACATTATTGGAGATATGCTGACAAATATACAGATGACAAACTGACATAGGCCTACTGTACAGTGACAAATCAGCAATGAACAAATCAGGTCAGAAAAACACAATATCATACAGCTTTTTAAAAAAGTATTTTCAGTGTATTAAAGTCTATTTACAGTACAGAAATATTTTTTAAGTGTGTACTGTATGACCATACTTTATTGTTTTGTTTCCTGCATTGGGAAAGAGCAATATGTCCCCTATTCGGATTCCTTCCGGTCATAATGTTGTGTAAAACCCTTCAAATACACATTACACAACCGTAAATAGCCTAACAGATAAGAATACTTAATTAAACATATAAATATGTTAGCACTTTAGTTTAATGACCTATTCTCATGATTAACTAGTTGTTAATTAGCATGTATATTGCTAGCATATTAGATTTTAAAACCCTCCCTACTGAAAAAAACAACAACAAAATAATTTTATCAACGGTACTTTAATGGCAACCATTGGAATATCTGCAATGGTTTCTGTTGGGTCTTTGTTTGTTTTTGTTTATTTATTTATTTAACATTTTTTAGAAGGGATACTTCAAACCTAAACTAAATAATAACTATTGATAAGATACAAATTATTTTTATAGTTTATAGAGGTAAAAGTTTCTAATAGTTAGAATTTGTCCCCAGACTTAGTGTTATCCAATTTAGTATCCAATGTGGATAAAAATAATAAATAATAAATATCCCTGGGTCTGGGAAAGTTAAAAGAGGTAGTTTTTTTTCCAGTGATTTTGTCCACATAAATTATAGATTTCCAAACATGGGATTAAATTAATGTCTGGCTAGGTCCCAAGTGACACATTTTTGGAAGCCTTTTAAATTCCTAAGTGACTGACTACTTCTCTTGAAATTTGAAGAGACTTATCACAAGGTTTCTGGAAAGCAACTGGGAGAATAGGAAGTGACAGAGGTGTGTCTACATGTGAAAAAAAAAAAAGCTGAGAGCTGAAGGCGTGAACGCAGAGCGAGGCGCTCGAACATCACATTCACCGGGGATAACAAGGTAGGATAAGATATGAATGTAGTTTTGTTCTCATTTGAAGCTATTTACATTGTGTTTATGCCACGAGCTACTGACGCGACAAAGGATTCACGCGTGTTGAACTACAATAGAGTTTTGACGTAGCTCGTCAAAAATCGCGTGCTCACTAGTTGTGACTTTCTTTTGATCAGATACCAACCAAAAGAAGCAGCAGCAGTATTATTATTATTATCATTATACATATCAGTTCTGTGAAACTCCAGAGTTTGTTGGTGTTTCAGTATCGGCTGTTAAGATACTTGAATGAAGTTTGGAAAAGCAAAGGTGTGCTTCATATAGAAAACAAAAATGTCCCATACAGTGCAATACTTAACTTTTCAATATAAGTACAGCTGAACAAATTGTTATACTTGTAATGCAATCATTGTGATGTAATGTGAAGAAGCATTCAATATGTTCTGCTTACAATTACGCATTGAGAGACCGGGGCTAGTTGTCACAGCACAGTTGAATGAACACGCTAAAAGCAAATAAGCAAATGGTAAATATCTACGATATAGTGTCGTCACTGTATAGTATGCATTTTTATTTGTACTCCTTTAAAACAAAACCAAAAGAAAAAAAAGCCGCTGTTTACTGACAGGTTTCATTGCGACGACTTGCACATATTACTCGACAATATGCTATGTAGCGCAAGATGTCCCTTTTGCAAGCCACGAAGGGTAATATGGTCAGTGAAGTTCCTGGGTGATAACAGCAGAAGTGTTCACAAGCTGTTTTGAGGTCAAGACTTTAAGGTCTCTTATCAATGGCTTCTGCATTATATAGCCTAGCCTACTGAAGAATAATAAACTGAATAACTTTTCTATTTAGAAAGTGCGTAACGAAAAGTACATGATAGTATCAGACACTGTAAGTCCTGACTAGAAAAACATTTGATGTAATATGGTTTCTGTGGTTTTTTTTTCTTCTTCTTCATCATCAAAAAAACAAAAAAACTAAACCAAAAAAAAAAAAAAAACCCCAAAAGCTTCACAAATTCATTTCCTGCTTTCGGTAAGAGATTGCAGATAAATATGCAACAGTGAGAAAAAACCTAATGCTTTGCAGAACATGTAATCGTGAGAAATTAGTGTTACAACTCTCAATGTTGCTCCACCACACTTCTAGTTAACTCTAAAGACCAAAGTAGGCCTATATATTCAGTGCAAAAATGTGTTCTGTGTGACCAGCCCAAAAGGATGAATGTGTTAACATCATGCTTTCTGACCGTATCAAACATCGTACCAGCCAACATCATTTTTAGATGACTATTTCAAAGTACATTGGAAGGAACTTAATTTAATGGTATATTGCCTTTTTTGGTCTGTTTTGTTCTCAGATTCACAAAATGATGACACCTACCACTGCGACCGTTGGAAATAACAGCACTGCCAACTTAAATGTGTTCATTGACTCAGAGTTTCGTTACTCTGTCTTTCCTATATTTTATGGCCTGGTCTTTGCCTTGGGGTTAATATCCAACTGCTATGCCCTTTATGTGCTGCACCATATGCGCGAGTCAAAAGCCATGAATGAAATTCGAATCTACATGACCAACCTGACCGTTGCAGACTTGCTCTTTGTGTCCGCTTTACCGTTCTGGATTGGCTACTACATGAATCACGGAGACTGGAAGTATACAGATCCCCTCTGTCGTATCACGAGCATGTTTTTCTTCGTCAACACATACTGCACTATTTTCTTCCTTACTGTCATCAGCGTTAACCGTTACTGGGCCGTTACCAGGCCGCTAGTGGCTGCTTCTTCTGACTGCTGGAAACGTGGAGCAATCGTCTCAGCATTCATTTGGGGCGTTGCTCTTGCTGCTGCAGTTACATATCTCATTCAGCCAGGAATACAGGAGGACAATAAGATTCGTCGCTGTTTAGAAGGTTATCACAACAATGATGAATCTGATAAATACTTAGTGGCCATCACCCACTTCATCCTTATTGGCCTTTTCTTTCTTCTTTTCTTGATTGTGATTGTCTGCAACATTTTGATTGCTCGAGCTCTTCTGACGCAGCCCATTAGTCAGCCTCGAGCCAGCACAGGAAAGCGTCCCGGTGGTACCAAGCGCAGAGCTTTGAGGATGCTGTGCGCTGTCATAGGTGTCTTTGTGATCTGTTTCCTGCCCCACCATGTGGTTCAGGGTCCCTGGGCATTGTCTGTGCTGAAGTTGAGGGAAGATTGGAGCCATGAAACTCACCAAAGCTTAAACGATGCTCACCAGATCACCCTTATGCTTATGGGGCTCAACTGCCTACTAGACCCACTGGTGTATTGCTTCGCCACCACAAAGTTCCGCAAGTACATCCAGAACCATTTCACAAAGGTCAAGAATAACAGAAACTGCTCACGGAACACATTAAGCACGGCTATGTCACTGAAGAGCAGAAATCAGAGCGAATTATGAACATTGAAGAAAGCAGAAAACAGCCCAGACTTATTTGTGGTCTGCTTATTCCAAATAGGATCTTATTCGGACAGTTTCAGATTTTAGTGGAATTTAATTCCAAATAAGGTTCTGTTTGGATGCTCAAAGGGACAGCTCATCCAAAAATTCAAAAACTATAGGCAGGATTTTTGTGAAATTGTAATCAAATGATTGACATGATTTTCAATGGCTGCCCCTTGCAGAGAGAATTCAAACTTCTTCAGTGCATACGATAAATCCTTTATACTGAGCTTTTTTAAGCCTCATATTTGATTTATGCACTCATATTGTCTCCTAAAAGAAATAATTCACCATAAAAGGATCATGCATTTTTTCTTCTTCTGTGAAATGCATGGACAGCATTTTTGTTTTTGTGTGAACTATGCCTTCAAATGTTTTCAGTTGTGTAGGCGGGAAAACTATATATAGGTTAAGCAAACTTATCTGTAAAAGAATTTATTCTCAGTAAGATGTGGTATTCATTCGGGTGTTAAGAATAATGGAAACATGATGTTAATTCAGTAGGCAGACGTCTCTAGAATAAGGACGACAAATGAGTAAAGAGGATGCTGGTGGTCGACGTGACCAAACCAAGAGGTGATAAGAATGCAAGATAGCTCATAATGCACATGAAAGAAGCTACTTATTTACTCTAGCACTAGCGCTTCACTGTTGCTTCTGAGAAGTTTAGAATTATCGGAAATATCCATTGCACTTAAAAGGTAGTCATTTGATTTCTGTCTTATGTTACTATGAAAACAAATATTTATTGTACTACTTACTTGTTTTGAAGTAGCTCTATGAGAAGCATTCCTGTGGGCCAGGTCTTATGCCACACAGGAAACCTACAATATGCATTCTTTTGCAATCCTTTGTTTTTCAGAATGGGGAACTTGAACCAGATACATCCTCTGGAATCGTGCATTCAAACATATAAAAAGGACCCATAAACTGCCCTTTTCTTGATATAGAAAACCATATTTTGAAGTTTAGTAATAACAAAATGTCGGCTTGTTGACTCTCACTTTGTTCTTCATTGTAAATCTGTGAACTATTTCTGTGCTGTGAAAGTATTTATTTATCATTACGTAATACATTGGTAAGTTGATTCTGTTTTATGTGTATGGTTTATATGTGCTTTGCAAAGCCAAAGTTTAAATTCCCAATAATGTCTTGCCATTTTTACTGTTTAAAAGGGTTTGTACAAGAGCTATGTGTTTTATGGTGGCTATATTTGTAGATGCAGATAATGAGATTATTTCCTTGTGGCAGAAAGACATTTTAAAATAGCATAATGCGTGTATGACAGCTGCTTCTGTTAAATCTTTCTCAGTAATAAACTTCTGCATTAAGCAGGAAGTTTTGCAAGTTGATGTTATGTCCGGTCCTATCTGTGAAGTCATGAAAGTTCTCATTTGCTCACCCTCATGTTTTTACAAACCTGTGTGAAGGTCTTCTGTCGAACAGAAACACATGTTATGCGTAGGTTTTGTCCATTTAAGTGAATGGTGATTCTATTCTATGATGCTATTCTAGTACATCATTTTTTTTATATTTCAGTGTAAAAACTATGTATATATTTCAAATGATCAATGGTGTTTGCTCGTGAAATAAGGCTTTGTCATGTAAACTAAATCAGAATAGGCAAACAATAATAATAATAAAAAAATATTGAACTTTATGTTTTTGAATATCTGTGCATTCAGTTTGATATGTTTCTTCTTGATAGATCATGTAAATATATATTCAGTTTTTTTTTAGGTATGCAATAATAAGCAGCTATAGATTTCAGCAGTCCCGCAGGCCGTGTTTCAGGTTCATATCAACATTGCGCGCATCAGCGACCCCCAGTGGTGACTTACAATAGTGATCAGTGGTTAAACTTCATTATGTTTCCAAGGGCAAAAATTATAATGTTATTTAATATACAAAATTATTTAATAATTAATTCCCATAATTACTAGATTAAATACAACGTTAAAGAGACCTTTCAACTCAAAATGACATAATTTGTCGTTTCAGACCTGTTTGATCTTTCCTCTGTGAAATACAAAAGAAGAGATGTCCATAAATGATATATCACTGTAGGCAAATGATAACAAAATCTTCATTTTAGGACAGACTCTCCCGTTAAGATATACAGTGGTTGTTAGAACACCTGACAGATCTGAAACCTTTTTCGCCTTCAAAACATGATTGAATTTGATCATTTTCATGCAGGTTGCTCTGTCAGTAGAAATGAGTCGTACTGTTTTTATCCACTTCATTTTAATATTTGTTACATCTACCTTTTGAAGCAATTACAGCAGCATATCTCTCTTATACTTCCTGAAAATGTAACTCAAGCCAAAGTCCTGAATTAATGTACAATTGATCTGTCCAGATTATTTTCTAACTCACCCTCACTGGGGTGGATGGGCAGGGCCAGTCCATCATTTTCAATGCTCTTACAGATTCCTTCTGTTATGGGTAGTTCTGGCAATGGTTTGTTTCATGGGTGTTGTAAAGTCAACAAAAACAATTGAAACCAAGTGTTCTAATCATCACTACATAGACATCTATTGCCTGTGGTAAACCTTTTTATACAGACTTTAAAAAACAGGTGAAGGGCTTAAAATTAAAAATGTAAACATGTATATATCTTCAAGTGCTGTTCTAAATTTTTGAGTTTGTCCTTTCAGTTGTGCTCTGCTGATTTTAAGAGATGGGGCTACTTTAATGTAGAAATTCTTTAGTTTTGCAATTGCTGTATAGTCTATCAACAGTGCTCTATCAATATTTATTTCCCATCCTGCTCTTAACACCTACATTTCCATTCTTGGAGAGATACAGCAAAAGTATTGATCTTGTAAAATTAAATAAGGGTTATTTTGTTTGCAAATGTTTGCCAAATGCTTTGATATGCTTATCAGAAGACAAACAGTATTTTTCCTTCAACATTTTTAATGTGAAGCTGTAAATAAATTTCTATAAAATGTTAAATAAATCAGTTTCCTTCTTTCTGAAGGACATTCTCATTAAATCCTTTAACTGTTCCCTGATTAGGAATTTTCCCTCAGATCACTAGTTAATGAAAATGTCACAATAAATTAGTCTGTGGACTTGGTGCCCCTGTGTGCAAATTTTCTTTTAAAATAAATAAATCTAGACTGTATTGATTATTTTGAGGAATACATGGTTGTGTGTGTGTGTGTGTGAGAGAGTGTACTGTGAGGAATTAGTTAAGCAGAAAATACAAAAAAAATGATAATAAAATAATATATTAATCATGTTCTGTTAGCTGATTTTGGTTACATCAAAAGTTCAGCAAATGTTTTGTAATTAAAACCTGTCTTACAACAAATCACTAAATAATTGTGTGAAATAAATCCACGGGGAACTGAAGCGGCTCTCCTGGCCATGACGGCGTGTCCATCGTGCTTGAAGAAGAACGCAGGAGTCGTGGAGTATAAAAATGAGAGTCTTTTAATTAACATCTCAGGAACACAGGATACAATGCAGACATGCAACCTATACACAATGACATTAACATTAAGGACCGACAAGGGAGTCTGTGGAACACAGGGTAAATATACACACACAGAAATTATGGGAGAACTGAAAACACCTGGGAAACACAGATGGGAACAAATTAACATAATGAACTAATCGGGGACAGGAACAACCAAATATGGGCATACACATGGGGCAAGGGCCAACCCAGTCTCATATAAAAGCATACCCTGACTACATTGGCCCAAAGTGCAAAACGTAGAGGGGTTACGTTTTTTGTCACGGTTTCGTCATTGACAGGCATCAGCTGTGATCCACGCGCGGATAACTGAATTCATTTGATATAAAATGTATACTTTCATTGTAGCACCTAGCCCCACCTTTACCCTAAACCTACC
>JAUMHQ010000078.1:10316617-10328667 GCA_032361165.1 Enteromius paludinosus | reverse complement strand
TCACATTCTCATTCAGGATTACTGCACATGGCTACATTTTAAATCCAATTTATTTTGTGCAAAATTTACCTTTTTTTTATCATCAAATAAACATGCTTTAAAAAGTGCTCTAAAAAGATGACGGACGACAGGTGATAAAGATCGAAGCTCACACGTACTGTAGTTTAGAAAACTAGTCCCGTCTGAATAAGGCTACAGTGTAATTCGGCTTTTCATCCGCGCTAAAGGTGAAAGTCACCATAGCTTGTAGCATAGACTCCAACCCAAGGTTGGGTTAACGATAGATTAACGGCGATATTTTTTTTATCGCGCGATAAGAGTCTCGCGTTAACGCCGATAACGGCCCACCACTAAAAATAATATAAATGAAGAGGTATAAATGCGCAAATCACTTTTTAAATCAATTATTCCATGTCCAATAGCGACACCATCAGACAGTTTTAGGTGGAGGCATCGTCTTTTAAAGAGATGTTCATAGAGCCATACAAATACAATAACACTCATCAATGTACCGTTACTTAAGTTAACACTGTATTAAAACAAACGACAATATGATCACAATTATACTAATTATTTATATGCACAATCTATTTGTATTTATTTGCAGAGGCATTCAATGTTCATAATTTCTTTTTATTGTTAATTTCTAAATATAAGCTCTTTAACGTTTATTTTAACTGCTGTAATAAAGTGATGTTAAAACAATGTAAAAACGTGCTTGAAGTGGTGTAAATAAAAACTTTATTTTGATTTGTGTACAACTCATTTGTAGATTTCCAAAAGATCCAGTCAGGAGGAGAGAATGGGTAGTGAAGCTCAGGAGACAAAACTTCAGGCCATCTGCCTACTATTATAAACGTGATATTGCGTCGCTTGTCAGTGATCTACGGCTCTGTGTATTAATTGCCGCTGCAGCTGAACGTACGTGATGGAAACTTAATGCTAGTCACAGATCGGGCTTTACGTTACTGATGATATTCGCATAACAATCGCATAGGATTTATCGTGCAGCCTCACTAAAAACATCTATCACTTGTCTGTGGGGAACGGCGCAGCTTAATTGAAGGACATTCAGTACCTGTGGTGGAGCTTCTTCTTCTTTCTTCATTTAAAAGGCGGAGAACAAACTAAATTAATGCATTACTGCCACCTGTTATTAACCAAGACCAGCGACATCCTATTTCCGTAGAGGGAGGAATCAGATATGAAAACGTTGACTTGTTAGGTGATGTTTTCGCATTAAAGTCGTATAATTTCCTATTCATTCAATAGAATGTTTGCGAATACTAGGGAATAGAAATATGGCGGCGCGGTGGCTTCACTTCTATGACGTCATGAGCTATCCAGTTCTCTATTATAGATCAGTGATGACACCACTGTCATACTGTCTGAACGAACCAGGACGTGACTGTCCCTCAGTTGCGGTATGAAAACGTGACAAGCTTGCCATACTGCTAACATTTCCAGGCAGTTGATGTACAGGCTGCTGTCTGCATCTGACCACAGGCCTGAGGCCGGTGAGCCCTCGTGCAGTGCGCCCCACCCCTTCTTGGAGGCGTCTGTCATAATCACTTTCCTTCTGCATACTATCTGGAATACCTCTCTGCAGCCACTGGATGCCTTTCCATAAGCGGAGAGCTCTGCGATACAGGATCCGTCTATTTTGAGCTGAAGCACGCGGCGGCACCCGCGAGTCAGAGATGGACTAGATGGCAGAGGAGAAAGGCCCTATGCCTCACCGCCTCCTCTCGTGAGCTGGCTTTAGAACACAGATTCCCATCTGTCTCAGAGGGGAAAATGCAACATCCATACACTTTGTAAAAGTTCGTGGGGCCAGGGAGAGACCAAAGGGCAGGACCGTGTATTGATATGCTGTCCCCTCAAAGGCAAATCTCAAGAATGGCCTGTGATGGGAGGCTATTTGTACATGAAAGTATGCATCTTTCAGGTCCAGTGAAAACATCCAGCCTTTCGTCTGTATTTGCGAGACAATGGCATTTAACGTGAGCATTCTGAACACCTGTTGTATTAGGGTGCGAGTCAGATGTCTCAGGTCGAGTATTGGTCTCATACTGCCGTTTCGCTTGAGGAATAAAAAGTACCCGTTGTAAAACCCTTTTTCACTTACTGCCCTTTTACGGACACATTCATTGCAGCTATGTTGTATGTCATACCCGGGACTGTGCGAGGTCAGCATTGTGGAGTCGCGCCTCATCTCGCTGTTTCAGAATGAGATGAGGCCGCTCGCAGCCATGGAGAGACGCTGGTCTTCATTCAGGAAGAGAACCGAAACAGCTCTCCGGGAAGGTTCTTACGAGGCGGGAGGGCTCGGGGGCCGGAGTTGCATCCTTCCGAGCACGGAGAGTGCCGAGACTGAGTGTCTCGCAGTGGCTTCTGCATGGTGCTTACCCAGGCAGGAAACACACTCACTGTGGCTGTCCTCAATGTGCAGGAGGATCCTGTAGGTCGAACAGCGGTGACCAGGCTTCTCAGTCACTTGGAGAAATTTGCTCTTTAAGAAATTTGCTCTTTTAAAACGCCGGATGGTGGCAGGGGAATTATCCACCTGCTGTGGCGTTGTTCTTCATCGTCAGGGACAGCAAAGATGCACGTCGCTGAAGGAGAAGAAATCTGAAGTCCTGTGGTGGAATGGCCGCAATATTTACATGGCCCCGCCCACTCAGACGAGCTTTGGCATGGCCATTGGTTGGCGCAGCACGGCATCCAACCGATTGGTTTATCTAGATACCAGTGCACAAACAATGGCCGTGCAGTTTCACTGCATGATTAAAAAAGGCTTCAGTTAGGGGAAAAAAAAGGACTTTTTCCCATGGCGTCCTGGCAGATGCAGTACAAGTGTAAGTGTCGACAGGGAATGCCAGCACACCAGTACTAAAGCATTCAATCCCTCACATGGTGTAATAATACTCTAGTGCCCCTCCTCTTAATTCTACTCTCCTGCTGCCTCCAGAGTTCATCAAGGTGTAACACAAGACTCAAGTCAAACCCAAGCAATGCAGAAACTCACCCTCCTGCAGGAGGAGAGAACGAACAGACAACAATGAGAAAATGCAACTAGACAGGCAAGAAAAAGGAAAGCCCAGAAAGAAAGCAAGACAAATTAATTTGCCTTGTAAAACCCCTCCAAACAGTTAACTGAAAGTGCTTTTACTAAAAGACTTATTACAGCAATCAATTTAGTTTTGTTTCATTTGTCCCTCGGAAACCAATTAGTAATTTAATTTCACTCAGATTTACTATGGTTTCACTGAGAGCGGGAATGTAGCATAGAGGAAACTAAAGAAGACTATTGATCTGATGCTAATAGGAAAATCTGCACAATTGAAGCGGTTGCGTTGGGGTGCGCCTGAAGAACGAGAGAGACAGAGAGTAATGGAAACCCCAAGTTTTCTTGTTCAAAGTAAATGTTTGATTTCCCACTGGGAGAGATAACAAAGTAATCGGATTCCACACAACCACTTTGTGCGCAGCTCAGCAGTTTCCTCGTAAGGCCTGTTGTCGTCTTTTAAAGGCTGCCATTCTAATGAATAACCATAGCCAGTGTGTGCTGCACTTCTGCCGTCATTGATTATTCATACTGAAGAGACATCTGCTGCCATAAATGTGCCACTAGATGGCAGCAGGAGGCAGCAAATGACACCAAGACCTCTTGTTTTTGATTTCTTTTTGTCAGGCCTCTTGGTTTCTCTGAGGCTGTGCGGTCATGACGTCAGATGACACAGGAGAGGCTGTAGAGATTGACAGTGGCATCCCAGAATGCCAAAAGAGTTTCACTGGTAGTTCTTCTGACGCAGTCGACATTTGTTCAGTGAGTTTGAGGACTATTGTTTGTTACAGGCATAACAAGAGGTCATGATGGCACAGTTAAACGGCCTGTCAGAGCCCCGTACGCCACAGTGTCTGTGTCAGCTTCTGCCTCCGCCGCTAGAAACATCCGCTCTGTGCAAATAACAACTGCCACTGCGCATCTCCGTTCACCCCCTCCCCTCGTACCTGCCCTGGTCGTTCACTTAGTATGAGATGAGATGCCATTCATGTGTTTGATGGCGCTGTTTGTGTGGATTCCTCCCCTGAGGCAGAGGAACGCCGCTGTTTATCATGAACGGGAGTTTTGCAGTCTCATCATCCATTTTGTGGGAAGCTGGCGCGCATGGGGGAAATTGGATGTCAACTGTGTTTGTCACATTAATGGGAAACATGTGTGATTGTGACAGACAGGAGCTCGCTGTGGCGCTTCACTGCTTCCCTCAGAGCCCTCCAGAGAGAGATAGAGAGAAAGAGAAAGAGAAAGATGGGGGGGGGGGGGGGATCACGAGAGAGAGAGAGAGAGAGAGAGAGAGAGAGAGAGAGATGGGAAAGAAAGAGAGAGAGTTACATTTCTGGAGAGATCAGAAGGAGAGAAAGGGAGAGATAGAGAAAAGTGGAAAATAGATTCAGTCTGAAGCTCCACATGCATCATGTGGCATTTTCCTGTTATGCTGCCACCACAAGAACTTTTGAACTCTGAGTATTTTGAAGGAACAAAAACTAATGTGGCCTACAATTTCTGGAGAAAGCTGTTAGTATTATCATTCATCCCAATAAATGTTACTGCTTGGCTGGCAAAGTGGCTCTTATACTGTTTTAAAAAAAAAATATTAACATATACTTACTGTATGGTTAGGGTTAGGATTACTGATTACTGATTAGCTTAGGGTTACTTGCATGTAATTGTGCATAATTAATTGTTATTATAATAGTAAGTACATGTAACAAGGTCACATTATATTAAAATGTTGCCAAAATAATAATTATCATCAATTTCCTTTTTCATGCATTTTTCTTTAAACGGCCCATTAGATGCCCATTATCCAAGTTGACATGATTTTTTAGGGCTGTGGTATCAAACTCAATTCCTGGAGGGCCACAGCTCTGCAGTGTTTAGCTCCAAATCACACCTGCTTGGAAGTTTCTGGTGATCCTGAAGACCTTGATTATCTGGATGAGGTGTGCTTGATTAGGGTTGGAGCAAAACTGTGGCCCTCCAGGAGTTGAGTCTGAATGAAATACTTCTTAGAATTTCTCAGTGGTAGTGTAAAACAATACCCTTTCCCCCTGCCAAGACATTTCACTGCATTATCCTTTAAATGCTAATGAGCTCTGCTGACCCCTCCCCTTTCCCTTTGTGTGTGTGGTGATGCACAGTTCTCTGAGAGACTGTAAACTTAATCCGCATTCATTGTGAAACTTGCTAACTAGCACATTATTAGGAAAGGCTATTTGCAAAATTCATAAATAAGAACGTATACTCACTTTTTCTGGAGGTATATTTTTTTAAGTACTGAGTCATATTAATTACCTACATGAACATTATAATGTGTATTATTTATATTGAGGGAATAAAGGAAGGAAGAATCAATTAGAATATGCAGATACTTTTTAATTTCAGTTATAGGGAAGAAATGCTTTCTGTATCTGGACAGTACAATAATAGTAATAATGAATTGCTGTATTTAAATGCCATTTAATAGAGAAATGGTTTTGCCTTCAGATTGTGCAATTATATTATCTACCAGAAGGGGCTAACTGGACCATGCCTTGACCTCTCGACTAAAACGCTGAATTTTATTTTAGATCACTCATATTTTTTCTTCCCCTTTTTTCTCTTTCTCTCCATTGCTCATTGATGCCCAGAGGTAATTAGGCAATTAAGGGCTAATTGAAAAGCTTTGTAGAGACAGCTGAGGGCTCAGAGATCCCTTAGCAACACACTGAATCACCTTAACAAGGCAAAAGATACACGCACAGACTCTGAGACGGGAGCTTGTGCACACTGTTTAAGAAAACAAAGAAGGCGCTATTAAAGATTAAAAAGTCCTAAACCAGATCAACACCACATAAAAACAGCTAAACAGAAGAACCTGAGGACAAAGATGTATTGATGACGCTGGCTGACAGTAAACATGTAGAGGCTGCCAATGCCTGATAGAGAACATGCTGACTCTCCAGATGTAATTCATGGAAAATATATTCCATCTGAACCAGTTTCTGTCTCTAACCCTATAAAATGCTTTTAAAACTACATTCGGCTGAGCACAGTGCAGCACAGGACATCAGGCCTCTGAGAAAACAGATCCTTTGGAGTAAAAGACAGTATTTTACAGCAGAAAAAGAATGATTTTGGGGAAGATTTCGAAGTATTTGTTCAGGGAGAATTATGCATTAAAAAAACACTGAACAAACTCAATTAATTTAGAAAGGAAAAAAAAAAGGTGTAAGGAAAGAAAGATTCCTCTGTGGATTTGGATGGCTTAAGATGGAAGCTTCTAGGGTGGAGGTCAGGGGATCTAGAGATTCAAGGGTTCTGTTTTCTATTTCCAGAGGTATAAAGTTGCAGATTAAAGGTGTTTGCTCTCTTTGTCCAAGATTTGTATGTTTCTGAGCGATTCCAAATGGTGGGTTTTACTTGGAACAATGTCAAATATCCTCTTGCGTTTCTCTGTTCCCTTTTACAGTTTTTGCAGTTTCCTAAGTGTTCCTCAGAGGGTCTTCCATCAGATCCCTGGTGCTTTACAAAGGGCAATAGAAAGGTTACCATCTTTTTCTCACCTCATTCAGCTATTTTCGTTTTGGATGGGGAAGCTTTTCACCAACTAACCCACCCGGTTAAAAAATGCATCAGAATGGATCACATCCCTGCTGATACCCTAGCAAGTAGAACCGCTCACATATATAGGCATTTGAACTGCTCTTGCCGCCAGCCTATGTAAAGTGAGGGTAAATAATCGTTATTCCTAATTTAAAGGCATTTAAGATGCATTAGCTCTTCTATAATTACTTAAAACTCAATTACGAGAATCCACTGAAGTGCAGGCCTCAGCTGCAGGGCTCAAGCCATAGACAGAAGAACTGAATTGGTGGAGAGATACTGAGATAGCGATAGAAAAGGAACACTACATTGCTGGGTGGAGGCAGAACAGGGCCGACACTGTAAAAGCATTTGGGACAATGAAGCCGGAAGTAGTCTGAAAATGTACACTGGGGACGATGTAATTAAATGTAATTCAGGGTCAAACAGGAACGTCAGAGGCAGAGCTCAAGCAAAGTCCAGTAGGCTAGCGGGGAGTCCAGAGGGCAAAAACCAGAACAATAATCCAAAGACAAGGCAGGGTCAGTACACAGGAAAAACACACAGAAAACAAGACTCGGAAAGGGGAAACCGCTTTGTACGGAGGTACGTAAACTCACAATACTCAGCGGTTAGGCTAATGCACGCAAACTGCTTTTAAAGTGGAGACAAGAGGGTGTGAAGCTGATCAATTGTCATGGGAACTAACAAGGGGGCAGAGACTGAACAGGGGAAACGCACTTCATAATAAAAGTCTGAAGAGAACAATGCAGAAACACACACAGGGGTAACACACATAATTGTCTGGGGTGCAGGGTCCTCTGGTGGCGCTCGAGGGCACTCTGGCCGGTGATCGTAACATGTACTCTAATGGCGCTTTTCCACTGTGTGGTACGATTTGGCTCGGCACAGCTCAGTGGTTTGCGTTTCCAATGCAGTTTAGTACCGCTTTAGAGTGGGCGGGATTATTCTCGTGTCGTTATAGTTGCGCCGCCTCTACTGCCGTGACATCATCGTAAACGCGCCACAAACAAACACACAACAATGGAAAATTTTTCATTCCGCGTCGCCCCATTAAGCTCTCGCTGGATCCGCTCCTCGGCTATCAACGAGAGGAACGTCTGTACTTTCTCAATAGACCACGAAACAGCCATTTTTGGTTGATACGAAAAGGTGAGTTTCTTCAAACAAAACAGTTGCGTCGGATCCTTTGCTGGCTGTGCTGATTTAAATCTAGCGGGTCTGTTGGGTCTCGTGTCGCAAGTTCAGTGATGCAGTAATGATGATTTTCTCCGGCCAATCAGTGACCAGCAGAGTTTACACATCACGTTTTGGTAACGGTACGGCTCACTTGGGACCTCGCCTGAGGTGGTACTAAAAAAAGGACCAGGTACCAGGTACTGTTCCCAGTGGAAAACCCCCCAAAAGTGAGCTGTACTGAACCGTACCGTGCCGTACTATGCAGTGGAAAAGCGCCATAGGTTCACTTAAGCTGCCTTTCATTTAATATATATAATATATAAAGGTTTTTGAAATGGACACAAGTGCACATTTATTTCAATTAAGCACACTTTTTTTTCAAGGGGGTGCATTGATCCAGAGATCAAGTCTTTTCATTAAAGTTTTTTCTCATGATGCTGTTGTGCTCGTGGCAAAGAGAGCATTTCAGCTCTCTTCTAGATCTTTTCTGTCAAATTGTCTAAGAAATGATACACAATAATATTAAGATTATAAATACAAATATTTTAAATAATTTAACAGTGCATCAAGTGGTTATTTTATTCAACATAAAACTCGTTTCTCATTATACAGCCATTAAAAATTCTCGTTGATAATCCACAAGCTTTATTGAGCTTCTGACATTTTATTGATAACTTCATCAATACTGTCAGTGGATGAACATAAATGTCAAAAATAACTTTTGTTGGCCTAGAGGAAAACACTTTAACCTTGTATTTTGGGGTTCTAATCCACTTTATAGTAATTTTCTGTTAAAACTGTAATTGTCAGTGGATGCATAACAGGATGCTGTTGTTTGCATTCTGTTTTCTGATTGCAGTTGAGCAGATAAACCGAGGAAATGTGTCTGACTGCAGTGTGTGGGAAATAACGTTGTTCATGCCTTCTACCTCTGTGGCCACAACGAAAACAAGACATTAATAAAAATTGCATTTTAGCAATGTACCACCACTCATTAGGAAAAAAAGAGAAGCAAACAAAGAATCAAAAACAATACAGAAAAATGAAATCTCCTACTGAACAACTGGAGACGCTTTATCTGTATAACACACTGCTCCCATGAGCTTTTTCCACAAGCGCTGACAACAAAATCAGCAATGACAAAAAGTGCTCAATGATGATCAAAATCTCAGTGGTACGACAACATACATGATCCTGGGGGAAACAGGGATTTACTCACACTAGAAATATATCTAATTTAGATTTCATATGAGCAGCTCATGGAATTTGTTGGTGTACCTAGTATGAAAATAGAATTAAAGTGGAATGAGAGGGAGGAAGAGCGATAAAGAGGAAGGGATCTTTGGAGATTTGCTGGATGGAGGGAAAAGCAGATGGCCCAGCACTGTTCCTACCTGCTGGTGGGTGTGGGTGGATCAGTGTACACGTGTATGTGTGTTCTCATGCGTGTGTGTTTACATGGGTCAGCAGGGTTACGCCAGCTCTATCTCAGTTCTGAGCCAGATGGTACCAGAGAGGATGGTAGACCCCTGCTACCATGTAAATAAGTTGCCAAGCCAACAGAGAGATTCACCAAAGAGGTATATAAAATATCAGGTAAACAGTGTTGTCTTCAAAATAAATGCCACTAAGAGAATACAATATGTGGCTACAGAATTATATTAAATAGTATATTGAAATGCACACACAAAAGCACATGATACTGGAGAACATGCAGTATTACATTTTTATTAATTTAGAATAGTTTTATTTCTATATTTAATAAAACTGTTTGAAAGCAAGCAGCTTCTTCAAAATGATATCAGAAATACTGGAATATCTTTAGGGGTCTCACACATTCTTCAGCAACCCTTACAACGTGTGCACATCTTAAACTCCGTGTGAATTCCCATTTGCAATTTATTTCACTTCTTTAATATGACACATTTTTGAGTTAAACAGGATGAGGGGTAAGTTATTAGATTTTGATTGCAAAGGCAATTGTTTTTATTCGGAATAACGTGCACCAATGAGTCGTTCAAATAGAACCAACGAAATGCATTAAGAAAGTAAATAGGGTCTATTTTGATTTTTAATATACTCCTTATTTTCCCAGCATGAGGAAGAGACCAAGGTTGTCAATTGTATTTGTCTGCGAAGATAAGAGTGACTAAAAACTTCTGATTTAATGTAGGGTGATTGAATAACTGTTAGTTTGCCAGTGATTTTCAATTAAGAACGCATTTTTATCTCATATTGAGTTCTTCAGAAAAAACATTAGTTATTGTAACGAGCTCGCTGGAGATAGTGTCGCGCTCTTGCTTCTACATCAGAAAATCAGGCTCATAGACAGAGGTTCAAAGGGAACGTGGTAATTCAATAAAACAAGACAGAAAACAGGAGTGATGAACAAAAAGGCTTAGAGCTGTGCAGACACTCAAACTTTTAACAACCGACAACTGGACACTACACAACACACTAATGACACTTATGACGGGGCGGAGTTACAAACGAGGGAAAACACATGGCAGAAACGAAAACAAAAACAAAGAAGCACATAATGACAACAAACACAGGCAAACACATGACAGTGTGACAGTTATGGAGGAAATCTTTTTAATCATTTATTCATTGAGATACTTTAAATCCTTCCTGGTCACATGGCATAAATGTAAGCGAGGAGCTCCGGTTCATATCCTGTGTATTCTGGTTTGACATAACAGTTCAAATCTGTGTAAAAGGAAGTTGAAATTACATAATTGCATCAACAAATTCCTTTATATATCAGTTTTTTATTGGTTAATATGGATATTTCAATTCTGAATTCTATATCAACATAATAAACGTACTGAATCTATTTTTAGCGCCACTCTTTACTCTTCACATTTCTCTTTTAAACTGCAGAAACATGCAATAAGGCACGTAAAACTGATGTTGCACAGAGAAGTGCTTATTTTCATGTGGCCAGGTTGTTTAAATCAGTTGTTTTAATGACATACAGTACATAATAATGTAGGCCTACATAGTTTTTGAAGTAAAAAAAAAATCAAGTTTGAGATTCCGGTGTAAAGGCAATGCACTTATTGCTAATTTTTTTAAAGACCAGATACACAAACATAATTACTTTTTTATAATGAGCAATGCTATTTTTACAAACACATGTAAGCATACATACAACTTTCCTCCCACACTTTCATATTAAATTAGATATAGCCAAATGCTGAGAGACTTTAGTCTTCTCTTCAGGAGCTGCTTTAGATGACTAATCAGCAGCAACAGTAACAGAGAAATTAGCATTTTCCTGCTGCAGGAACTGCTCACTTAATTACAGCTTCACTCTGCCACTTCACTGGCCCCCTCTCTCCTAAACACACTGCTCTCTTTCTGTCACATGCTCTTTTTCTGGTTCTTTCCATCTTTTTATCTGCTTCTCGCTCCTCTCTCTGTCTCAATCAGGATTCTATTGTGTGCTCAGAGTATTTGGTACTCTGAACCAGGCATGGGCTTGTCAGTCTAGATTTGCTTTCATCATCAGCGTCTACTGTGTTTAAGTGGCTCCCAATTACTCCCTGCCTCTCGTTCTGTCTCTTTCCCTTCTTTCTCTCTCTTGCACACCTGTAAACCATTTCACCACAAAGAGATTACCACGGTGAATGCTCTCACCATGCGTAGGCCTGGGTAAAAGCAGACTTTCTGGTTATTCTCTTCATTTGAAGGATTCTGGTATCGATTATTAAGATCCAACTGTGAATCCCTGTGAACGCCAATTATCAGTTGCTCTGTAATGTAATGTACCAAGAAGTCTCCCTATATCAATGTTTCATGCCCTGTGTTTAAGCTACGCTGCTCCTGTTAAATTGTAAAGCAGTTCAGCATTTTAGAGACGGCTTATCCTGCAAGTTATTTAATATGTATTCATTTAAAATGATATATTATATATCCTTAATGCAGTACATAATTCTGAAAATTATTTAAATATATTTATACTCTCTCTCTCTTTATATACAGTGGGTATAGAAAGTATTCAGACCCCCTTAAATTGTTCACTCTTTGTTATATTGAAGCCATTTGCTCAATGTACACACAGCACCCCATATTGACAGAAAAACACAGAATTGTTGACATTTTTGCATATTTATAAAAAAAAAGAAAACTGAAAGTATTTCGTAGAAGCACCCTTTTGATCGAATACAGCCATGAGTCTTTTTGGGAAAGATGCAACAAGTTTTTCACACCTGGATTT
>JAUMHQ010000078.1:10297541-10309976 GCA_032361165.1 Enteromius paludinosus | reverse complement strand
GGAAACGATGGTGTTTGAGACTCACAGTATGTTATGTTCATGTACTGAACTGTTATTATTCAACCATGCCAAGGTAAGTTCAGTTTTCCATTCTATGGCACCTTTAACGAATAATGCATTGATAGTATACATGAAAGGGGTGCATGAAATACATAACACAACATTCTTCTAATTTACATATTATGGTACATTCCTAACATTTGTTCTTTACTGACCAACTTGGGTATTAAGTCTTTATAGGGTTCCCTCATTGGTTTCTGGCACACTCCACTGCTTCATCAGTCTATAAGTTTCTTCTCAAAAGCATTAGAACTGTTTCTCAGTGCGTAAAGTAGCAGTGACATACATCAAATATGTTGTATAATGATGGCCACAAAGTATGAAATGTCAATCAGGAGTGTGCCATTGACAGTTATTATAAACCTGTTACCTGATTATCATTAACATCACATTTACATAGGCTAAGACTGTTAGTTGATAATTAATCTGTATGAGAAACTAAACCAAACTCAAAACATTTATTTATGTTGGTTTATAAAAGCCTGTATTTCAGAACACTTTAAAAAGGTTTACTGCCACATCTTACACAACCTTTTTACACAAGTGCTAAAACATATATATTCTGGGTAAAACAACCTTTCTGTGAAGTGAAAATCAGAAAACAGAATGAATGGGAAAATTTCACTCTTTATTTTCTTAGCATGGATTTCTAAGCTGACTGAGGGCAACAGGTTCCACCCCTTTTATTTTGACCATTATTCTTGTGCTTATTTTGTGCTTTCTCTGTCTCTTCTTCTAAGGGGGCTGAAGTCAAGTGTATCTCGGTCGCTTTCTGCATCAATAGCAAGCCTGTTAGATCAAAGGGCCAGTCCAGAAAAAGAGAAGCAAACAACTCACATCCTCTCTCACACACTCATCTAAATTACTCCAATTAAGCCACATCCGTATTTTCCTTTCACCCCACATCCATTATGTGTTCCTTTCTGTCAAAACTGGCTTTTCCTAACAGCAGCAGGACAATGCAACACATAACAGCATGTCACAAGAAATAGCTGGGTTACCCAAGGATCACAAATCTTAAAGTTGCCTTGAATCTTGATTTTTCTCAATTTTCTTGTTACTCGACTAATACCTACAATACAACCGGTGCATGTGCGCTGAGCTGAGGGGTGGGATGTTTAGACACGCATTATAACACACTATGCCAGCTAACCAATCAGAGCTCACTGTGTGTTTCTGAGGGAGGGGCTTCATAAAAACAGGAAATGATCAGTGCTTAAAGAAGGGACAGAGTGCACCCCATAAACACTATCAAGCCTATAAAAACCCATTTAAAGACATTCAAAATAATAAAAGATTGTTGGTATGGATGAAAAATGACTGAGCTGTTTGAAGTCGATGGAGTCAAAGTAAATTTAGAGAAAAACTGAAGGTTCCAAAGCAAAATCACCCACCAAGATCACATCTTTTCCCACCATTTCTTTTCTTAAGAATAATTACTAGATTAATAATCAAAAGGTAGATATTTTAATTTTATCTTTGTTAGAAATAAGATCTGATTCCAAAAAACCTACAGTAGACATTCATTATTGGTTATCAAAACGCATGGAATTTACATAGTCTTTAAGAAGTGCCTGAGGAGACCTATTTGGTGTAGCTTTTGGGAGCATGTAATTATTATCCATAAGTCATTATAATAACTGAAGTGGTGTTTGTTTAAACCATATAATCGATTCCCTAATGTTTGTCATGTAAGCTGGTGACAACAGGACTGATGTGATTGTCATCTGCTAATTAGTGCTTTGTTGATGTGTAAGCGCGAGATGAAACATACAGGCGAAAGAGCTGTGCTTTAATGGTGTGGTTTGATCTACACATAAAAAGGCTTCAAATAAAACATTCTCATGTGAAGCATGTTGGTGCTGAAGGTTTCAAGTTCTTGAAACAAACAAACAAACACTGAAACATAGAATTTTTAATGATCACTTCTTCTACCTTTTAGAAAAAGCTTTTTTCTGAGGAGTGTACTTAGTGATTTTTAATCCCAAATTAAATTAAAGTTAATAAAAAGCTACTGAAAACGGGCTGTGATTTACTGCGCTTATACATTCAGGTCAATGTATATATTTGTACACCGGCACAGTTTTTATTATTCTAGCTGTTGACCAATACATATTTAACTATTCGTTCATTATTTCTACATCAAATAAGCAGATAAAAGTTCTGAAGTTTATTCTAAGTGTGCCATTTGAATTTGGAAGCTGTTGCTCTTGCACAACATCCAGCCAAGTGAAGAACACTCTCCACTCTCAAAGTCTACAATCAAGAAGAAGACTGCTGAAATTATGATCAATCTTTACCTGAATGAAAAAGTATGGAGAAGGCTTGGAGCATGCAATTTTCCAGTGGCACTGGGTTACTGGTGTTTATTAATGATGTGACAGAAAATAAAAGCTGCTGGAGGAACAGGGATATACTCTCTGTCCACATTAGTTAAAAGGAACAATGTTGATTGGATGGTGCTTCATAATACAAATGGATGATGACCCAAAACATACTGCGAATGCAACCCAGGATTTTTTGAAGGTAAAAAAGTGGAATATTCTGCAATCACCAAGTCTCCTTTTCAACCTGGCTGAGTATGCATTTCACTGAAGTTAAACCTAAAGGCAGAAAAGAACCACAAACAAACAACAACTGCAGTCAGCTATAAAGTAAAGGCCTGCCAAAGCATTACAAAGGAGGAAGCCCTACTTTTTGGTGATGTCTATGAGTTCCAGACTTAAGGCAGTCATTGCCCGCAAAGAATTCTCAACAAAATATTAAGAATTAAAATTTTATATATGAATATATTAATTTATCCAATTACATATGAGCCCCAGAAAGTAGAGAATGGTGTACTTAAAGTCTGCACTTCAATTTCATCTTGATTGTTTCATTATTATTAACAATAATTTTTATAATTATGTTCTGTTGGCATACAGAGCTGAAAGTGTCAGTGTCCAAATATAATAATCTAGCTGTATATATATTTTTATTACTGGGCTATGGTATGCAATTATAAAATAGTTCTCCTTGGCGTCGTGGTCACAAAAAAAAAAAAGAAAAAAGGGGAACGAAAAAAAAACCCAGGTGTGCATTATCTCAGAATAATTTAACAGCCCGTCATCAATTATTCCTTGCATACTTTTATAATTAGAAAGTTAATTAACTATAAGTCTCTTGTTTATTTCAGTTGCTTTTATGATGCAACTAACTACATACAGTAATCAACATTTAAAGTGGATCATAACCTTTCATCAAAGCTGTCCAAAACCATAAAAAAAAACCCCAGCTTTGATGAGCTTTTATGATCCATGTCAAATGTTGACTACTGTATATATATATGTTTCTTTTCACAGACTTGTACTGTCATTTGGGTGATGATGTTCAAAAGATATAGCTAATTCAACACAGAGACTCAATAAAATAAACATCCATTTAGAATTATCCACTGCAGTAAGAAGTGTAATAACTGCCCTCCTCTATTCTATATTTAGCGAAGCAATGGATTGGACCATTTGATGGCTGACAGGATTGAACAAAAGATGTCTTGTCTCTCTTTATGGCATTTTAGCGCAATCAGACATGTACTGAATAAGCTCTTTTGTTCCATCAGTTTGTGGTTAAGATGTGGGACGCATTCTCCATGACTGAATACAGCTTCATAAGTGTTCTCTCTTTAAATGTCTCCAGTATGTCAACGGAAACTCTGAAAGAATTGAAAATGTTCCTTCAGGTCACTTGCTTTGATACAGTATGGCTGTCTTTCAAAAAAGATGGCACTGACCTGTGATACAGCATTTCCATGCATTAACAGCCAACACCAGTCAAACACAGTCAAAACTTTTCCAGGAAGCACATCTAACTCTGACCCTTCATCTTCAGGTTGTCCATGTTGTGGGCCAGAGATTTTGCACAAAAAGGGTCAGCTTTGACTATTTCTGAGGAGGCTTTGGACATTTCTTTCTGGAGTTTCCAGCTTGGGGCTCTGGTCACAGACATACCTGTCATTACTGTCTATGTGTGAAAAAGAAAGTTAGTTATTTTTTTCCATTTTAAACTTCTTGGTGTCAAAGGAAGATGCCCTCTTTCTCTTACAATCTCTCTCTTTATCATTCCCAGACCACCTGATGCTTGAAGACCAGTTGAGCTGCCTCTCTTCCCATCTGCCCTAGCAGTCCCTCGCTTCCCAGGCAATGACAGGTGCTGTTGCTGTGGTGATGGATGACTTTGTGTCGAGTGGCAGAGTTGGGGGGTCTTAGGTGATACCACCTGTCTATGGAGGAAAGCGAGAACGTAAGAGAGAAAAAGAGAGAGGGCATCTTTCTCTGTTTGACTGACAGTCTATTGTTTTTCCCACCAGTGCATTTCTCAGTATTTTTTCTTATGAATTTAAACTAAGCCTGCAATACATAAACAGAGTTTCCATCATTTGTTTAGATAGATTTTTACTAATAAATATCTTTATTTTAATGTTTTTGTGTGATTATTATCAGTTTACAGAAAACTAGAAAAGGAGGCCATGCCTCACAAATACATACAGTTACAAATATAGTTAAAAAAATAAATGAAAAATGTATTCAATGTAAATATTTAATGTAATAGAAGGATTGTATGTATGTATTTGTGTGTGTGTGTACATTTACACATACACACATACTGTACATACATACTGTATGCAATCACACACATTATACGTATACACATACATACATGCATACACATTATATAATAAATAATATATTATAATTATATATAATACTTATATAATATAAAATAATATAAAATGTATAATATAAAAATAATTATATAATAAATAAAAATTTAAAAGTTGCAGACTCTAACTAATAAATTCATTTTTAAGATATACTGTATACATAACAGTGATGCGCGGGTCGTCTTGTAACCCGCAGGCAACCCGTGGGTTGGGTTGGGGTGGGTAAAGAAATTGTCACTTTATTTGCGGGGCGGGTTGGGGGTCATTAAAAACAAAATTAAATTAAAAATCAATTTATGTTGCGTGCAATTCCCTATTGCCTATATTAAATTGTCACACCGTCACAAGCACCTGAACCAGAAACAGCACCTAGCAGCGAACCACAGTCACTAATTACCAGATCACAATCACCTGACTTCTGAACACCTGCACCAGCACAAAAGATCACTCAGCCATTCAGTCGATGGCTGAGCTCAAGGTTAGACGCCTAAACCATCTCTGCTCTACTCCTCCGCGTCTGTATCCTGGACTCTACTTCTTTGTGAGGTTTGGTGGCTTGTGCAATGTGCAAACGGACTATCCCTTGATCATCAAAGACTGAGTATACTTACCTGAAACTTACCTGCTGTGTTCTGATGACCTGCTTGAGAAAAGACTTACCTGTTGTTTGTGATGTCTTGCCTGCAAAATGCTCCATACTTACCTGAGTACTTACCAGCGATGTTTTCTGTTTAAGTTGAACGCTGTTATCCTCACTGCACCTGTTAAAGAGATCGCTGAAGAGTTATTTTCAGTTTGTTCACAAATGAACTCTCACTATTGATTCTAATCATCTTGTCTGTATTCCCTGAGCGTGACATAAATATTTGGGAATATCTATTTTCATATTTTATTAAGTTCTTTGATAAGGTTACGTCATGTGACAAGTCACGAAAGCGCCAAGCAGCTACCGCTTCCAGCCACAAGCGCATCAAGCGAGCGCACATTCAGCTCTGCTGGCCGGGTGCTGGAGTCCAGGCGAAATAAATTAAACCCCGGTACAGTGGATGCCTTTATTTTTTTTGCCTAGCGAAAGTAAAAACGCTAAATGAACATCTCAGTGTGATAAATAAAAAAACGCTGCTTTGTTAAGGTTTAAAATGTGTATCATTATCTTGTCATTAATATGACCTGATTTATTGTTCATGTTCATAATCATATGTTGTAACCAGTTTACAGGGCAATGTTTCCAAGCACTTTCAGGTAAAGGCTGTTTTCGTGTGAATTACAGTGCCTATAGTATGTCTATTTGGCGGGACAGGTTGTAAAAATAGATACAGTGGTGCGGGGCGGGCCAAATAATTTCATAAAAGCGGCACCTGCGGGTTGGAAAAATACCTAATACAAAACTCTCTAATTACTTGGAATTTTATTTAATAATGGGACTTTCTTTTTTTTTTTTTTTTTGCTTCAAAGTCACTTTTGAACCAGGCATCAGCCCTCAAACACACGTACACACACACACATACCCAAGACACAGATAAAAAAAACCCAATAACCCAACAGACTGAGAGAGAAGCTCCTCATGCTGAAAGTCCCATGAGTTCCTCTCCTGTCAAAAACCATCGTTCTCAAGCAGCAGCTCTTTGACAGAAGCCAACAATCTAACAGAAAACCCTCCGCTCAGTGCAAAAGAATGCACTTTGACACCGCAATACACCACAGAAGACCTTACCACTTTCTCACCCGTGTGTTACAGTGTCATTGTTTAACACACTGTAGTCACATTATAAGTCAATCCATTACAGTACACTGAATGGAAACAGTGAGGGAGGTCAAATAAAGGACGTTCTGAGATAAACTAGACCAGTAAACCTTAGTCACAATGTGCTGTCCGAGAAACACAGTGAATGCAAGTATTGTGAAGAACAGGATGAACACATCATAACTATAATATAACAAACGCTTCACCAGTACCTGTTAGAACCTTTATAAAAAGTGTACAATTTGAATTTCTATGCAGGATAATTTGACCAGAGAATGTTAGAGATCTGTATCAAATGCTACAATCCATGTGACAACATCATAAATAATTATGATACTTAGCATCTTGAGCATGATGTGCCATCAACACTGTAAAAAGTCATTTCTTTTTTGAGAAATCTTTTTTTTTTTTTATTTAGTTGCCACATTGGCAGATGTTTTCTAGAAGTGTGATTGTTCCATGAGATGTTGTGACAAACCAAAATACAAACCGATACCTCAAACTCCCTCAAGCAATCTAACATCTAACATGTGTCAAAAACAAGTTACTGTTTTTTTTGCCTACACGGATAGCAGATAAAGAGCAAGAGCATCAGAACAGAAGGTTCAAGGTTCCTCATACAGCCTCTGATGCCAAAAAATAACCTTTTATTTTAAATAAATGTAATTACATGAAAATGAAACTCATATGACAATGTGGCGCAATTACACATTCCAATGTAAAAATGATTTTTATACCACTTTTTGCAAACTGCGTTAGGTTAGTGGTCCTCGGATTTAGATTTATGATTATTTTTAGTTGCATTTTTTTAACAATATGCTAATGACTGTTCATCCAATCAGGATCAGAAGATTCTGAACCTATTTCACATAATTCAAGTAATATTATCACATTAACTATGCGCACAAGTTTGACAAAGTGTTCAAACGTCTTTAGTCTTAAACCAGTTAGTTTTAAAAACTAGCAGATATATTAGGGATCCGCTGACAGACACGACTTTCAAACGCTATGTGTAAGCACCTGGTGAAGAGCGTGATGCTTTTTATTCCTACGATTTGAGAAAACATCTCATTAGGAGCACAAATATGTTGCCTAAACTGCTTACTAGGTAGGTTGCTTAGTATATTTGAAACAAAGCTTTCAAAGACACTTCTAAAGCATTTTACACTACACACCCTCATTCAACTTCATTCAGACTCTAACCTCACAGACCTAGCTTCATTAAGAATCAAACAGGAGAATCAGGTGCAGCCATTAAAAGACCAGTGTGTGTCTAATTACGTGAATTTAAACTTCCTGCCTGCATCTATGCAATCAAGTTCACAAAAGCAAGAACCGTTAAATAATAATGGTCAAAATGAGAGCGTGATACCGGGTCAGTGGCTACATAATATATCAATTACAGCCAAACGCGCCACATAACTAGACAGAAAACAGTGACCTAAATAAAAGGTGAAAATACATTAATCGCTCTAGCAATTATGACTTAACACACGTCTGGTCAGGGCTCGCGCTGACAAATAATCCACTTTATCTTGATTGAACTAATCTAGCCACACATAAATCATGTGACGCAGATATTCTGGATTGACCAGTAAAAGTGCTGTTGTTTTATTGGACTGCTCTGTCTGTCTCTCTCATTTGTCTCGGAGAGCAGTGAGAAACGTCAGCCCGAGGCACGGCCCAATCGATCAGGGCTGCACTTCGCCTGATTGGTGGCTGCGGGGAGAATGGGGCGAACCGATCGCCATGGCGATAGTAGTGACAGGCAGCGGGCGGTGACACGACTGCTGTGACAGACCCTCATTAGCCCGTTGCCACGGGAGACGGTGGGGTTTCTGGGCTTGAAGTGGAGGAGAGAAAGGGACGGAATCATGCAAGATGCAACAGATGTAAATAAAACGCTCATAAGTAATAAAAATAACAGATTTAATGTGCAGCTCATGTATGATTTGAAAGGGCCGCCAATTTAATTTCCTTCTTATGTACATGCTCTGATCAAAACAATCCAAAATATATCCAGCAGATAAATGAATCTTAATGAGCAGGAGATTTTCTCTGTGGCGTGTTTGGTTTAAATAAGATGATTTGCTGCCTGTTGTGGACTTTGATGAGCTGTGACAGTGTGTTAATTTGTATATCTCCTACACCTGCAGTCTGCGAGTATGTGAAAGTGTTTCTCCATGTGGGTGTTAGTGTTGTGAGTAGTTGCTTACCAGTGACTCTTATTGATAAGGAATGAATGGCAGTAATTAGGATAGGAAGTATAGTTAATTGCACACGAGGGCTCAGTTTAGACTGTGTGTGAATGGCCTCTTGAGCAACTGAACATTTCCAGCCTGTAGAAAGTGGAATGCACAAATGTATTAATTAAGAACAGCTTGTTTCGATAGCTTTTTGTACAAGCTGTCCTATTATGTGGTTCCTCATCATTTTAACCCTTGTTTATAAAAAGCCCTTGCAGTTAATGATGGATACTGACAGGAAAACAATAGTAGCAAATATATGGCAAGCAAAGCAGCTTTTGTTATAAAAAAAAAATAGTGTCAAGTGTGCGGTGTAAGAGATGTCACGGCATGGCTAAGGGAAAAATAATTTTTTTTCATGATAATTATGGGTAGTTCTTGGGAAAAAAACTTTAAAATATAGAATTGTTTTGGAATATAGGAAGATATCAATAAAAAATTATTACATTTTCTGTCTATCCATGACTGATAGATTTTATTGATAAAAATAAAAAAATGTTTAAACATAAAATACATTGCAGTCATTCAGTAAATGCACAGCTTTGAGTCTGGATTTAAATGGTGCTGATGTTTTAGCACATCTGATCTCTTCCTTAAGCTGATTCCAAATATAACCCCGCAAATTATCAGCAGTTTCATTAAAACACTCCACAGCGCAGTGTCCATATGACCCTTGAAAAAGTCAATGTCTTTGATAATCTGTGGAAGGTCACAACCTTTGAACTAGCCAGTGTGAATCCTAAATGACTAAATGATCTCAGAGGTCATAGGTTAAACAATGACTCAAGTCCTTAGTTAATCCTTGGCCCTCTTAGATTTAGTCTTATCACTAGTTCACATTTCTATCTACTTAAGAGGCCAGCAGAGCTTATGTGTGCGTGCTCTCACACTTCTTCTCTAATGGGAGATTTAAGCTGTGTGCGCGCAAATGTGGAGATACATATTCATTTCTGATCCATTTGCAAACCTTGCAGGCCTCCGCTGTAATCATTAGTGTATTCCAGCTGGACCCGGCCAGGACGAGATGATCACACTCTTTAAATGTCAGCTCTAATGACCTACAATACACATAACAGTGTAACGTTTCTCCTTATGGTCAGTGTTTACAGGACTAACTGATGCTGAAAGAAAGACATACTCACACAATGCTGAACAAACTAGCATATCTTGTGCATTATATCAAGGACGGGAAATTCCTTTGATATTTGATCAATTTCCCTGAATATTTGAATGATTCCGGATTCTTAAAAGGGTAGTTCACCCAAGAATGAAAATTCTGTCATGATTACTCACCCTCACGTATATACATATTTTTTTATAAAGTAGACAGCAAGTGTACTACTATGGTCAAGGTCATTGTTTAAAAAATAAATAAATAAATACATGTGACATCACTGATTCTAGGGACTGAATTTTCCAAAGATGAAGGAAGGCCTTTACGCGAAGGCAAATAATTAATAACAGAATTCGTATTTTTGGGTGAACTAACCATTTAATGGTTTAATTATTGATTCTTTTAGTAGCTCATTTTAACAAATTATTATGTTATTTTAATTATGAATACATTTAAAATTATTGTGATGAAAGGTAAGTTTATACAGAGTTTTTAGATATGGACACATCCTGATTTTAAAGAATTAGATGTGTTGATCCAGGAACAATATTTGAATCCACAAATTTAGTCTTGATATCTCTATGCCTAACCTTACCCAGAAGTAATCTCTATAATAAGAGGAAATGATAAATGACTGACACTGATGTACAAGCACCAAATACTGATTATAAGCCGTATCTTCACAAAAACTATAAACTGGTTCTTCGAATCTGATTGGCTAATCACAATGTTGTTCCAGGGTCAATAAGGATGTTGATCCAGGAACACGTTGCAGTTGGTAAAATCAGGATCTTCATAAACATAGATGCAATCCAACAATTGGCCTGCATATATTGTTTGTATAACAACACAAATATCAATAATAATTTGTTTTATCAAATATTTCGGACAAATGTGCATTTTTAACTGCACATTGCATACAAGTGAACAACCACTTCCTGAACCACTCACTGTTCAGGTGGAAGTTGCGTTTTGATTCACCCATGAGTTATTCTTTAGGGAATCAGCCAACACTAGTGATGCTGCTTCTTTTTGATTTACAAAAAAACGAACCAGCTCATTAGAGGCATTCATTTGGGGATAAAACTGCACTGCTTATGATGTTTGTTTTTGAGTCACTGAAAAGAACTGAGTAGTGTCATGTATGTTTTTGATTGAGTAAAAGGAAATGAAACGTTCTTTTAGGAATCTGGCAATACTTGTGCTGTTTTTAATTTACTAAAAATATCCACCTCATGAGATTCATTCGGGAATCAGATCCCACTCATTCTAAAAGAATGCATGCGCAAGACCTGCTAACATAAAAACAACATCAGAATGCTTTATAAATCAACAAAGCATGTAATTAAATGTCTTCTGGTTTATTAAAGCTGTAGTGATGTGCAATATAAAATACAGCTGTGTTGACCAAGAAGGTAGGCATATAAGAAACCATAAATGTTGTCTACACTGGGAATTGAGGAGAACATTTATAATGAAGCTGTCGGTTGATTTCGTGTTGTCATCATTGGGCTGTTGGCCATCGTATTTGCATGACGTTTTTTGTGTGTGTGTGTGTGTGCGTATTTCCCACCGTACTCATCTCACACTGGAATCACAACACCATGACCTTCTCACTGCATATATTACAGTGCTGCAGAGAGAGCGAGAGAATATGGAGGAGGGAGAGAGGGAGGGAAGGAACTGAAATTGAAATCTGTTTTTATCACTAGGCTCTTAAATTAAGGATTCCACAGACAGCTTGTTAGCTTCATTGTCTTGGCTCTCTCTTTTTCCGGAACAATTACGGAAGACAATACCTTCCTAGACTGGGCAGCTGCCAGTGGGACAAGAGCAATTTTTTTCCTTCTAGTGATTTCTACTGCTGGTGTTGCTACACAAATCGAGCAGTAAAGAGCAGTTGTGCTGAGGTGCCAGCTTATTCTCCCAGAACCCTCTGCAACACCCAGACAGCCCTCCGCTGTACAAACAACTGCTGTAAACAACTGTTAATCAATCAAATCAATCATTGATCACAACCAGTGACTCTGTGCTGCTTGTAACAGGATGATGACATTATCAGGATAGAATAATGCAATGATGTGAAACCAAGTCATGAATCTTTTTCCACACAGATAAGTGAGATACGCTCTCTGACGACATTTACAGACTGGATTATGCTTTTTATTCAATAGTGAATCATAATGATTAGTATGAACTCATTAACATTATGGGTTTATGAGCTTTTCAGTTGTTACATTTTTGGCCATAGCAGATAAACTCTAAACATTCTAAAGCACATAAACATTCAAGTCTTTATTATAAGCGACAATTGCTTTCTTTTCAGACACAAACTGAAAGTGAACTGAATCAATGGACTGGTCACAGTGGCACAAACATTTGAGAATAGACTAAAATATTAAACAATTGATTCTTCTGAGAAAGCTAATGTTTTTGTCACATATATGTGCAGATGTTTAATATATAGGTCCTTTTAAAAAAATAGCATATTGTGTTGAAGTTCATTATTTTCTGTAATGTACTGATAAACATTAGACTTTCATATATTTTAGATTCATTACACACAACTGAA